>CM034706.1:206007883-206048973 GCA_020142125.1 Phrynosoma platyrhinos | reverse complement strand
CCCCCCCCCGGCCCGTCGGCAAAAAAGGTTGCTGACCCCTGCTCTAGCTGCTCCCTGTGTTCATACTACGCTCCTATCTTTCATGCTGAATATTAGTTTCTAGTTCTCTCTCTATTTCAGGATGGGAATCATGTCGCCCTACAAATGCTGTTGGGCTGCAAGTCCCACCAGCCTTAGCCCACTTAGCCAAGGGTAAAGAGTGCTGGGAGTTGCAGTCCAACACTTGGAATGTAACATGATTCCTACCTGTGCTTTATTCATTGATGACCACACCTCTAGCTTTTACTCAATTGAAAGCCTAGCTTCATTTTGCCTAGATACAGATATTCTGGCATAGTTTGCTTTAGAGGGGATGCCTTAGAAGATAGTTTGCCTTAGAGGGGATGTCAAAGATGAAATGTTTATTAGGCTGAGCAGCAGCTTCTGGGCTTGGAGGGCACAGCTTTCAGGACAGCCTCTGTATTGTTAGAACAAAAATGTTTTATGGAGGTCATCTCTGATGAGCAGTCAAGAAGTCACTGCAGATGCTAAGTGGAGAACAGAAGAATTATAATCATTTTGGTTATCTAATTCCGATTGTATTCCTCCTCTTTGAATAGGATCGTAACACCTTCCATCGGTTTGACAAGTTCAATGCCAAATACAATCCTATCGGTGAGTCTGTCCTGCGAGAGATTTTCATCAAGACTGACAACAGAGTCTCTGGGAAATACTTTGCCCATATCATCAAGGTGAGAGCTACTTGGTGTCCACACTACATACCGCACTGCACACACTGCATCCTTAAAACCAGAGTAAATCCAATTGCTAATCCCAATGAGAATGAATCCACTGAATCAATGTTGCCTTACAATCCAACAGTTGATTCAGTGTGTTTACTCTAGTCAGTACTAACAATTTGAATTAGGTCTGAGTAAGCCTAAATATGTATGCATTTTTTGTTCCTGTTTTTTAAAGCTGGGGAAAGCCATGCAAGTTTATTAATTAAGAGGGTTAAGAGAGACAAGAAGACTTAACCACTACTGGAGACCCATTTCAGCCATGGTCTGCTTTGGCCATTATTAGATTAGTCTTGCAAGTTTGTATACTAGTTACTTCATTATGTTTAGAGCTTGTATTCTTAGGCTGCTAGCATTTTTAGCTGGCAGCAGTTTCTGTACTTCATCAGGGAAAATGAAGACTTGCAGCAGATTCAGATTTCTCCAATTTTCTATTCACCACACAATAGGCTTGCGGTTTTGCCTTTCTGTCAGGAGAGAATGTAGGTATGATTAGATTCCAAGCTTCAGAATCCTCCTCACCCCTTCTTAGATTCAGTAGACTAGGAATAATGTATCTGCCAAAGGTGGTGTGGAGGAACAGTTTGTCTGCCATGTGTTTTGAACTGCAAATCTGACTGCCTTGCCAATGGCTGTTCTTGGGTGGAGCTGGTGGGATTTGTAAGCTAAAACCTCTGGAGAACCAGAGGTGCCTCACCCCTGGTGTAGAGAAATCTAGTTGGAAGCCAAAGGGAAGAATTGCAGGCAAATGAGCTATTATGTTTCCACACATGGCACTTTTAAGGGCTGTATATTGGCTTCATAATAGATTTTATCGTTCCTGATTCCTATTTTATTTTTAGAACAAAGAAAGGTGTGCCTATGTGTGTTTCATAAGAGTATTTGTTGCTTTACCTGTCTTTCCATGCTTGTTCTTCTGTGGAGTTGTTAAGACCAACAAACATTTTCTTTTCTGGCAGGAGGTGATGTCTGATCTAGAAGAGAGTAAGTACCAGAATGCAGAACTGCGACTCTCCATCTACGGTCGAGCACGGGATGAATGGGACAAGTTGGCCAAGTGGGCTGTGACACACAAGGTTCATTCCAACAACGTACGCTGGCTTGTGCAGGTGCCACGTCTCTTGTGAGTACTACATCCCTGCATTGTAGGAAACAAGGTGGAGATCCCCATTTCAGTGGCTTGGTACAAAAGTACAGTTGCTTGTTCCAGAACATTGTTGTTATTTGTTATCAAGTTGCCTTTGACCTGCTGGCAACCCCTATGAATGAGGGACTCCCTGAACCCTACTTCTCACCAGCTCTCCTGAGGTCTTGAAAAGTCAAGGCTGTGGCTTTCTTAGTCAAATCTTGCACAGGTCATTCACCTGTGGATCTACCTGTTTTAAAAAGGCAGGGCAGATGTAAGTATAATAAGAATGACCAGTGATAGCTGGTGTCTTCCATGTCAGTGAAGTAGTGAATCTGCTCTGGGTTTTAGTCCGAGTGTAAAAGATGCTATTCAAGATTATTAACTTGCTTTGGAATGGGACTAAGCACCCTAGATAGCTCCTTTAAGTTTAGGTGAATACCTGGTGCTGATTCAGTGCTCCACTGACGTGAGAACGAGTAGCTCCCGCTCCATTGAGTACAGAGCATGAAGTCAGTTTCCCTCAGAAATGATCTGATTTAACTTTGTGGGAGAAACCACTCATAAGAACACCACTGCATGCCAATTTGTCAGAGGAGTTCAGCTTCAATACCTTTATGACAATGCTGTATTCCTCAGAGAGAGAGAGATTGTCATTCAGGCAAGTTAAGGGACAGTTGCCAGTAGTTACATGCAGGCAGTTTTTTTGTTCTTGTTCGCTGTTCAATCAGCTTCATCTATGAATCAGAGAGCTCCAAGAGCCCTGATCATCAATTGTTCTGTTCAGGGCTTACAAAATCAGGGTCATGGTTTCCTTGATTGAAACTATTTTTCTGTAATTTATTTATTTATTGCACTTATATCTTACCTTTCTCCCGACAAAGGATCCAAGGCAGCTTATGATAATTTTAAAAAGTTCCAATTAAAACATTAATTTACAAAAGTTTAAAGGAATTAAACGTCAACATTAATAAAAACAACTAAAACACTTAAAACATTATTTAAAACAAAGTTTCAATAAACAATTAAAATATATATACTCACATAGAGCACACCACTTCACATACTGCAAGCCCATAATTAAGATTCAAAAGCCTTCCTAAATAAAAGCATTAATGAATTAATCTTTCTCTTTCTTATTTGCATTCCCGTTTCCCAAATATTATTGTATTTGTAGATAATAAGCAGTATTTTGTTTTAGTCATACCGGGGGGGGGGGGGGGGGGAACTAATTCCTTTTCCAAAAAAAATATAGGCATGTGTAGCATGAGAAAGGGATTTGCAAGTGCTGTATTATGAACTGGACAATTGTTGTTGTTGTTGAGTGCCTTCAAGTTGTTCCTGACATATAGCGACCCTATAGCTTACCCTAATGTGAGACATCAACTATACCCAGTAGAAGTGTTTATTGTAGAAGTAAAATTATTCTCTGCTTCTCAGGTTGACTCTCTGCACTCCTTCTCCTCTTCCTCAGCCATCATATATTTAGGCCAGGGTGGTGCAGCTCAACCTTCCATCACCTCAGTTTTAGAAGAGTACAGAAAACAGTCCTATTAAAACAAGTATTCTTAAAATTAGGCCACTCAAACTGCTGTTTTTGCAGATTTAGCTGAGAGTAAATCCCACTGAACTAAGTGGGAATTGCTTTTGAGTGGACATACTCAGGACTGGTCTACAAATGTGTGCCACCTTTTTATTTCTTTTTTAGTACTTTTTTAATAGTATGTTCGTAGGTATGTTCACTCAGGAACAAGTCATGTTGAGTTCAGCGAGAGTTTCACCAAGGTATATGTGACTAGGATTACAATCCAGATAGCCTTTTCTGATGTGATAGTGGTGATACAAAGGAAAAATGAACAGAACTTATAAGCCACTCTTGAGTATATAATATTAATCAGGGGTAGGCAGCCTTTCCCCTTTAAGGGCCGAGGGACTTCAGGGACTTCAGCTCCCAGAATCCCAGGAGCTATTGGCCAACATGGGACTATTGGCCAACATGGCTGAGGCTTCTGGGAGCTGAAGTCCCTTGGCCCTTAAAGGGGAAAGGTTGCCTACCCCTGATATTAATTATAGAAAAATAAGCTACATGTCATACAAATACATCCAATTATACCTCAGGTCACACATTTTTAAAACCTCAAGTAGCTGTCTTTTCATTTTCAACAGGGAAATAAACTGTCTTGATGAGAAATTTAGAGGTTTCTGTGTGTTGTTAGATCTGTGTATTTGGCCTTAATCATGCTTGTAATCCTAGCTTAGTGAGAGAGCACACTTGAAGCTTAGCTGCTCAGCTACACTATCAACACAGCTTGCAAGCAATGCTGATTGGGTTGCATGTTCTAAGCTGAACACCTGTTGCACTGGCTGGGGGAAGAGTGTCCTAAACCTTTCTCTTTGAATAGACAGAGAAAAAGAGAGATTGAAGGAGCTTTCTTCTAGTTGACAATACAAACAAAAAGAGGCTTGTTAATGGCCCATGTAGTGCAACATGCTGAGATCCTTCAAGTGTCAAAAGAGGAGTAAACTAGAATTTCCTAAAGGAAAGTTATGAAAGAGGGGCAGACCTTAAAAATAATGTGAGGAGTGCACTGTAACTCAGAGCCAGAGCCAGATAACTTTACTTTGCCAAAGCTGCCCAGCATCTCTTATTAAAAAGATCAAGCTCTGGGTTATGGGGAAATCCTTTGCTTCAGATCCAAGAGCCCAAAACTGCAGATACAGAGCTAGACAACCTAATAGTCTTGCCTGGTACAAGGTCTGAAGTAAAAGCTGCATTACATTATGTTGTTGTTATTAACAACAACAACAACAACATGATGAAATGCAGCTTTTACCTTGATTCAACTTCAATTCATGGCAATCTCATGGATGAGACATCTCCACGTCCCCCTACCCTCAGCCTCTCTACTCAAGTCCTGCAGTCCCAGCCCTGTGTCTTTGCTGATCGAGTCTAACCATCTGGAATGTGGTCTTCCTCTAATATTAGGGGGGCTGTAGACAGGAGGCTCTAGGCGACCCCCAGGAAGCGGCAGATCAGGGCCGCAGCTACCCCACAAAGTGGCCCCGATCCTTCCTTTTGCCGCCCCGAAGCTCTTCTTTGCCCTTTCTGGCACTGGTGTGGGCTTGGGGTGGCCAGTGTGCGGCACCCCCGCCCCATCTCTGCCTCCAGACCAGCCCTTTGGGCTGGTCTGCAGAGGCCCTTACTGCCTTCTACCCTTCCTAGCACCATTGTCTTTTCTAATGATTCATTTCTTCTCATGATGTAGCCAAAGTATGACAGCCTCAATTTAGTCATTTTATTTAGACGCTATATATTATTTTAGAACAGACTCCCATCAGGCTGGTTCCCTCAGATGTTTTGGTTTACAGCCTCATCATCTCTTACCTGCTGAATGAGGATAATGGGAGTTGCAGTCTAAACAGCCAAAGGCAAATGTTTGTGGGCAGAATGCTTTAGAGCAGGGGTAGGCAACCTTTTTGAGCCGGGGGCCGGGTTGCTGTCCCTCAGACAATTGACGGGCCGAAGCACCAAAAATAAATAAATAAATAAATAAATAAATATTAAAATTAAAATTAAAAAAGAATTAAACATTTTTTTAAAAAATGCATGCACAGTCTCTCAGCCCCAGAAAAGCCATGGCAAAACCCCTGTGAAGATTTTGCCAAGAAAACCCCAAGAACAAGTAATAACAACAATAGTCAATATCATCATGGGGGGGTGGCGGCGGGGGGGGCGGCGGCGGCGGCAGGACCGGTTTGGGGCCGGTCCAAAAGCCTTGCTGGGCCGTATCCGGCCCCCGGGCCTTAGGTTGCCTACCCCTGCTTTAGAGTGTCCAAGCTATCCCACAATCATTCTCTTCATAATCCTTAACAATAACCCTGTTTCATATGACAATTTTTAAAACATATAATGTTAAATATTTCTTCAGTGCTTTAGAATAAGCCACGAAGCATTCTAAGGGTGCCTTGAAGTGTAAAAATCCCCAAGCACCAACTTGTAGAGAAAGTTTACAAGAAACAAGTCAATAACAGCGGAATTTAACTGGAATCCTGCCCAGACACAAGATAAGGGGAAATACATCCATTTTAGCATTAGTGATAAATTGCTTAATGATTTCCTGGATTTCCTGGTTAAGATAGTTTTCCCTTGATTAAAACCATTGGAGATACAGATTTCGATAACTTTTGGTCACACTTATTTTTTCCCCTGAATTGATTGGATCAAGTTCTTAAGTCTGTTATAGCATTGCTCAAGTACATCCTGAAAAAAATGTTACACTAAGTTTTTAATCTAAGAGTTTTCATCTTAATTTGCTCTGTACTTTGTTCTAGGAAACATACATTTTTTTTTAAAAAAAAGAGTTGTTTAAACATTGGCTACTTGTTCTCCACATCTAGTATAACCAGAATGTTCAAATTGTTCAGAGGAGATACCACTATCCAAATCTTCAAAACTATTCCATTGTTTTCTTTACTAGTAACTATATAGGTTAAGCCAGTGCTTCTCCATTATTTTCTGTCACGCCCCCCCTAAGAAAGAAGAAAACATTTCGTGCCCCCCCACGTGACTGTAAATAGTCACATGGGTGGGTTTGAACAATCAGGATAGAGCACGTCGGGCCGCTACTGGGGCTGTGCTGGGACAATCTCCCTCTCTCCAGCCGTAACGGGCCCCCCTTTACGGAGCCTCGTGCCCCCCCTGGGGGGCCCGCCCCACTATTTGAGAACCACTGGGTTAAGCTATCCTCTATTGCTATAATAGCAGTAGTTGTGAAAATGCCAAGTTACTCTCAGTGGTTGTTTATTTCTAACAATTTGTAGAAATCAGTTTGGTTTTTTTTTTTTACCAATATGCAATTTCACTTGTTTCAGCTCAGTATTGTTATTTCATGTATTTCAGAGAAGATTGAATCTAAGTGGTGTAGCTTGCCTAAGTATTGGCTCACCAGTACAGTAGTACTTCACTTTTGGTTTTCCAGGTGTTTTGGATTTCAACTCCCAGAAGCTCCAGACAGTATGGCCAGTAATCTAAAACATCTGGAAGGCCAAAGGATGAGAGTCAGTGACCTAGCAAATTTATGGCAGAAGTGGAATTTTCTGTGTCTGCTAATCATTAGGCTACCCATCTAATGAAGTGCAGAATGGTGTGTGTGTGATGGAATTGCCAAAGATCTGTGAACATGGAGATTTCTGAATGGAGCAATATAGTTGCCAGATTTTCTGGCCCCAACAAATGACATTTATGGTTTTAAAACTCTTGGTTTTCAACAGTGATGTGTACAAGACGAAAAAACAACTGGCCAACTTCCAGGAGATGCTGGAGAATATCTTCCTACCCCTCTTTGAAGCTACAATCCATCCTGCCAGCCATCCAGAGTTGCATCTTTTCTTGGAGCATGTAAGTGAGTGGCAGAAATGTCAAGAACATCTTCCAAGGCTTGAGAAGGGGCTGCCTAGGAGGGTCAGGAGCAAGATGAAGGGCAGTAGTACCAAATGTAACTTGGCTGCTCCTTAATTTAAGGACTGACTTTGCCAATGTGGAATACACCTAAACACTAGGTCTTCTAGCATTTGAACATCTGCTTTCTTGTGGATGTCTCAATGAAGTAATGACTTAGCTGCTTTTTCTTATGTTGTTGTTCGTAGTCTTGATAAGTATCTCCATACTAATTTGGAGTAAGAGAATTCTTAAGTGTCTTTGAATCAGAATGGAGCCTTTTCTTCATCCTTTCTCCTCTCTTTGTCCTTGTTTCTGGACCTGCAGGTAGATGGCTTTGATAGCGTGGATGATGAGTCCAAACCAGAACACCACATCTTCAACTTGGATAGCCCCTTGCCTGGAAACTGGGTGGAAGAAGACAACCCTCCTTATTCCTACTACCTTTACTACACGTACGCCAACATGGTGGTGCTGAATCACCTGCGCAGGTAGGTGACTCTCCATTCTGCATTTCAGAATAGGACTCTCACACCTGCTAGCTTCTAATGAGCTGAATGCAACTTCCTGAACCCTGGCCCCCTACATGCAGCATGCTAGACCAGGGGTAGGCAACCTTTCCCCTTTAAGGGCAGAGGGACTTCAGCTCCCAGAAGCCTCAGCCATGTTGGCCAATAGTCCCATGTTGGCCAATAGCTCCTGGGATTCTGGGAACTGAAGTCCCTCGGCCCTTAAAGGGGAAAGGTTGCCTACCCCTGTGCTAGACAGTGACATATTGGACAATCTGATGCTCATAGTCTTTGAGGGTTGATGGCTTCTAAGATGTGCTGGCTTTACACATTTGGTCCTCTGTTTTTAGTCTCCTTTTCTTTTCTCATCTTACTACCTCATTATCTCCTTCTATTAGAGAATGGCTTGTATTGAGATAACAGCAGTGACAGAGCTGTATGCTTTGCTGTTCTCTCTCTCTCTTTCTAGGAAGAGAGGCTTTCACACCTTTGTGCTGCGGCCCCACTGTGGGGAGGCTGGGCCCATCCATCATCTGGTGTCCGGTTTCATGCTGTCAGAAAACATATCACATGGCCTCCTGCTGCGAAAGGTGAGAAAGTGAGAAATATGTGGTACTACATGGTCTCTGTGTGTATGTGACTTCAAGTTGCCAGTTGAATTATAGCAGCTCTAATATTTCATAGGGTTTTCTTAATGAAAGAATACTTTGAGGTGGTTTGTCATTGTTTTCCTCTAAAATATAGCTGACAGCACCTGGTATTCCTTGGCAGCTCTCCATTCAAGTACTAACCAAACATAATCCTGCTTTAGCTGCTAAGATCAGACCATATCTAGTGCCACACATGATAGCAATTCTGAGGAACATCTGAAGAAGTGGGCTTCCACATAGACTTATGTCAGAGAAAAGTTGGTAATCTTTAAGGTGCCTGAAACCAGGAGCATGTGTGTGTGTGCATGCATATGGATGCACATACCTGTTACTAGGAATAGCCAGCATTTCAGATAACCTTGCCTCTCTGATTAAAAGAGTAGGGCAGTGAGAAAGACCTTGGTGTGAGATTCTAGAGAACTGCTATCAAGCAGACAAGGCAATAGTTAGAAGGACAAATATCAGAGCTTGGATTCTGGGGGATTCTGGGAAATTAGTTCAAGGTCTGCAAATGCTTTCAGTTGATATGATGTAGATTCCTATGCTTCCCCTGCACTTGACTCAGGATGTTTTGTCACTATGGGAAACATTATGTATTGTTTGAACACTAGGCATGTGCTTGTGACCTAGGGAGAAGGTAAAGGGATGTGGAGGCAGACAGTTGAGACTGTTTTGCATAGAGTAACTTGCCCAAATACTGGAGATAATACTATATCATAAATAAGTTTCTGAGTAAACTGAAAGGGCCTTCTGGATATGGTGAAAGAAGGTAAACCCATGCTGTATCCTTCTCACCAAACATCAGATGAGACACTTGTAGGAGATGTTGCCCTGTGTGTAACCCTGAGGTTTTCCATAGGCACCTGTGCTACAGTACCTCTACTACCTGGCCCAGATTGGCATTGCCATGTCTCCGCTTAGCAATAACAGTCTGTTTCTGAGCTACCACCGTAATCCACTGCCAGAGTACCTGTCTCGGGGCCTCATGGTTTCCCTGTCTACAGATGATCCCCTGCAGTTCCACTTCACTAAGGTGAGTACGATGTAGCAGCAGCCAAGCAAAGGTGTCATCTAGTGGGAAATGGCATGGGAGTGACAGGCTGTACTCCGTCTTCCTGTAGCATCTAACCTTTGCAAAACAATTCAACATGTTACAGGTAAAATACTTTTTGGCACTTTATAATACATGAGATTTCTTTTATGCATCTCTAAAATTTGCTTGTGGGATGCAGTGGCTCAAGTGGTTAAGATGCTGACTCCATTGATTGCAAGATGGGCAGGTTGGCAGTTCACGGCCCAGGTGCTGCCTGATGGGGTGAGTTCCTGTCACTAATCCCAACTTCTACCAACCTAGCAGTTTGAAAGCATGCAAATGCAAGTAGATAAATAGGTACCACTTCAGTGGGAAGGTAAACAATGTTCTGTGCAATCATGCCGGCCACATGTCACAGAATAGTCTCTGACAACACTGGCTCTTTGGCTTCGTAATGGAGATGAGCACTGCCCTCTATAGCTGGACACAATTTGACAACCTTGTCAAGGGGGAACACCTTTATCTTTAAAATTTGCTTGTGAACAACCTGTAAAATTACATATATTGTTCAGCCAGGCTAAAACATGCATGACCCTTACTAAGTTAATTATGTTAATTCTAATATGCAGAAACAAGTAGATTTAAAAATCCATCTGTCATTGCAGTAAAAACAAATTAATGCCATGGTAACACACTCTTTCACTTTTCTTCAGAACATCTGACAATGTATGTTTCTGCTTTCTGGTATTAGGGTGGTAAAATTACATATATTACTTTCAGGGCTCCAGTAACTATCAGTCTGTGAGGAGCTGACTACCACTTGTCACAGGAGGGCAACAGCTGAGGGTTTGAAGTCCTGTTTCTCTTCCTGGAATTCTCCAGGATGACACAGACAGCAAAAAAAACAAACAACAACAACAACAACAACAACAACAAAACACACACACAAAAAACACCCAATTCCATACTGGATGTGGGCAGGAGTCTACATCTATTTTTGAAAATTGAAAATTATCTATCTATCTATCTATCTATCTATCTATCTATCTATCTATCTATCTATCTATCTATCTATCTATCTCAGTGTTGTGGGGAGGGGATTGCAGCCTATTTAAAAAGTGAATCATTGCTCTTGTATGTATTTAGGAGTGGTAAGAGTCTGTTTGGAGTGGTTGTGAGCTTCAAAAATAGTCTCTAGAGCCTGCCTGCAGCCCCAGTGCCACATGTTGCCTACCTGTATTTTGGGATACAGTTCATGCCCTTCTGGTCCTTCCTGTGGAGTTGGTATCCAGCAGTAACTATCCTCTTCTCTGCTTATTTCCATGATGCTTATTTTTCTTTGAAACCAAGGCCAGAATCTTCTTTCTAATATATGCATACTTTATATGCACTAATGTTTTGTTTTGAACAGAGCACAAGAGGCTAGTCTCTCTCATCCTGTCCAAAACCACCCTATCCCATAGGCATCTCCCAAGGCTGTGGGACTACTGTTGTGGTGGAGGGGAAGCTGACTGGGCATCAGGGATTACCTTTTTGTCTCCTGGCATTAGATGGAGAAAGAGACAGGAATGACAACAGGGTCACATCACTTCCTTTTGAGAGGGACTGCAACAAAAATGGAGGTGGTGGACTGGGGTGTTTTGTGTATTTTAATGTGTTGGGAGGGTCTTTCTTCGTGGTTCTCAGGCAAAAGTTGTCTGAAAGTTGCACTGGTTTTTTATTTTCCTTTTAAGAGAGGTTTTGTGGTTTCATGGGCTGCAGGCCTCCTGTGGGCTGCACTTTCCCCAACCATGATCTAGGATCTTGGTCCAAGTATTCCAAGTCCCTTTTCTTTAGAAACCTGTGGCACTAACAGAGAAAACTTGTGAGGTGTCGTCCAAACAACCCCAGCATGTGTTTTCCTCTGCGGCTCTTTGGCCTGTTTGATTGGCTACATATTTTACTGAACAATTAGCATATACTGACCTGATTTTACAGTTTCTATTTTAATTATCAGAAAATGTCACCCTCCAGGGATAATTCAATCTCAACCAATAGCCCCCCCCCCCAGCCCTTGTCAAGCCTGCTTTCCACAAATCATGAAAGAATCAATGTGAAAACTGCTCAGCAGGCTTTTCTGATATTATGCACCAACCTCCCTTTTTAAAAAATTAAGTGCTAATAGTCTAGTTCTATTTTGTTTCCATTTCTAAAAGCCTGGCTTGTTCTACAACGTTTCCCATGCCTAATAACTTGTAGAGTTTAACCTTGAAATCTCAGAATTCCTTGTTTTGTGCCCAAAGCAGGGTGCAGTGGTCTCCTCAGGTGCTAGTTTTGAGTGTTAGGAAAGGACAAAAAATGGTTAGTTATCTAGTTTATTATTATCATATATTTACAACCAGGGTAGGGGGAGAGGTGTTTGTAGGATGTTGTGTTTCAGGAGCCAAAGCAGTTGGCCAACTGAGAAAACCATCCAGTGGTTGAGATCTGTTCCAATTCAGCTAGCAGAATGCCATGGGCCAACCTGTGTCTTATGTCTTGGTCAGAGATTTGTTCAGCAGTTGTTGTTGCCTATACAGAATTTCATTTATTCCACTCCTTTTTAATCATATCTTTAGTTTTCATTTCTTGACATGCATGTCTCTGGAGACAAAATTTTCAGATTTTGTTGTTTGTACAAGTATATAATGTGCTGTACACTTGGGCCAGAACCTGCCGTCTGTTGCTCTCTGCACATGAGTGTGGATCCTGACAGCATACATGCTGCCACCTAGTGACCTGTTCTTTGAGCTCATTTTGGTCCAGTGGGTCTCTACATGAAGTGTTGAACAAAGCTTGAATGGAAAGATTACGTTTTTTTAAGATTACAGTTCCCGGAATCTCCCATATTATCTGGGGAACTGGGGAGCTGTAGTCCAAAACCATAATATGTCCAAGCTTTTGAATGTGCTTTGTTCTTGAGTTTGGCTCAGCATGGAACAATACTTGTGACAGGCTGGGACAACAATAGAATGGAGCTTTATTGCTGGGGAATTAAATAGTACTTCATCTGTCTATACCTTGCACTATGTTGATCTCATATTCTTCACATTTATCTACTTAAGAGTAGTTGTTTTGGCTTTGACTGGATATGGCTCAGCTTAGTTTTAAGCATTCTTACAAGTGGCTTGGTTTTTTCATAGTTAGTTTACACACTGCATGTTTCCGTTTGCAATTGTCCACTAACCGGTCTGATCAACAATGTCTCTTTTATAGGAGCCCCTGATGGAGGAATACAGCATTGCCACACAGGTGTGGAAGCTGAGCTCCTGTGACATGTGCGAACTTGCACGCAACAGTGTGCTCATGAGTGGCTTTTCCCACAAGGTAAAATTGAATAATTTCTGAAGGAGACTGACTTCATATCCTGGCTTCACACTGGCAAGGGTGGAGCTGCTAACTCCAATGTCAGTGGGACTGTGAACTTGCCCCAGGTTTTAGCCTAAGTGCCTAAAGGACCTATGCAGGTGCTGAATCATTTCCCTAAAATAAAAGAAGCTACAAAATCACCTTTTGTAGCTTCTTTGAAAATTCTGACTTGAAACCCAGAGTGGTGCTGTCATGGAAGTCACTGGCCATCACTTAAATCCAGTGGTGAAGGACATGTACAGGATTAAGCACTTATGTTACCTGTTTGGCTTCTGAAACTGAGAATCTCTTTAAGACTTCCTAAACAGCAAAACCTTTGCACACTTGCACATATATTTCATTTGTGATCTTCTGAGAATGTTTCTGAGCTAAATCCAATTTTTGGTTCCATCATCATCATCAACAGCAACATTTCTTATTTCTTGCCCACCTCTCCCCAAGGCTCAAGGCAGAGTACATACAACATAGATTAAAATAATAATAATAATAATAATAATAATAATAATAATAATAATAATAATAATAATAATAATAAATATTTATTTATTTATATACCGCCCTGTGGCGAACCAATCCGGGCGGTTGACAACAATAAAATATGACAAGATTAAAATATAACATTAAACATTATAATCCCTCCCCCCCTTAAGAAAGTATTAAACAATATAACAAATTAAAAGCACAAATTAAAAATACAATATATAACAAACCATGAATACATAAGTTAAAACACATAAACTATTACACATTAAAATCATAAAAATTAAAACATACCAATTTAAAATTCACAATTTAAAACTAACTGGGTATGCCTGCTGGAAGAAATAGGTCTTTAATGTTGTTTTATATTCAGACAGCATCTTTAGCTGTCACGTCTCTCTCAACACGTCATTTCACAGTGTAGGGACAGCCAATCAAAATTGCCCCAGTACCCCCAGTCTGAAGTAGACAGATTGAATCAATGGGGCTTGTCTAAGTGTTGGCCTAAGTGGGTCTATTCAAGTTGGGACTAATAGTTGGATTTAGCTCTTTGTAGGTTGACAGACTGAACTTAAGCTGAGGATGAGACTCCGAGAAAGCCTTTGATCCTGGACTTATATATTAAGGGGCTGTGCTAGTGCTGGACCTTTGTATGACTGTTAAAGGACTCTATGAGCATTCTGCTTCAGTGGTATAAGGGAAATCATACAATGCCACTTATTCTAACCATGGATTGGCCTCTGCCTTTTATTGTCCAGGTAAAGAGCTACTGGCTTGGGCCTAACTACCTGAAGGAGGGGCCGGAGGGCAACGACATCCGGCGCACCAATGTGCCAGACATCCGAGTGGCCTATCGCTATGAGACGCTCTCTCAGGAGCTGACTCTCATCACTCAGGCTGTGCAGACGGAGGAATTGGAGACCATCCAGGAGGAAGACCTTCTGACCATGAGCTCCAGTCTGGATGCCCGCTGAAGGATCCTGGATCACCATCTCCCATTCAGCTCCATTCTGGCCTGCCAAGATGGGGCTGTTCTGTGAGCATGAGGAGACCCTGGACACCCACCCACTCCTTCCCCATCAACCCTTTTAGTTTCCTGATGTGTTTCCACTTCAAAGCGTACTGTTACCTTCTCTGTTCTCCTGGAAAAGCCTTAATGTTTTGTTTGCACTTGGTAATCTACTGGGACATTCTTGAGTTGTAAATGATTAGAAACTCCTACCAGAGTCTAGAATGAGATCTAGGAAGGGCAGGGGAGAGAGAAAGAGAGCTTCCTGCAAGTGGATGGGAGAACCGGCAGTGCTCTTTGTGAACTGAGGCCAGAGATCCAGGGAAGATGATGAGCCAGGGAGTTGTTGATTACACTCAGGAGCTCATAGCATGTCTGTACTCTTGCCCATAGGCAAAACAAAGCACCAGTGAATAAGCACGCATCCTGGTTATGTTCAGAATGAGATTTGTGTGTTTGGCCAGGCCAGAAGCTAAACAACTATGGTGGCTCCTTCTGCTAACTCGCATGTATTTTCATGTTATGTCCTTTCCTTAGCTGTTTCTAGCTGCAGTTTCCAATTGGCCAGTAAAAATGTCCTTTTTGGGTGAGCTAGATCTCTTTCTTTCACATCCACATAGCATATTGCCACAGTTCCCACTACACAACAAAACCTCTCACTGTGAATGAAGTACAGCCAGTAAACAAGAGCCTTAGCCTCACCTTTTAGCATCTCCTGAGCCAGGAGTGGGCAAAGGTGGAAGGTTTGGCAGCAATTTTTGGCCTCCAAGACCTTCCACAGACCATAGCTTGGCTGAAAATCCCCCCCTCCATCTCAGTAACCCCCCCAATGCAGTTAGAAGTTGTTGGGTGTCCATTTCTCTCTTTTCTTTTAAAAATAAAGATTGTGGAGGATTGGGATCCACCTTGGAAAAAACCAAACACTGTTCCTGCAAGCTTCCAGAAGCAGAAAACATTATTTTTAAGTAGGAAATAAAATGAGGGTACAGGGAATCGGGGCTCTGAAAGGCTACACAGGCCTTAAAAATGGCTTGTGGGCCACATGCTGATCGCAGGCTGCACTTTACTACCCATGCTCTAAACCTTTAGTCTCTTTGGCTCAGGGAAAGCCTCAGCCTTTGAACCTCTGTCCTAGGAGGTGGATTATTCTGAGCAGGGAGGAGCAAACCTTCAGTCTAGCTCAAGGTAATAGCGAGAAACTTGTGTGCCAGGTATCTGGCACTTTTAACCTTTGTGTATCATTTTAAAATTTCTCTTGAGGATTACATGCCTTTATTAATGCTGTGAGTGGTGGCTAACGTGGTTTTGGCACTGAAGGAATGAGGTTGTCCTATATGGCAGATGTGGTGGATGATGCTTGTACAGCATGGAAGGGAACTATCATTGTCTTCTGAGTTTTGTTTTGTTTTTTAAAAAAATAATTTTAAAGCAAACCATTGAAAAGTTACTTTTCCAGACTTCGCCTCCCAAACTCCCCAGCTAGTATGACCACTGGGACAATTAGAGTCCAAGAAGTAACTTTTCCAAGCTCTGCTTTGAGGTAACTCCAGTTTGATCAGACAGTGGCACTGGTGGGGGAGAGAAAGGAGGAAAATGTTAACCCATCTTTCCCCACATTGGCACCTTCTGGAGCAGTTGAACTGCAGCTCCCATAATCCCATAGCCAGCATAAGGAGAGTATGGGGACTATAGTTCAACAGCTTTGGAGGGCACCAGATTAGGGAAGGGTGGGTTTAGTGTATTTATCTGATCTAAATTGTTCCTCCAAATCTGTTCTTGCATAAAGAACAAAGGATATAGGACCCTGCATTATAGTTTTCCTTATTTTTTTCTGTCGTGAGGGAGAGTAGCATTTTGGGGGAGTGGACTAAGATTAGAAAAATGATGCAAAAGTATAACACCAGCATTACTGTCCCAAACAAAATCTGACTGCTTCTCCCTGGAGAATGCTTTTAACATTTTTGTTTGCTTCTTTGTTACTCCCCTATCTGTTTTAGCCACTGTCCTAGTGCCTGATGCATGTGACTGTGCAGATGGTTGTACACACACACTTTATCAGAATACAGATCAATTCCTCATTGCTTTGGACTGGGGAGAATGTTTCACTCTCTATGCCATGCTTGGGCTCACCACCTAGGCAGCAACCTTGTCTTGATTATAAAGGGTTAGGGGGGCAACCTCTGGTCAGGTCTCTGGCCTTGCATAATACATAGATAGGCAGATATGCTTTTTCTACACTTGGCAAGAAGAAAAGCCATAGAAATAGTTCAGCTTTCTTACCAACAAAGTTGCTGCTATTCTCGGAACAGACTGAATACTCCTACTTGGAAGCTGATAATACATCTGAGGAGACAACCTGTAATAACATCTGCTGCCTTCTAAAGCTGTATGATTCAAAATAGAGATGTATCATAAGAGACAGGAGACCAAACCATTCTTATTTCTACATGTTGAGTCCTGCTCAGTGAAAGGCTCATAACCATTAGAAGGCCTTTCCTGTTGATAGCATTAAGCTCACTAATGTGTAGCTTTTTTAATCTCACCAGCCCACTGTATATAAGAGTTTGGGCTTCTGTTGTCCTCTCAGCAATTCTTTGAAGTCAAATATAGTAGGGAAATCCTTGTGAATCTGCTGTCCTAGAGTAGACCAGTTTCATAGTCTTTGTGCCTTTCAGGCCCAAAACCACAGCAGCAGTCATTTCCTAAATGTTGCCTCCCTTTTGCCACCTGGCATGTCTGATTTGGCAGTTGCAAACAATTTTAACCTCCAGTGCAAAATGCATTTCCTAAACCTTATGGGGACAACAGTGACAGATACTGAGGAATGCCTCCAAGGTAGGCAGAGAGCTTGCAGTGTCATCCCTTTAGGCTGCTGTGGACCAAAATCTCAAGATCTGTCTTGTAGCCAGTGCCTTGCTTAGAGTCATGCATGGAGTTTGCCAAGACTGGGTAAATTCCCCATCTTCTGTGTAATTTTACCTCTGAAATTGCAGTGTGCTGTATATTGTGGGAGAGTACATGCGTGTGAGAGAAAGGAATCTCTTTCTAAAAGGTCTTTGTCTGTTTGGCATCCCACCTCCATGATTTAAAAGGAAGGAAATGTTTTTTTTCTCCATTTCCATACTTTTGTTTGAGATCTTGCTGAGTACTAAGAGAGCTTGGGATGGAAATGAATTGCTTTTGTTGTGACCAGCAGATGTGCCTTGCAGATCTGAACCATGTGTTCTGGGTCAAAACAGGGTAATTTGTGAAGAAACCGTCTGGCCCAGTGAGTAGAACATAACCGTGGTTGGTCGATGTTAAGAGCATTCTCTCCTCCTGCCCCACACCACCCCAGTCTCACTTTCTTCCTCCTTGCCACAACCTGCCTTGTTCCTCTTTGGTACCTTGAAGGTACATACGCCATGCTAGGTTTTGCTTTGTCGTCAGCTGGAGATGAAACCTTTATTTTGCTGGCAATAACTGTATTCTTATCACTCTGATAATTCTGTCATTTGGATGACTTCTATACTTGTTTGTGCTGAAATGTGGTGTTAGAAATCCTATTGAACATCAGCATGATCCATCATTAAAGACTATTTAAGTAAACCATTATCTCTGTGTATCTGAGTAAATGAACTCTTCTTGTTGGCTTACTGCAGGGTTTTGGAGATGGATGGACCTCCCAGATGTTGTTTGGATTGCAGCCTCTGTCATCTGTTGCCTCTGGTTTGGCTGGCTAGCTGATGAGAGTTGTGACCCAACAACATCTGAAAAGCCACACATTCAGCGTCTCTCACATACTGTCTGGAAATGAGGTGAATGCTCAAGTCACTTTCCTCTAAAGATGGAGGGGTTGTGTTGGGGGGACATTCATGATCCAAAGGAGGTGAAATGTATAGATATCACACATAAGGATACACATGACAACTGCAGCTTGTGGAAAAGTTTTCTTATAATACAGACTCATATACTTATATTAACTAGACACATCACATTCAGTGATTCATCCTGATCATACTCCTTTGGCCTTATTCATAACTATCAGTTTAGCAAGTTCTTTGCACACATTTATATCTTATACTGTTCTCACAGAAGAGGAGGTTAAACTAAAGCCATCAATATACAGGCTCTGCTTTGATTATTACATATCCCTGAGAAGAAATGAAACTGAGAAGAAATGAGATGGTATTAATAGTGACTAGTGACTAGCAAAAGCAGCCAAAATCTGACTGACTAATATCAATAAGAATTTGGGGCAAATCAATAAATAGAATTGTACTTTGGACATATAATGAGAAGATATGAGAAGAAAAGACAATGCTTGTCAAGATGGAAGGCAGTAGAAAAAGAGGAAGACCTAATTGCAGATAGATAGTCTCAGTTAAGAAAGCCACAGCTCTGAGTTTGCAAGACTTGAGCAGAATAGTTTGTGACAGGGTGACTTGAAGATCTCTCATTCATAGGGTTGCCACAAGTTGAAGTCAACTTGATGCCAGTTAACAACGACAAACTACAAATCTCAGAGTTCCACAGGATGTCTGCACAGCAGCTAAAATGGAATCATAGTGCTATGACTGTATGGCATGAAAGGGCCTCAGGAATGGGGAATCGGTTTGAGCCCAACTATAGCATTTCTTCATGGGAAACTTTCAGGTGGGTGGAGGCAGGACAGGAGCTAAAAATACGTAAATAGAACCAGAGCCCCCAAGTCACATTCTTCTAAATCTGTTCAGTTCTCCTTTCTCTACCCTTTTTTTTTTTTTTTTTTTTTTTTTGCATCCCTTCCTCAGTCTTTCCTTTCCATGAAACACTTAAGCTTTAAAAACATCCTGTTGGCACTTTTTCAAAGTCTAATAGCTGCAAAGATGGGGGTGGAGTGTCACATTGCAGAGGGACAGGAGGATTAACGCTTCCCTCCCCAACTGTGATCCACACACACACACACACACAATTTATGTGATAGTTGTCAGAACAGTATAGCAGTGAACATATCCCCCTAGACTGAAATACAGCTTTATGAATGGCATAAAAAATGAAGAAAAGAAAAGAAGAGGAGTCCTGTTACTAGTGCTGTGTTTGCTCAGAAGAGCTATTATGAGAACATGGAGCAGCAGGAAACCAAAGTGTATGTATATAACAGACACTTTGCTTCATCACCTGGGAAAAATCCATGAGCTAGTGGGAGTTTGATCCAAGAGAACACAGAGATAAGGAAGAGGGCAGGCTGATAAAATGTAGCTAACAGTCATTCTGTGACCACCCACAGGTTGCAGAGAATGTGAACTGTACACAAAGGTTTCTAAAGCCCTGGAGAGAATATAAAATACAGGACTGTTACTGGCTCCAGTGCATACACTCAACAGTGCATATGTATTGTGTTGTGTATAATGTATTCTGTTGTGTGACCCACAGAGCTCTGTGGTGCACCCAGTTTCACAGATATCTGTAGCACTTTCAGACAGTTTTGAAACTCTTCTCTGTGGAGAGAAAGAGCTAGTATGTATGGCTATCCCCTTATCCACATAAACACTGGGAAAAAATATTCAGGGCTAGCTGTGTTGGCTGTGCTGCAACTATACAACAAAATCCAAAATTCACAAGCAGTGATACCATTTTCAGGCAAACTCCAAAGCATAAAATACATCATGCAAGCCTTTAAAGTGTCACTCTCTTCTTCATTAGCCAAAGATGTTTAAAATCATACAGGATAAAAAGGATGATAATGTCAGAATCACAGGCCTACATTTCATCTGAGATGTCAGTTAAGATGATATCGAGGGATTTTAATACAGGCAGAGGACACTTCTCTTACTGGCCATATGAGGACTAGGGACAAAGGGTGCATCTATACTGTAGAGATAATACAGTTTGACACCACTTTAAGTGCTGTAGTTCCATCCTATGAAATTTTGAGATTGATACAAGGTCTTTAAATTTCTCTGCTGAAGAGTGCTGGTTCTTCACAAAACTACAAATCCTAGAATTCTGTAGGATGGGGCTATGGTTGATAAAGTGGTATTAAATTGCATTATTTCTACAGTGTAGATGCACCTAAAGAGCAATTAAAAACAGGTAATAAAGTTTCAAATCCCAACAGAATTGGGATAGCAACAGAAAAGTAACCTCTCTTGAGATCCAGATGTCCGTGCTCTGTGCAAAACTAATTGCTCTTTTCTTGGCAGAGTCTACTGTTACATCTGGGGAGAAATTAGGTACTGTTGCAATAAAACCTGCCAAGTTGTAGTACAATTAAAGAGTTTTACCATTCTTGAAGGTAGAAAACCTCAAAGAGTTAAGTCCCGGTCCTTTGTTTCCCTTTTGTTTAGGATTCCCCAGCTGTGATAAATTTTGTACCCTTGAAATCCAAGGGAAAAATATTCAGGGGTAGCCATGTCAAAATATCAGTTTCCTGTCAACACTTGATTACTTTCAGAAAAAAGTGCTAGGTACGACATCCAAATTATCCACCAGAACAGCTTTTATTAAACATTGTTTTTCTTCATAAAGTGAGTGCCAGCCTCGAAAGTGCAAGGAGAAAGACAATATAATTTCTTCTAAGTAGATCTTCTCTCCATTACATTTGTACAGCAATCTGTCTGCTCAACAGGAGCTACAGCAATAAGACAAAGCTAGGAAAAGCTGCTTTTCTGGACTACAGTCCCAGAATCCTCCAGCCAGGTATAGCCACTAGATTCTAGGCACTGTAGACTGAAAAAATTAACTTTCCCAAATTCTTAATTGAGGATGAAGTTGTTTTTGTGCCACCACAGAATAATGGTTTGTACCATTCTCCAGAGCAGGAAAAATGAGAAATTTCAGTTCTGGTTATCAAAGCAGATTGGTGGGAAAGATGAAGAAAACAAATTGCAAGGGAGGGAGGATGCATTAGAAAAGTAGAGGTTTTAAGCAGGTTAGTAATGCTAGTTCCCATGCTATTTCATTCTCCTCCATAAAAAAGAATTGTGCTTCCATGTGTAACTGGGTTTGGAAGAGTCTGCATTGTCAACTTGACTCATCCCTGGGCTTGAGATCTTAGCTATTTGCATCTTGCCTTTGGCCAATGGGTAAGGAAGGCTTTTAACCTCTCATCTGGCACAGATGCATACTAAAATGAATAGTTACATGGAGTTAGGGCTCTTTCATGCTACATAATTATAGCATTCTGATTCCACTTCAACTGCCATGGCAACATCCAATGGAATCGTAGGATTTCCAGGGGTTTTGGTGTGGGATGGAAGAAGTCTCAGCCGGAGAGCTCTAATGCCAAAGCAAACTACAAAACTCCAGGATTCCATAGAATGACATCATGACAGCTAAAGTGGAATCATAGTGCTATGTTTTTGTAGTAAGAAAGGGCCTTTGTATTCAGTTTGCTCAAGTGCAAGCAGTAGGCAACTCAGACAAAAGGAAAAAGGTGTTTGAACTAAATATTGTTGTTGATTTCCTCCTCAGATACTCAGGGCTCATTCACACTATGATTTAACCCGGTTTGCAAACTGGGTGAAAAGTGCCTCATTCACATGCAAAACGATTTCACCCCGAGTGTATCCAGGGTGAATCGGGGTGAACCGGCACAAGCCTCTTGGCCCGGATCATCTTGGAAAGGTTCTTTTAGCATATCTTTTCAAAAGATGCGACTTGCCCCAAATGTGAACAGCTGCCAATCGCATTCGGGACTTACCCATCCCAAAGATCTTTTCAAACCGCCCCAGCACTGGTGGCAGTTACGTGGATCTCTTTGATTTTAAATTTCAAAGTGTCAAAATGATCCCTTTAAATCAGCCTGCAGCTGCTTTCCACTTCTGCTGGTGATTTGGTGCCCTTTTTCCCTTTGGGGCAGAGGTTGGGGAAGTCGGGGAGAGGGGTCTCTGGGGGGCATTTTGAAGCTGCTTTCCACTTCTGCACAGGATCTCATGGGTTCACAGGTGTGGGAAGTCTTTGGTGCAGTGTAGGAGTGAATTGTCCTGGCATGCATTAATCCATGGGATCCATGCATGCTATGGGGGAAAGCCACAACCAAGGATTAATGCATGCCAGGGCAGTTCCCTCCCCACACTGCACCAAAGACTTCCCACACCTGTGAACCCATGGTCCTGAGATCCTGTGCAGGATCACAGGGTCTTTCAGGTTTTAAACAAAACAAAACAAAACAAAACAAAACAAAACAAAACAAAACAAAACAAAACAAAACAAAACAAAACAAAACAAAACAAAAAACACAGTGCACCATGCCCCCCCCCATAGAGACCCCTCTCCTCAACTTCCCTGACCTCTGCTCCAAAGGGAAAAGGGGCACCAAATCACCAACAGAAGTGGAAAACAGCTGCAGGCTGGTTTAAAGGGGCCACTTTGGCAGCGCGGGAAATTTAAAATCAAAGAGATCCACAGAACTGCTGCCAGTGCTGAGAGGGGGGGGGGAAGGGGCAATTTCAAAAGACCTTTGGGGTGGGTAAGTTCCACCCCTTTGCCAATTCTCTGCCACTGCATCTCCCTCCTGGTGCTGGCTCCGATCACCATTCAAATGTGAACTTTGATGGGAACACAAACATATTCAATCATGGCAAACATAGTGTGAACATTGCTTTGGTTTCAAATCACTTCATCAATTCAAAAAGATCCAGTTAAAAAAATGATTTATTCCTAAGTGTGAATGAACTCTCAGTAACATTAGTTCTGAGAAGAGCATAAAATGTCTTTAAAGGCTATAGACACTGAATTAGCATCTAATTAGTCCATTGGATTAAAAAAAATGTCAGAGATATGTAACATGTCATTTCCTTTCCCTTTCTAAAAGGGAGTGTAGACTAACATTCCTTTATGAATGAATTTGGACTGTGTCCATATCAGCTCTCTCCCTTGCATTTATTTCCAGAAACCATCTCTTTTTGAAACCTTCTTGCATGGCTATTTGCATGGTTTGTTTGCAGCGTCTGCACACAAAGCACAACACAGGAATTCCTGGTGAGGAAGGACTAGTCTGCTGTAATGTGTGGCAGTTTGACCGGGAGGAGGCTAAGTGAATATACTGCTGTCAGGGAGAGTAGTAAATAAAATAAATATTTTATTATGGCACATGGCCAGTAAAGGAGAGTAGTAGACATGGCAGGTTGGAAACTTCCATATCAGGTATGCCTAGTTGCAACATTATAGGAAACAGCAACTCACAAGAACAGAGGTAGCTGCTGCATACATGAGGAGACTACTGTTCATCTAGTCCAGTATTATCTAACTGCCAGGAGCTCTTTAAGGATGCAGCATGAAGTCTCTCATATATCACTTGCTCCCTGAACCATTCAGATGGAGGGGCCAGGAACTAAGGGTGTTTCTGCTATATGGGCCACTGAGCAACAGTCCCAAAATATCAAAGAGGAAGAAAGGAATGCATAACCTGTGGCCCGCCAGGCATTTCTAGCCAGTGGTGAGGTACTATTGGAATAAGTAGTCCATCAGTAGCAGTGAAAGTTGATCATACCTACAGGATGCAGGAAGGAGATCCCCTGTACACTTCATGTGGCCAGTGAAGGCACCTGTTATTGTTGTGCGCCTTCAAATAATTTCCAATTAATAGCAACCCTAAGGTGAACCTATCATGGGTTTTTCTGGGGCTGAGAGCATGTGACTCACCCAAAATCACCCATTGGGTTTCTATGGCTGAGCAGAATTCGAACCCTGATCAACAGAGTCATAGTCCAACGCTCAAACCACTATGCCACACTGGCTCTCCAGTGAAGCCATATTCTTGCCAGTATTAGTATTACATTCTAAACAGATTACCTAATGCAAACTTCTTTGCTGTATATTCTGAAAGTTTTGCTGTTTTCTGTGGAAGGCAAATTAAATTATAAAATATTTTTTAAAAAAACAACAGTGGGCACCTGGAGTTACAAGAGCTGGATTGGAGAAATTTTGAGTTCAAAGCCACATTGTCATACCCTCCTTTTGTGGCCTTGGCCAAATGGTTCTTTCTCAACCCTGGCTCCCCATTTGTCAAAAAAAAAAAAAATGAAGAGTAAGACCAGCTGGGATGGAATGGTAAATATAGTAAAGATTGTGATGCACTTCATGAACAGAAAACTTTTCAGAAACAAGCAGAAAATGAAAAATGGAAAGACCCTGTGCATGTCACTTTTTTAGCAATAGCAAATACATTTCTATACTGCTTACCAGTGTACTAAATGGTTTACAATGTGTAAGCTAACTGCCCCCAACAAGCTGGGTGATTATTTTAGTGACCTACAGAAGGATGCCAGGCTGAGTCAACCTGGAGCTCTTGGCTGGTATTGAACTTACAATCTTGTGGTTTGTGAGTGAGTGAATGCAGTATAGGCATTTAACCACTGTGCCACCAGTGCTACAAATTTGTTGAAAATAGTGCAAATGCAGAATTACACACACATACAAACAAACTTTTGAATTTGTACTCCAGAAAATTAACTTTCCCAAGCTCAATGTTTGGAGAACATAAACTAGGAGTTTATCACACGGGGAGTCCAGTGCAGAAACGCTGCTTTAAATTGGAAAAAAACCGCAAAAGCAGAAGCAATTTATCAATGGGATTTCCCCATGTGATAAACTCCAGCACAGTTAAAAGGAGATTAATCAGAATGGAAATTAGACAAATACTGCTTCTTTTTACTTTCAGGATCTTCCGAAAGTAAAAAGAAGCAGTTTTTGTCTAATTTCTGTTTGGATTAACCTCCTTTTCACAGCGACGTCATCTGAAAAAACACCCGCTTTTGCGGGTTTTGTTTAATTTAAAGCCCCGATTCCGCACGGGATTTCCCCCGTGTGATAAACTCCCTAGTTGCAAAATCTTGCTTCAGTTACTGTATTGCCAGAAGAGGGTGCTCCAGGTATTCTGAAACAAACCAGGGAGTCAAAGCTGATTTTCTTTATAATTATCGACTGAAGCTCTGAAAACTAGTTCTGAGAAGCTGTTTTTTCCCTTTCTTCCGAGTATGTAGGACAGGCAAACAGTTCATATGAAGAGTCCTGAGTTAAAATGTTATGTCTCTGTTGGCTGCAAATATTTTGTGCTCTTGCAAAAAAAGCATTACTGCTTTTCTTGCAAATTATCACATCTTTCATTGAAAGAATGCACCTTTATTTGAAAAGCACCACATTTTAAGACTTAAAGAGAAGGGGAGTACACCTGCATTGTTATGAAAGGCTTGCCCAGCAACATTGTTGAATAATGGAACCATCAGCATAACATAGGAGTGTTGGTCTAAGGGCATAGGCAATAGGATCCTATTTCTTCTTTCTCACACAGTCAGGAAAAATCTTTATTAGGAACCCGCTCCCAGTCTTGATGGTACAAAAAACGGGAGATATAGGAAAGGGCGAAAATGTACTAAAGTTAGGCTTGATATTGTGGCCACAAGGTTGTTGCACTTTAGACTTAGGTCTCTTTCACAAAACACTTTTCTAGCACAATATACTTCTACTTTAACTATCATTGTTCCAGGATGGACCCAGGATGGACCAGGGTGGTGATTTCAGTGGCTAAATCCTTCTGATAATATCAGGATGCCGCCCACTTTAAAATTTTAAACTAGATCAGGAAAACCGGTTTTAAAATTAAGGCTGCATCAGTGCTGTAGAACTAATGCAGTTTGACACCTCTTTAACTTCCATGACACAATGCTATGAAAATATCAGTATCACCATCTAATTTGTGTGTGTGTGTGTGTGTGCATGTGATGAAAGAACTAGACAAGATCCTGAAGAGTAAAGATGTACAACTAAAGTTAGAATCAGCCAATCCATTGTATTCTCCATCACCATATACAGATGTGACAGCTGGACAGCGAAGAAAGCAGATAAAAAGAAAAATGGCTCATTTGAGATATGCTGGAGAAGAGTGCTGAGGATACCATGGATGGCCAGGAAGACAAACAAATTGGTCCTAGAACAAATCAAGCCTGAAATCTCCTTGGAAGCCAAGATGATTAAGGGCCTTTGCAGACTGCCAGAAATAGTGCAAATTGAGTCCACTTTTTCTGAGACATTGAGACTTCTCTGTCAGAGAGCTCTGGTGCCACAATAAACTACAGTTCCCATAACTCCCTAGCATTGAATCAGGGCAGTTAAAGTGGACTCAATTTGCACTGTTCCTGGCAGTCTGCAAAGGCCCTAAATTGAGGCTATTGTACTTTGGCCACATCATGAGAAGGCATGACTCACTAGAAAAGACAATAATGCTAGAAAAGGTAGAAGGTACTAGAGAGAGAGGAAGTCCACACACCAGATGGATAGACCAGCCTGAATCTGCAGAACTTAAGCAGAGCAATAGAAGGCAGGGGTCTTGGAGATGTCTCATCCACAGAGTTGCCATGACTCAATAATTTTAATGAGAATACTGTCCTATACATGCCTGCTTATGAGGAAACACTGAGTTCATAGGGCCATCTAATCCAACTTTCTGCCATGAAAGAGTGCACAACTAAATCACTCTTGAAAGATGTCCATCCAACATCTGCCACTCTGAGGCAATTATTCCACTGCCAAACAACTCTTACAGTAAATTCCCCCCCCTAATGTTTAGGTTAAATCTATTTTCTTGTAATTTGAATCCACTGGTTTGTGTTCTAGTCTCTGGAGCAGCAG
Source organism: Phrynosoma platyrhinos (assembly GCA_020142125.1). Taxonomy (NCBI): domain Eukaryota; kingdom Metazoa; phylum Chordata; class Lepidosauria; order Squamata; family Phrynosomatidae; genus Phrynosoma; species Phrynosoma platyrhinos. Next base: position 206,021,972 of record CM034706.1, on the reverse strand, counting down.
AAAACAAGATGGTTCTGTCTACTACATGACATCCCTTCAGATATTTAAAGACGGCTATTATGTCATCCCAGTCTTCTTTTCTCCAGCTAAACATACCCAGATCCCTAAGTTGTTTCTTATAAGACTGGGTTTGCAGATCTTTGACTATCTTGGTCGCCATTCTCTGGGACACATTCCCGCTTGTCAATATCCTTCTTGAACTGAGATGCTCAATTGGACTTACTCCCAAGGAAATGTATTAGATGACAGATCTTGCATACAATTTTGTACCCCTTTGGCTGGTCTAATAAAGATATTATCCTGATATGGATTTGGACCTGGAAAGGTCTTTTGTTGAAACCAGGGCTATTCCAAAGGTTAGTTTAGTTCTGAAAATTTTGAGTAAGGCCACAAAGACTTTGCAAACATTAGAAAGCTGGGATGGGGGAGGAAGCCTTCATACAAATTTAAAGTCTATTCTCTGTTGATACATTCTGTTTCAACAACAAGAGGAAACCAGTCTACCACAGAGTTTTGTTTTTGTTTTTTTGCAAGATTTGTTCATAGGAGGTTTGCCATTAGCTTCCTCAGAGGCCAAGAAAGTGTGATTTGTTCAAGGTGAGTTTTTAAGGCCAAGTGGAGATTCAAACCCTGATCTCCCAGCATTCAAACCACTACTGGCTCAGGGAAATAAGTGCATTAACAATTTACACAAAAATATTTAATTAAAAGAAACAGCCAGCCAGCTACCCTTAAAGCACATGTGTGAAAGTTGTTGTAATACATAGGACCTTCTCTGAGCAATTGCATTAGCAATTCCCTTTCCTTTGTGAATGGGTGTAGTTTTCCTCATAGATTCAGCCAGAATCAGTTTAAGAAGTGAGTCTGTATAATGTCTCTGAACTGATATGTTCCTGTTAAGGCTGCACAATTATATATTAAAGAAGCTTTTGAAGATATCATGTTTACTGTTCATCTCTGTCTGTCCTTAGGGCAGACCGGTTAGAACCCATCCATACCTAAAGAAGGTGGGAAGCAAATGTTGCAATTATGAAACCCTATGCAGAACACTTATAAAAGTTTCTGCAATGTGGTTAAACTTCCAGAGTTCCCAGCTACATAGCAGTTTAGCCCAAATATTAAGAGGAATGGAAAGGAAAAGTATAGCTACTTATCTTACGACTTTATCGCATGTTGTTTTAAATCGAATCAAGCCTCCCAGGCTGTGGCTGGGAGGTGGGATGGAGGCAGGGATTATCACAAGCTAAATCGTTGCTGAATCTCCAGCTGCCATCAGCCTGGGCCTAAGCCAGGCTCAGCTGGTGTTTTTTAGAAACTGGTTCCATCCCGCCTCCTGGCTACAGTCTGGAAGGCTTGATTCGATTTAAAATAACATGTGATAAAATTGTTGAGCAGAAGAGAGAGGGACATGAGGACTGAGATGCAGACTGATCCAGGAAAATCCACGTGAGAAAATTAGTTCAGATATTTTTTAAAAAAATAAAAGAAAAAAAACAGGTTTGAAAACAAAAGTGAAGTTTCAGCCTCACAAGAAAATAAGCAAGAATTGAATGCAATATAGTTTTAAAGGACACTACTAACTCTGGATAGGCTGAAAAGTGGGTTATGAGCCAAGCATTCAGACTCTAGGATAACTCAGGAAAAAGTTCAGAAGAGACTTCAAAAATTGAAGGAGGTGCCTGTTAACACAAATAAAATTCCTTCTATCAAAGAGAAGGCAGAAAAGCAAGCTGGGATCCAAAAAGATATGAAGAAAAGTAAAGATCTGATAGCAAAAACTGGAGCTCAGAAAAAAAGTAAATTTAAGAAAAGTGGAGAAGGATGCTTCTGTACTGAGTGGAATTCCTGTTTTGGACCACTAGCACCCTCAAATTTTCCTGATTTCTTATTTGGCCTGTAGATTCTTCCCATTTTTTATCACTACAAATTCAGTTCTGGATTGGTGAATGACATGATGGAAGATGGGTGGAAAGAAACATACAAAGACAATTGTTCATTATTCTCAAAAACTGGTGTTTTCTCATGAGTTAGAAGTGTATGTTCAAGGTCCATGTAGGACCTCCCAGAGTGTCTGGGCATACAAAGTACCTCAGTCTGTATCTTCTTCCACACTAGTCCATTGTCTCTGCCCAACTTGCAACATCTGTTTTGCTGTTTTTCTCACATCCCAGTTGATGTCTATGCATTCCACAGTTCTTATAGGCCTCAGTCCCCAGCACTACTGAACCTTCTCAAACTTTACTTGATTATAGCAGCCCCTGAGATTTCAGGGCCAAAACCTGAGACTTAAAAACGATCCTTGTTAGATCACAGGAAAAGAGCCCTGAGGTTCTTACAAGGATGGTTGCAAGAGTGGTATTACATCAGGCAGCCCCTGATGATGCTGTTAAGCATGGTACATTAAGCATCAACCACAGTTGCACAAAATATATCATTTAAATAAAAAACACCAAGTCTAACAATTAAGGAAAATATGCATACACATTCACCCCTTCCAAGGCAGTCTTGTCACCCGAGATTCCTCCCCTTCACTCTGAGGAATGGCAGAGATTGGCCAGGCCTTGAGAACTGGCAACTCTTCCTGAGCTATGGAAGCAACGTGTTCAGCATTTCAGAAAATGATACATTATGTAACATGTAATATCCAACTTTGTTGTTTGTCCGTTTGTTGTAACTTCAAATGGTTTCAGACTTATGGTGAACCTAAAGTGAAGCTATCATAGGGTTTTCTCAGCAAGGTGCATACAGAAAAGGATTGCCATTGCCTTCCTCTAAGGCTGAGAGAATGTGCCTTGCCCAAGGTCATTCAGTGTGTTCCCATGGCTGATCTGGCTTTCAAATCCTGGTCTTTCAGAACCATAATCCAAAACTCAAACCACTAATACACCCTGACAGTAGCAGCCATTTTACATTATTTATAAAAATTAAGTTTCATTTCTTAAAATGGTTTTGGCATAATTGTCCTCCAAAGTGATTGGTCATCCTTACAGCTTAGGCAAAGAAAACTCCAGGTGAGATCTGCAATTGAATCCCTTGCTATTTGTTGTTGTTTTTTTTAATCTCCATTTGTCCCCATTTCTGTTAACCCACTTTGCCCTTGTGCAACAGGTCCTTGCTATTAAAATGTGCCAGCCACCTCTGCTTTACCACCATGACTTCAGCATGGAATTACCCTAGTTTTCCATTTCTGGGGTAAGCAGTAGTTCCCAGCAACAAATGCTACAGGCTGCTGATGATTCAAAAAACTTATTTTCCGTGTTACTCTAAACATTGAAACTCAAAAGCTTTATGCAAATATAAATAAAGTTTCCAGCATCAGTTATCATAGTGGGATCTGAGAAACTGCTTGGGCAACAATGCTGAGGGCTGGAGGAAACCAGAGCTGTCAATGCAAGCAATTATTTTTATGATAATTTTTGTCTGCTTAACCCTTCCCATTCTTGGCTAATTAAATCAGTCTAGATGGGAACTGCTATGGCAGGGGTAGGCAACCTTTGCCCTTTTAGGACTTCAGCTCCCAGAAGCCTCAGCCATGTTGGCCAATAGTTCCTGGGATTCTGGGAGCTGAAGTCCCTCGGCCCTTAAAGGGGAAAGGTTGCCTACCCCTGTGCTATGGGGCTAAGGGAAGTGAGTAATGCCTTCTTGTGGAAAAGACAAGTCTCTTCTTGCTTAAAAGAAGCAGCCATAAGACCAGCCCTTGATACAACATATTTCTGCTTTGGTTACAACTTACATGATTGCTTTGTGTGGAGCTACCCTCGAAGAGAGTCCATTGGTACAAAATATGGCAACACTGCTAACCAGTGCATGATATCATGATTGTTTTATAATGTATTTATTACATTTACTGGTATATCTCATCTTTCTCTCAAGATAGGATGCATAATACTGAAAGATCTGTCCTGATTGCCAGTTGTTTTCTGAGGTCAATTCAAAGTACTGGTTCTTAACTTAAAGCTTTACATGTTTTAGAACTTGCCTATGTAAGGGCCTGCCTGTATTGCTATGTACTTGCTCAGTTACTGCAATAGCTACAGAATACTACAATAGCAGAAGGAGCTATTGAAGAGAAACATTTGGCTCTTTTTACCCGCCTTGAACTGTTTCCCCGCTTCAACAGCTACTTATAAGAGGTTTATAGAACTACTGCTTAGGTTTGTATTTCCCCCCCTTACATTTCATTCTCTTTTCCTTTGGTGTTGTGTCTTTTGGATTGTTAGCATGATGAGAGAGGTTGCCTTATTGTTGATTTTGGTAAATGACATGGATTTGTTTTTGTAAGTTTCTCAGAGATGCTCCCCCCCCCAAAAAAAATGGTATAAATTTTTTCAAACAAAGCATTTTCAGTTAAACATTTAAAATTAAAAACATCTGGGTAGTCATTGATGAGAAAGACCTCTGCCTCAGAGTCCAAAGAGCTTCCATTAGTCAAAGTATAAACAATTAGTCTTAGATGGTTATGTAATCTGGCCTGGCAAGCAGTTTCTTATCAAAATTATATGCTTCATCCAGTGGGTTAGTCAAACAATGCCATTTAATTATAAACCAGACTTTGCTCAAAGTATGTTGAACTGAATAAGCTGTTCTCTAACTATATTAATCTTATTAATACCTGAGCACTTGTTAGGGTCATAGGCTGGATAGAATACAGAAGTTGTACATTTCTGAATATGGACTGGCTTGAAATTTGTACATGCATTGGCACTGTTTTTGAAACCACAATGTGTGTGCAGACTTTCAGTACAATGACTCTGAAAGTACACACTAGAAGGTTTGTGAAATATACTTGCTTATGGTCTCAGAATGCATGAACCTAGAAGAGAGACAGAGGCCCACATGGCCTGTCTGGAGCAGGGGTAGGCAACCTTTCCCCTTTAAGGGCCGAGGGACTTCAGCTCCCAGAAGCCTCAGCCATGTTGGCCAATAGTCCTATGTTGGCCAATAGCTCCTGGGATTCTGGGAGCTGAAGTCCCTTGGCCCTTAAAGGGGAAAGGTTGCCTACCCCTGGTCTGGAGGCTGCAGGGAGGAAGAGGCTTCTGCCTCTGCTGCCTTGGACCTCTGCTTCCCTCTGTGGACTGTCCTTTTGCAGGACTGAGGCCTTGACTCAGCAGGCACTGCTTTCATCCAGCTCAGCTGCCTTGCCTGCCTGAGGTGTAAAACCAGGACTTCTGCAGGGGGCCTGTCTGTTTTTCTACTGTTTGTAATGCCACTGTCTTGTCAGCTTAATAGGAAGGATGTGTTTTCCTGAGGAGGGAGGGGATGTACAGAGTCAGGGAGCAGCCATTAGAGTCATTCAGGGCAGAGGGAGATACAGAGGGAGGAGACAGTTAAAATACCAAGGAAGAGGGGAGCATAAGAGGATACTCGTGGTTCCCAAGTTGTCTCCCAGTCAAAAGAGTATGGATAGCCTTGGTGATAGCCCTCTCCCCGCCCTCGCCCCCCGCTTGAAAATGCTGCTGCAAAATGCTGGGTCAGTAAATGGTAAAACAGCTGCCATTCAGGACTTGATCCTGGAGGAACAAGCTGATCTGGCATGTATAACAGAGACCTGTTTGGATGTGGCTGGGGGGGATTAATCTCTCTCAGCTTTGCCCACCACATTTCTCTGTGCAGCAGCAGCAGGTGAAATCTGGGGGCTGGGAAGGTGGAGTTGCAATGATCTATTGAGATTCCATCCCTGTAACCAGATGCCCCTTCACACAGTCTACAGGTTTTGAGTGTGTCTATTTAAAGGTAGGTAAAGAATAGGGCTTCTTTTGGTGTACTGCCCACCCCGATGCTCAACAGTCTCCCTTCCTAGCCAAGGTTGGTGTTGGAGTCTCCTCATCTGTTAGTCCTGGGGGACTTCAACATCCATGCTGTGACTGCCCTTTCAGGAGTGGCTTAGGACTTCATGGCTCCATGACAATCATGGGTCTGTCCCAAGTGGTATCTGGCCCTACTCATGCTGATGGGCACACTCTAGACCTTGTTTTCTGTGCTGGGGTGTGTGTGTGATGATGATCTTGGTGTGGAGGAACTTGCCACAGTTCCATTGTCATGGACAGATCATTATCTGGTTAGGTTTAGACTCACTGGGACTTGTAACCTCTGTAAGGGTGGGGGACCAATTAGGATGGTCTGCCCCAGGAGGCTGATGGATTTGGGTGGATTCCTGTGGGCTCTTGGGGAGTTTCCTGTCACCTCGGCAGGCGATTCTGTTGAAGCTTTGGCTGACCTTTGGAATGGGGAAATGGCCAGGGTGGCAGACACAATTGCTCCTAAGCATCCCCTCTTACGGAGTGGAGCCAAACCAGCCCCCTGGTTCTCCAGGGCGTTGATGGCAATGAAGCGAGCGAGATGGAGACTAGAGTGACATTGGTGGAAGACTCAAAGCAAATCTGACCAAACATTGACTAGAGCCTATTTGAAGGCCTACTCTGTGGCAATGCGGGCAGCAAAGAAATTATTTTTTGCTGCCACCATTGCATCTGTACGGAGCCATCCAACAAAGTTGTTCCAAGTGATCAAGGGTATTTTACACCCTCACACTCAATCACTTGGTGGCATGCTGTGAAGAATTTGCATAGCATCTTGCAGATAAAGTCGATCAGATCCGCTCTGACTTGGATGCTGTAGTTGATAAAATGCCAGTGGATATAACCTTGACACCTGTCTGTGCAGCATTAATGGATACTTTTCAACTTGTGCAGCCTGATGATGTGGACAAGATCCACATATGTCTTAGATCGTTGTCCTTCTTGGCTGATTAAAGAGGCCAGAGGAGGGCTGGCTGAGTGGGTGAAGGAGATAGTCAATGCCTCCATACAACAAGGCAAAGTCCCAACATGCCTAAAATAAGCAGTTGTGAGACCTTTGTTTAAAAAGCCATCCTTGAATCCAAGTATAATGGATAATTATCAACCAGTGTCCAGCTTACCGTTTTTGGACAAGGTACTGGAACTTGTGATAGTTTCCCAACTCTAGAGGTTTCTGGATGAAATGGATGCTCTAGAGCAGGGATAGGCAACCTTTCCCCTTTAAGGGCCGAGGGACTTCAGCTCCCAGAATCCCAGGAGCTGTTGGCCAACATGGGACTATTGGCCAACATGGCTGAGGCTTCTGGTAGCTGAAGTCTCTCGTCCCTTAAAGGGGAAAGGTTGCCTATCCCTGATCTAGAGCCATTTCAATCTGGTTTCAGAATTGGCTATGGAACAGAGACAGCCTTGGTCGCTTTGGTGGATGACCTAAGCAGGGAACTGGACAAGGGACTGTGTCCCTGTTGGTTCTACTGGACCTCTCAGCAGCTTTCGATACCATTAACTATGGTATCCTTCTGGACCACTTCTCTGGGATGGGACTTGGGGGTACTGTTTTAGAGTGGCTCAATTCCTTCCTGGAGGGACAAACCCAGAAGATGGTGCTAGGGGACTCCTGCTCAACCCCCTGGCCATTGGCCTGTGGAATCCCTTGGGGCTCTGTGTTGTCCCCTATGCTATTCAACATATACATGAAACCTCTGGAAGAGGTTGTTTGGAGCTTTGGGTGGTGTCATCAATATGCCAATGACACTCAACCCTACTACTTCTTTCCACCTCAATCCAAGGAGGCTGTCCTGGTCCTAAACCAGTGTCTGTCATCAGTAATGGACTGGATGAGGGCAAACAAGTTCAAACTTAATCCAAACAAGACAGAGGTGCTCCTGATCAGGCAGATCAGGCAATAGGGATCCATCCTATGTTAGATGGGGTTACACCCACCCTGAAGACACTGGTTTGCACTTTGGGAGTACTCTTGAACTCAGTTTTGAACCTGGAGGCCCAGGTCTCTGCTGTGACCAGGAGTGCTTTTGCACATTTAAAATTTGTGCCAGCTGTGTCTGTTCTTTGACATGCCAGATCTGGCCTTGGTGATACATGCCTTGGTTATATCTTGTTTGGACTACTGTAATGGGCTCTATGTGGGGCTACCTTTGAAGAGTGTTTGGAAACTTCAGCTGGTTCAAAGAGCTGCAGCCAGGCTGTTAACTGGGCAGATTACAGAGACCACACAATGCCCCTGTTGAAACAGTTTCATTGGCTGCCAGTTTGTTTCTGGGCACAATTCTATGTTCTGGTGATGACCTATAAAGCCCTATATGGCTCAGGTCCATACTGTTCAGCAGACCGTGTCTCTCTGTATGAACCGGCCCAGGCTCTGAGATTCTCTGGAGAGGCCCTTTTCTTTGTCCCACCACCATCACAAGCGTGGTTGGTGGGGACGTAAGAGAGGGCCTTCTTGGTGCCTCCCCTAAACTCTGGAACTCCCTGTCCAGAGAGAACAGAATGTCTCACTTCTTGTTGGCCTTCCTCCTGCAGGCTAAGACCTACCTGTCCACACAGGCTTTTAAAATGGCATGTTTGTAAAGGACCGGCTTGGCATGTTGTTTCATTTTAAAGTGTTTTATACAGTTTTATCTTTTAAAAATGTATTTTATTCTTTTATTAGCTACCTATTTTAACATTGTTAAAGGTACTTGACTACATTGAAATAGACAAGCTGACATGTTTACTCAGAAACAAATCAGTTGACAAATTCAATGAAGAATGGATGATGGTACTGGAAAGAATTCAAGCTAAACAGTTATAATGTAGTAGAAGCATAATGTGACAAAAGTGATAATTAAGAAATAAAATATAGGATACTGTATTACAAAGGGTACAAATGTTGAAAGAAAAAAGTATTTGAAGATGTATATATATATATATATATATATATATATATATGGATGTCTAAATATTATAATCAGAAGTCAAATAGGATGAACAAATACAATTAATGACTTAGATACTTGGAATTCTGTTTTTATTTAATTTATTGTAGTATAATGTTGTTGATTTTGTTTATGTGTTGTAGTTTGTTTGTTAATTTTAACTTTGTATGAAAATTAATAAAGATTATTTAAAAAGTGTTTTATACAGTTTTATCTTTTTAAAATTTATTTTATTCTTTTAATAGCTATCTATTTTAACACTGTAATAATTTACTTCCTTTTTAATGCACCTCTTTTCTATGTTTTTAATTATGTTGTTCTTTTCATATTGTGAAGCTGCTCTGAGTCCCAGGTCTGGGAAAGGAGCAGGATTCAGATCATCATCGTCGTCGTTGTTGTTGTCGTCATCATCATCATCATCACTGTGTGGTTCTTATTAAATCAATTAAGATGTCTAAAAGTGAAAGAACAACAATATATGGATCAGGATAAACTGAAAGAAATAGTTTATGACTTTTATAATAATCTAAACAAGAGAGAGGAGATACAGAAGGACTTTGTTTGTGAATGTCTATATAATTGCAAGCTGGCACTTTTTAATAAAGATCAGAGAGAGCAGTTGAACAGAGAAATTAAACTTCAGGAGGTGTTGGATGCAATAAAGAGAGCAAAATCAGGAAAAAGTCCTGGCCCAGATGGTTTCCCATCTGACTTTGATAAGAAATTTGTGCAACAACTATCACAACCTTGCGTAAGGTAATGAATGAAATATTAGAAGATAAATTTCCATCCACTTGGGCTCAAGCTAATATCACACTCATACCCAAAGAAGGCAAAGACACCCAGGATATTAAAACCTATAGATCTATTTCACTGTTAAACTATGACTATAATATCTTTGTGTCGATATTAGCTGAGAGGCTAAAAAAGATATTAACAGAGTGGATCAACAAAGATCAAATTTTATTTTGCCTCTAAAACAGATTAAGGACAACATGAGATTTGTCTTAGATCTGATAGAACTGCATGAAAGGAAAATCAACAATAAATTGGTGATGTTTTTTATTGCCTTTGAAAAAGCCTTTGATAAAGTCAAATGGCTATTTTTATTTCAAGTTTTAGAGAAGGTAGAGGCAGGTACCAACTTTATCAAATGGATTGAGGCAATCTACTTAGGCAGGAGGCATGGGTACTTGTGAATGGGAAAAGACTAAAAAGATCAATATTCAGAATGGGACCAGACAAGGATGCCCTCTATCCCCCTTGTTGTTTTTGGTGGTAATCAAAATTCTTAATAATAACATCAGAGAAGATAAAAGAATAAAGGGGGTTAAAAGAATAAAGGGGGTTAAATGTAAAAGTCATGAGTTCAAGCTGAAGGCCTATACCAGGGGTAGGCAACCTTTCCCCTTTAAGGGCCGAGGGACTTCAGCTCCCAGACTCCCAGGAGCTATTGGCCAACATGGGACTATTGGCCAACATGGCTGAGGCTTCTGGGAACTGAAGTCCCTTGGCCCTTAAAGGGGAAAGGTTGCCTACCCCTGGCCTATACAGACGACTTGTTCATCACCTTATCAGACCCAGCATTTGTTAAATACACTGGAGAAGTTTAACCAAGTTTTAGGGTTAAAGATTAACAAGAATAAGATGTCAGTTTTAACGATGAATTTGTCTAAGGATGAGAAACAGAAGCTAGTAGAAATCTCAGGTTATCAAATCTGCAAAATAATAATAATAATAATAATTTTTATTTATATCCCACCCCTCTGCTAGGCAATCGGGGTGGCGTACAGCATTTCGAAACATCAAAACAAACTGGGTGGTGCTGGGCTTAGTTAGTGTCTCTCCCCCAGATGACATCAGATGGTAATGGAGGGAGGGCTCTTCTTCTTATTAAGTACTTAGGTATTGTGTTAACAACAAAAAAATGTAGACCTGTTTAGGAATAATTATGAGAAGATAGTGAATGAATTAAAGAAAGATTTAAAGGTATGGAACAAATTGAATCTTTCTTGGCTTGGGAAAATTTCTGTGATTAAATGGAAGGTTTTGCCAAAATTTATGTTTTTGTTTCAGAATATCCCCATTATAACAAATTATAAACCTTTTAAGCTGTGGCATAAAGAGCTCTCCAAATTTATCTGGAGTGGAAAGAGGCCGAGAGTACGATTTAAGTTAATGCATGATATGACCTCAAGAGGAGGGTTAGCTCTGCCGAATTTGGAGGTTTACTATGATACCTGTTGCCTTGAATGTCTTGTGGACTGGTGTCTGTTGAAAGAAGAGAAATTGCTTTGCTTGGAAGGGGTAGACCAAAGGTTTGAATGGCATGGCTATTTGTTATATGAAAAACATAAGGTCCATAAAGACTTCCTGAATCATTTTGTCAGGAAGTCCCTTATGAATGTCTGGTCAAAATATACCGGTAAAACAAGGCTATGTCCTGGACTCCTGGTGTGGACCTCAATCCATGAGGCTTTCCACAGTAGAGAGATAATAGGGCAAAGAATGTTAGGAATGTTAGGATATTTAGTTTAAGTGGAAATGTACAGAATGGGGAAAATTTCTACTGGAAAAGTTTTTGAGCCTACAGGTGGTAAATGGTAAACAACTCTCACACAGAACATGCCAAGGTCAGTGACTTGGGAACAGAGAAATACAGAACATAAACATTAGGTCATATTGTGTGTGAACCAGGATCACATGACACATGACTCACAGCAAGAGGGCTGAGTTAGAGGCTGGGTTAGAGTTGTTCAGTGAATGTCTATGCACATTAGCACCCAGAGGTGGAGTTTGGGGTTTGGCTTAGAGCCTTCTTTGTTCTAACTTAAAAACTGTTGTGTTCCGTTGTTCATGCTCTCTACCTGCATAATGGATGTATATAGTTAATTTCTATTTACTTTGCAATCAAGAATAAAATCCTTCTTTGAAGAATCTCTGGGCTATGTTTTCATGGCAAGCAGAGAGCTGCATTCCAAGATGGTGAGCTCAGCTCAGCTCTGATCCAGAGACAAGGATGGCTGATGAATGGATGCCTGGCATTCTGGCACAAGATCTCTGCTACAATAACACCATAAATCAACAAAGAAAATGGGTCACTTATGCTGACCTAACAGTAAGAAATCCGGCAAATAAGACCCTTGAGTTCAAGAAGCTGGATCAACTTTTGGAAGAACACTATTCCTGCAGATGGTTGCTGTATAGACAGCTTAAAGAGAGGTTTTTAGTTGAGGTTAAAATGCAAGGAATAAGAGCCAAAAATACCAAATTTGAAGAGAGCTTGAAGTCAGAGAATCCACACAAAATCTCTTTGTTTTATAAATGTTTGGTGGAATTTGAAATGGAGGAAGAGGTGGTTAAAGAACAAATGATTAAATGGTCACAAGATTTAAAACAAAATATCTGGATGGACCAATGGGAAAAAATGTGGAAGAGAAGATTAAGATATACTTCATGTTATGACTTAAAGGAGAACTTTTTTTTAAAATGCAGTTTAGATGGTACCTAACCCCAGCTAAATTAGCTAAAATATACTAAGGGCTTTCAAATAAAAGCTGGAAATGTAAGCAAGAGATAGGCACGTTCTATCATATTTGTTGGAACTGTAAAAAGGGCTAGAAAATTCTGGAGAAACATTCATGAGATTGTTAAAGAAATTTTGCAAATTCAATTACCTATGGATCCTATATTTTATTTATTAAGTATGTGTGATAATGATGAAATTGAGTATAAACATGGAAAACTCCTATTCTACATTATAACTAGCACTAGGATAACATATGCAAACAAGTGGAAAGCTGCAAAAACCCCTTCATCGGAAGAATGGCTTCTTAAACTGATAGACCTGGTTCAGGTGGATAAGCTAACTAACCTTTTGAGAGGCCAAGATTGGGAAAAATATGGTGAGATTTGGAATCCATTATATGAATATTTAAACAAGAAAAAGGCTAAGGACGATAATAATGAACTATAATGTAGTATTAATAGATTAACGAGTCACATTCACAGAACGAGACAAACTAGAAGCTGAAGAATGCAAAATGGTATTAATTTGTGTTAATTTCTGTTTCTGTATTGACTGTCTTATATAAGGTTTAGAAAATATCTTTAATCTGAAAAAAGCAGAGGATGGTGAAATATAAACTCGAGATTATGACTTTGTTTAAGTTCAGGAAGTCATATTTTTGTATAGGTGTAAGTTGATGTAATGTTAATCATGTATTATATGTCATGATGTTTGTCTGTCTTAGGAGTTTATTACATGGGGGAAATCCCGTGCGGAAACGGGGCTTTAAATTGGAAAAAAACACACACAAAAGCGGTTATATTTTCAGACAACATCACTGTTAAAGAAGCAGTTTTTGACGAGTTTCTGTTCGGATTAACCTCATTTTAACTCCATTTTAACAGTGACGTCATCTGAAAATCTAACCGCTTTTGCGTTGTTTTCCCCCAAAATTTAAAGCCCCGTTTCTGCATGGGATTTCCCCTGTGTGATAAACTTCTTAGAATAGGTCAATGCCTTCTCTACTTAGAGATGTAGAGATGTAGAGAAGATGAGAGTAGATCTGAAGAATTACTTTAAAGAAAATAATACAACAGAAGTCCAGTCAAAAGTGGTGTGGGAGCTAGCAAAGCTATGACAAGGGGCTTATTAATACAGAGAGCGATAGAAAATAAGAGAAAGAAACAAGATAATATAAAATGGATCTCAGAAAGGATGAAAAAGAAAGAGGAAGATTTCAGGAAAAATCCAACAGATGAGAAGCTAAATAAAGAAATCCAAGCTCTACAAAAGGAGTTACAAGCCCTTACCACAGAGGAAATAGCAAGGAAAATAAAAGCGGCTAGACAATCCCATTTTGAGTATGCAAACAAAGTAGGAAGATGGTTGGTCTATAAATTGAAGAAGGATAAAGAAAGGAAGATAATAACAAAAATTAATTATAAGAACCAACAATTAACTTCACAGGAAGAGATACAGAAAACATTTAAAGAATACTTTGCCAATTTATTCCAAGAAACAGAAAAAGAGACAGATGCATTGGAAAAGGTGATGAATTACCTAAAAGATAAGAGCATATAGTCTCACAACAACAAAATTATGGTATTAACGAACCAATTACGACACAAGAGATAATGGAAGCTATAAAACAATTAAAGGAAAATAAATCACCTGGACCTAATGGCTTCACAGCTAAATATTACAAACTGTTTGCAAACGAAATTGTGCAGAGATTTCATAAAATGATTAATCAGATCCCAAGGGAAGGCATACCAGATTCTTGGAAGAAGTCCAACATAGTGTTAATACCTAAGGAAGGGAAAGATTCAGAAAACATTGCAAATTACAGG
>CM034706.1:205916005-205928260 GCA_020142125.1 Phrynosoma platyrhinos | reverse complement strand
AAGGGAAGGAGGAGGAGGAGGAGGAGGAGGGTCACTGAAAACACAGAAAAAGTTTCCCTTCCAAGGTTCTTCTCCCCTTTCCTGTCTTCCTAGCAGCAGCGTTTTTGTCTGTTCCCACAAAGGCAAACTATATTCTGTTCCCACAAAGGCAAACTAGAAGTCCCAATGGGAAGTCCACAAGGAGGACATAAGTGCTGAAGGAACCCTGACACTGCCACTTGGGTCCCTAGGCAATCTCTCTTTTAAAATATACTGTTTCTTCTCAACATATAGCAGCAGACTAGTAGCCTCTGACAGTCTTATCCTGCCACTACTGTATTCCTTTTGTCTTCTTGCAGCTTGCCCATGCCATCCGGCTACTTCTAGAATACACAGAAACACCATATGAAGACAAACGCTACTATTTTGGAGAAGGTAAGGAGCTAGAATGAAGCATCAAGACTTGAAGGCAAATAAAGCCTGCCATTGTTTTCACTTCTCTGTCTTTCTTTGGTCTATATACTCACACCTTTTGCTTCCTTCTTCCCTCCTTTGGTTAGTTACTCCCCCACTTTTTTGGGGGGAGCATCTATGAGGCTTCATCCTCAATCATGGGTGCTAGCAAAGGAAGCAACTGCCTTCATGCTCAGCTTCTATGCAGCCTTTGCCTGACTTTAATGTTACACTACATTAAGTATTTTCTGACCAGGCAAGGCAATGCTGCTATCCCACTGATTAAATATATCTGGCCTGTTAGATTTTAGTTGACCCTAAATGGTCTGTTTGCATAGGTTCATAATCAGTCCAAAGGAATGCACCTTTTTTTTAAGAAAAAATGAAAAACATGGTAATTTGCTGTTTTCATGAGAGTGAAAGTTCTATCAGTTAGCAAAACCTGACTTTTACTTTTAATGTGTCAGTACAGCATGATCATCTACAAGATTCTATTTCCCAGTTGCTGATGACATAAACATATATCTAGAAGAACAGATTAATTATTTATCCTTGTGATTTAAAGAGGCTAACGGCAAGCCTTTGTTATGTCTAAACTCTGATGCACATCCCATATGAAATTGGAGAGCCAGTGTGGGAAAGGGTTGGCTTGGACTTGGGAGATCTAGGTTCTGTGCCCCATTAAGCCATGAAACTCACTTGGAGAACTAAGGCCAGTCTCTCTAGTCTAATGTTGCAGGGTTTGGGGTTTTAATGTTGCAGGGTTTGTTTTAACTGGCCTTGTAACTGGTCAGGCTTCTGTGGTCCAAAACACACTGCAGAAATAATCCAGTTTGAGACTGCTTTAACTGCCTGACTCAGTGCTAAGGAATCCTGAAAATTGCAATTTATTGTGGCACCAGAGCTCTCTGACAGAGAAGGCTAAATGTCCCACAAAACTACAGTTCTCAGAATTCCCTGGCATTGAGCAAGGGTAGTTAAAGCAGTCTCAAACTGCATTATTTCTGCAGCATGTTTTGGACATGTGTTTGTGCACATCTTTTGTAAAGTATCAATTTCAAGAGGGAAAGCAGCAAGGTTTTTCTGGACCTTGTAAAATGTATGTGTGTGGATTGAGCCGTCCACCTCACTTGTATGTGTATACATATTTGCATGTATTGATGCAGATTATTATAATTTAAGCATGCATTTACTACATTTCAAAGGTAGAGAGGGCCCTATGGGTGGCTATTCCCAGGCTGCTACACTCAGAGAAGCCTAGATTGACATGTTTCTTGGTCTCCTTCTGCCAATAGGCAATGAACTATTTGTTCAGGTGGGATTTTGGCATTTTAGAGTACTGTACTTATTAACAGCCCTTGAAGAACTGCTGTCTCTTTTACTGATGATAATAAATACAATTGTCCCTTCCGATTCACAGGGAATCCATTTCAGACACACACACACACACACATGCGAATCAGAAATATTGCAAATAGTGGAGCCCCATTGGTTAGAATGGCCGCGCGCACCTGGGGTACCCACACCATTTTGTGCCCCTTCATTTGCCATCCACAAATGATGAGGGATGAATGTATATCCCTATTTTACCAATATGTTTTTTTAATTTTTTAAAATTCAATTGTCTTTTGATATTATAATTTGTTTAATTGCTTTCAATATTAAGTTATATAAGAGTTTGTGGTTTCATTTCTTTCTGCTTTTTAAACTTATTGCCACCTGCCTGGGTCACATTTTTTTTAACTTTATTATTAAAAAGACATTACACCCATATACAATAATACACAACATAGACAGAAAACAACAACAACACCAAAACATATACAAAAATAGAGGAAAAAACTAACCAAAAAAGAAACAACATACATTTAAAGAGTCAACATAGACAAATACCTTTAAAAGAAAAATATGACTTCCTGAGCTTCAAACAAGGTATTTTACAGCATTCATTATCATCCTCTCTGACGTTTACACAATCTACTCTTTACAATATAATTCATCTTCTTTAACTTAAGGGAGTCTAACTTATTACGGGGAGAGGCAGTAAAATCCCTCTTTATCAATAAACTAAACTTAATCAGTCCTTCTCGTAATTCTATGGTAATCAAAAAGAAATAATAATCTTCTCTTAACTTTACCATAAACAATTACAGAATTATCATCACAACTTAGTTGGCATTATTGCTTAGTTCATTCCATTAATTCTACAAATAGTTCAGAATACTTATTATTATCAAAAAAACATTTTAAGTGGCATCCAGATCCTTTTTCCTTTTTCCCACATATCTCCTCTCAGGAGTAAGGTCCATTTATCAGCCACCATATAGTTCATCAGCTTATAAAGCCAATCTTTTATATCTGGCAGCTCTTTACATTTCCACTTCGCCGCATATATCATTGTAGCAGTGGTGGGTATATAATATATCATTTTGCCATGGGTACTTTCAAGTGCTTCTTTATCTATCATCCCACCCTGAGTCACATTTTTGAGAGAAAGGTGGAACAGAAATCAAATCAATCCCTAAATCGCATCATAGTGGGGAAGAGTGTGAGCAGAACACGTGTCCCATTATTCCCAGCTTGACTCGTTGGGTTGTGGGTAGGTATAAGGGGAGACAGAAAACCATTTTTCCCTCTATAAATCAAATGAAGGCCACATGCAAATAATAAGATGTGTATCAGATAGAATATCAACAGGTGGTTTAAACTGTTGAACTTCTACCTGCAATTGGCAGTTAAAGTGAACAGCCCTACCTTTTATGTTACTGTTATCTCTAAAGTTTAGATTCTAAACCATGCACATGTCATATTTCATAAGTTGTAAACCAGCTATCCTACTTCAGATCTTTCATTAGTTAATCTAAGAACAGCATTGCTCCATTCAGCACAAAATGAGGCATAGCTATTTGCAGGGCGAGGCAGGATCAAAAGAAACATGAGATTTATAACACATCAAATGTATGTGTTTGATTAAATCAAGGTTACATTGATAAAATGCAAGGAGAGTATTGTAAATATATTTATTAATAGTTATTTGTTTACATTACAATATCTAATAACAATGTTATTCTCACAGACAAACAGTCACTCTTTTCTTTTTTCTTTTTAATGCAAAACTGATTTCAGGAATGGACATGGATATCATCAGTTAAGTGTTTATACCAATAGCAACAATTCTACAGAAATCCTCAAAGATCCCCATGTGGGTGTGAAAGCAATTACTCTCACATACATAACTATATTGCTGATGTAATCATCTTAGCATCTCCTGCCACTGCATTTTCTTTTTTTAAAAAAGCCAAAACCAACCATACAGCAATATTAGTATAATAATTATTTTTTGTATTTGCATTACAGTGTCATTGTATTTATGTTTACAGATTTAGAGAAAAATAGCATTTTCTGCCTGAAATAAAACATAGCCACTTGTTGCATTTGTGGTAAGCACATTTGTGCCCAGGCATAACTATCACAAATCTTTCCTAAAGGTTTCCAATATGTTTTCTCTGGATAACATATGCTTCTTTGATAGGGGAATACAATAGAATGAATACATAATAACTCAAGAAGTCCTTCCTCCAGGTGGTGATTTTTTTAAATATCGCATAATTTTTCTAAACATCATGTACATGTGTGACTTCACACATTTGTTATCACACACTGAAAGTTGAGAGTGGGCTCATTTCTCCCAGGGTGATCAGTTAAAATTGTGCTTGATCATTTATGTTGCCCCACAGAGACATGCTTTAAATAAAATAAAGAAAAAGAAGGGCAGGCTCTTGACTCAGTCTAGTAAGCCTGGAATAGGATCACTAATTGTCTTTTACTAGGCTATTTTTGGTGAGCCGGGGAGCATCTATATGCAATTACTTCTTGAGAAGTACTGTCTGTAAATTGGAAAGTGTCCAGTTCAGAGCTGTATTCTAGCAGTGAGACTATCCAACAATAATGACTATGCTCTGTTTAAACATTAATAAAATTAAACTACGGTAAGTAAAATGTGAGTTTTCTCCATAGTTACCTACTGCTGATAACAAATCTGGTATTAGTGAAGAACTAATTATGTAAGCATAGGGCCAAGCAATATAAGAAACCCTCCAACTGTCCCAGTTTGACAGCCTTGATTAATCCATCTGTCATCCCACTTTTTCAGCTGCTTTTAAAATCTCTCAGTTCTTTCTCTTCTACAGTTGTCCCTCTCTTTTCGTGAACTTGGAATCTGCAGTCTTGCTCTTCATGGAAGAGACAAACACCTATTGCTATAATGGGGGGGTGCACCCGCATGCACCTGCCATGGGCGCACCCCCCATTATTTCCTATGGCACTTGAATATGTGCGAGTCACCATTTTTGTGTGGGGATCTGGAACGGATTCCCTGAGAATTAGGAGTGGCTACTGTACTTTCCACTATCACCCTCAGCAGCTGCAAACAGAGTTCAACGTACCAATGTACTTTGTACTCAGCAGCAGGGAAATGAAAGTTGAGCAGAAGATGGGTGGAATCTTCCCCTTCCTTGTAGACTCAGGCATAAGCATACTGCTGCCATCTCTCCTAGCTTATGGGTGCTTCATTAATAATATTTGCCACTTTGACAACATTTTGATGTTGCTTGGCCACACATGTTCCAGGTTTTATCTGTGAAATGTAGATGGGTATGGCATAATATTATTTATAGTTATTGAAAGCAAGTCCCATGATGTTCAACAGGGTTTGCTTCTAGCTAGGTTTGCAGCATACAGAACTACACTATTGGCAACAGAGTGCACTGTTTATGTGTCGTCATATTGGAACAAAGGAAGGCAAGGGCTGTTTTTCTTCACTAATGGAGACTTCTACTTCCCAGAAACCTGTGCAGTTTCCTGGGCTCTGGGGAAAGCAGGAAAACTTGCAAATGAGGGTCTTTCTGTTGGTTTGTATGTAAGACTGGCAATTCAGGCAGAGGTTTGAATCTAGTCTAGCAGACAAGACCTGGGGGGCAGGGAGGTGGAGTTGCAGTGGTCTATTGTGATTCCAGCCCCCTGACCAGATGCCCCCTCACACAATCTACAGGTTTTGAGCGTGTGTACCTAAAGGTGGGTAGCTGGGATAGAATTGGGATTCTGTTGGTGCACCGCTAACTCCGATGTTCAGCAGTCTCCCTTCCTGAGCTAGCCGGGGTGGTCTCGGGGTTGAGGTTGGAGTCTCCTCATCTGGTAGTGCTGGGAGACTTCTTTTTCAGACAGGCTTTCAAAACAGAAAGCTTTTAAAGAACAGCATAGGGTGCTATATTGTTTTAATATATTTTAAACATTTTTTCTTCTTAAAGTATTTCTAATCTGTTTTGATTATTATAGTAATTTAATTCTGTTTTAATGTATTGTTTTTGTATGTTTTAACTGTATGTTTTTAATGCTGTAAGCCACCCTGAGTCCCAGTCCTGGGAGAAGGGTGGGATATAAATAAATATAATCATAAATATAATAATAGTCAGCAAACTGGCTGAACCCAGTCTCCTGCACTCTTCTCAACAGTCAGCACAGAGCTTTTGTCCTCACCCACCCTCTCTCTGTATTCCTGTTCCTGGCTTTGTGGCTTTCTTTGTACCATTTGTGAATCTTTATAGTACATTTAATTTTGTTGCAGCTTTGGGTGGCATTAGCATGGGATCTGGATCCATTTGGGGATATGGAAAGCATGGGTGCCTGTCAGGCCTGTCTGGGAGTCCTGCACTAGGACATTGTATGTGTGGACTACCAGTATGATGCCCAGCTGGAGGGCAGGTAGTCTGCCCCACTCCCAGGGAACCACACAATGATTTCTGCCCATCTGGAATCCCATGTCTATCACTCCAGAAGGTATACCCACCAGACGAGCTGGGTGAGCTCGTTTCAATTGCTGGGCAGGCAGGTCGACTGATGCCTAGATCTGGACCCATGCTGGAACCAAGACTCTACAGCTGTAACCAATAAAAAGTTTTGACCTCTTTGATCCCAGCAAATGTGGTTGGTGTCATTACTAAGTGGAGCCTCAATCCCCACTGAACCTGCAAGCTACGAGATAAGAGAAATATATAAACAGAATGGATAAAATAATCCTAGGTAGGTACAGACATGAATTTGGCATTTACTGTTTGTGTCTATAATTTACAGCTCCTGATTTTGACAGAAGTCAGTGGACTAGTGTGAAGGAGAAACTTGGCTTCGACTTCCCAAATGTATGTAACAACTGTGGCATCACAAACAATGCTGAGTAATTGTGTGAAAGTGGGAAAGTTTGTTGCTATTGAGATGTGTGGAAATTGCCACCAGACTAACTCAAAAAGTTATTTTTGAACTAAAGCTCCCAGCATCCCCCAGCCAACATAACAATTAGCCATGGAGTCTGGGAGATTTTAGGACTTGCAGTTCTAACGTTTTCTAAGTTTGGGTAATTAGCAGACCATACTCCATTGTTCTTGGAAAGAGACTCTTGCCTAATCTCATGGTGCTAAATTGCATAGTGCTTTCAATAGAAACTGCATTTCATCTTAAAAGTAGGAATGGATGTAAGTAGAATCTCAGGCAGTGAGTAAAAGAAAACCTGGCTGTTCCAGTTAATTTCTGGTTTCGTTCTTGCTTGCTGGCGAAAGATAAGTGAGAGACCAAGAATATTCAGACACAACTTTAAAACAACAACAACAAAACAACAACAACAAAAATACCAAAAGCAAGGTTTGGTAAATCCTGCAGTAGACAGTCACAGACTCCCAACATGCAAATTTAAATATAAATAGACTTGGATATTGGCCAGAGAAGTTGTTTTCCCATGATGGTATAATATGGCATTTTGGGAGGATGTGGGATTAAAGAAGGTATTTTGGTATGTGCTGTGAGGAGGGAAGTTGATGTGCTAGAGGACAAGACCAGATAAATTGTTGTGGCATGGTTGTTGTTCCTTTTCTGCTCTTTTCTATGGAGCAGTAGCAGAGACCGTTTGACTTTCCAAATGTTTAGGATTTCAGTTTCCACAAATCCCAGCCATTCAAGTTTCCACAAATCCCAGTGACCAACAATAAAGGATTATGAGAGTCCAAAGTACCTGGTGAATGAAATATTCCCCACTCTTTCTTCTGGCTGTTTATACTCGGAAAATCTGCAAGAATACCTTTTTTGTACTGTGTATCCGGTGTGGTGTAGTGCTTTGAGTGTTGGACTATGACCCTAGTGACCAGGGTTTGATTTCTCACATGGCCATGAAACCCACAGGATGCCTTTGGGCACATCACATGTTCTCAGCCTCAGAGGATGGCAATGGCAAGTCTCTGAACAACACTTGCCAAGAAAACCCCATGATGGTGACCCCAAGGCCTTGGAGTTGCCATAAGTTGGAAATGACTTGAAGTGCACAACAACAAACCTTAAATAAATGGAACATTGTCTAGTAAGGATGAGCAGTTACAAAAATCACTTAAGAATTCCACCAGCATCATTAATCTTCTCTTTCCTTAGCTTCCTTATCTAATTGATGGTGAGAGAAAAATTACACAGAGCAATGCCATCCTGAGATACATTGCACGCAAGCACAAAATGTGTGAGTATTTATGAGGCCAGAGATTGTTTGGGTGCCATCTTAAAACCCAAAATAACGTACGGCCAAATAGTTGAAGAGGACTGGAACCATTCTGACTCTATCGGTGTCTTGTGTTGCTACAGGTGGTGAGACTGAAGAAGAAATAATCCGAATGGATATACTTGAAAACCAGGTCATGGATTTTGGAAATGACCTTGCAAGAATATGCTACAGCCCAGATTTTGTGAGTTTTGTGGGTTGTGTTGGGGTTGGATTGGGAATTCTGATTTGGCAATAAGTGAGAAATATCCAGAGAGTGTGTTGGAAGACATGGTCAGCGTAATGTAGAAAATAAAAAGCAGAGGAATTTTGCCACTTTACTCATGGGTTAATTGTGGGATAATGGCGATGTCGGGGGTGTCGTCTGAAAATCATCCCACTCTTGCGGGATATTTTTGGGATTAAATGCACTTTATTCACAGGATTGCCTCTCGTGTGATAAAAGCCTATGATCCTAGAGTGCAGGGTGCGAATCCCCACCCCACTGGGTGACTCACTGAGTGATCTCAGGCAAGTCACACCCTCTCAGCCCTTTCATAGGGCTATCTTAGAGTCACCATTAGTTAGAAACGACTTAAAGGCACACAACAATGTAACAATTCATCTAAAGACAGCAATTATGTAAGGCTTACCAAATATCCTTCTTCCGCTCCTGGGTTTTGGGTGGTGAGTGGAAGAGTTCTGTATGTAGAATTAGCAGAAGTGGGAAAGGGGAAGCAGAAGTGATAAAAGAGAAGAAGAGACCTGGGAGTTTATCACAAGGGGTAAATTGGGAGTTTAAACAATTATTAATCCGTGAAAATTGTGCAATTGACATTAAAATGTGCTTAAATCGACATTAATGGAAGTGCCATTATCCCATGAAGAACCAGGGAATAATCAGGCAAGAAACAGCAACATGTCATTCACAGGAAAATTCCATGAATGAGTTACTGTTGTTTCTTGCCTGGTTCTGGCACTTTACTCACGTTTTGTCTCAACATCATGTGAAAACCATTTGCGCAATTGTAAGCAAGTGCAGGTTAATCATGGATTCTGCATGGCATAACAGCGCTTTGCATGCTGATGTTATGTGAAAACCATTTGTGCAATTGTAGGTTAATCACAAGTTAATCACCATTTATATTTCCAATTTCCCCCCATATGATAAACTCGTAAGGAATGTGAACCCTCTTGAGGTTTTTGAAGAAGTTAGCTGAAAACTGAGCCCGTGTATGATACTCAATATACTCTTTTTGCAGGAAAAATTAAAGCCTGCGTACATTGAACAGCTACCTGGGAAGCTGAAGCTGTTCTCCCAGTTTCTGGGAGATAGAACATGGTTTGCAGAAAATAAGGTACATATGTGGGGTAGGATTCTTACATAGGCACAGATTTGTCTCAAGCCTCTGGTTCATTTTATAGTATCTTCTTTTTTTTTTCCTTCTAAAAATTTCCTAGCTCACCTATGTAGATTTCCTTGCATATGACGTTTTGGATGTGCACCGGATATTTCAACCAAAATGCTTGGATCAGTTCAAGAATCTAAAGGATTTCCTGGATCGTTTTGAGGTGAAATTACTATAGCTTATGCTTAAAATTCCAAAAGAAAGGGTTGTTGTGATATGATTAGTCTCAAAGAGAATTTAGTGGAATTAGTGGCAAAGGATCCTCACTTGAAATAACCTTTCCAAACGTTCCCAGCTTTTTAGCATGTCACTATGTGTCACAAACAGTAAGTCAAACAAACCACGTTCTACCACTTAGTCCTTTGTCATGGAGTGTCAGAGGTTGTTCTGTATTGAGTGTAATGCCTGATTTTGGATAATGATTCTAGGCTTCTGCTGTGAACTGCTTCATGAAGAGAAGCTTAACAAACTCCAGTGGTAGGAATAGTAGGGGATGTTTTCAGTTTGGAGTAAAAACTGGTAAAGGTAGTTGGAGGTCTATAACATCTCTTCAAAGACCAGAACATTTAAATATTGTATTTCTTTTAACTCAGATGTTGCTTCATGTTCCAGGATGAATTAATACATGATAGGCAGCATTCTGTATTATAATTACAGATTTGTAATTTAGAGTTACAGATCTGTAACTGTTCTGTATTCGGTAACACTATGAAATCACCATCATGGCATCCACATTGAGCAAAGGAGGTCTGTTCAGTTGCCTATGGGAATGCAAGGAGGATGACGATTTCCCCTCATGCCAGCAAGTGAGGCTGCAGCAATCAGAAGCAGAATCCCTATTGTAATTCCTTATCACAGTCTTGCTAACTGATGGGAGGAGTCCAGAAATGTCATCCTTCTTGTGTTCCAATTGTCAGCAAAACAGACTTTCTTCAGTCAATATAGCTGCTACCTGTTAAGGTGGGCTTGGAGGTTCAGGCCAGAAGACATTCCTTTGGCAGAATCCATACCTGTAAAATATTTAATGCCTACCTTGATGCTGGACCTGTAGGAGTTCATGATGTTCCTCTGGATCATACATGAAAGCACTTCCTTTCAATGTCTGAGGGGTTTAAACTGATTTTATGACACCAACCATGGTACAATGCTGGAAATGAACCTCACCTCTCTTCTAAATCTGGCTTATTTTCAGTTGGTCAATATTAAGCTACGATTCAATGTAAGAGGTAACTCTAGTTTAGCAACAGCAATAGCAAGTACATTTCTATACCGCTTATCAGTGCACTTAAGCACTCCCTAAGCAGTTTACAATGTGTAAGCTAATTGCCTCCAACAAGCTGGGTACTCATTTTAGCAACCTCGGAAGGATGGAAGACTGAGTTGATCATGAGCTGGTTGGTACTGAACTCACAACCTTGTGGTTTGTGAGTGAGTGATTGCAGTACAGGCATTTAACCACTGTGCTACCAGGGCTCTTGCTGGCCTAACACTTGCAAATGTCTAGTTTGATACAAGCCAGGATCTTTGTGCCAAAGGCACGATGCTATGGGAAGAGGGGAGGGAAGGGAAAAGAAATGTGCACTGAGCTCCAATACTACTCCCAGCTTCAGCCTGGAACAAACATTCAATCCAGCTCTGAGTTATTTCCAGGAATAGCATAGGTATGTATGGAGTTTATCACACAGAGGCACACAGAGGCAAATCCCTTGCAGAAACAGGATTTTAAAATCCGCTAAACACCCGCAAATGTGGGTTGTTTTTCAGACACATTGGCAGAAAGAGAAATAACGTGAAAATAACTCAGACGGAAAGTCGACAAAAACCACTTCTTTCTACTTTCAGAATTTCCCAAAAGTAAAAAGGAGCGGGTTTTGTCGGCTTTCTGTTTGGGTTATTTTCACATTATTTCTCTTTCACACAAATGTCATTTGAAAAACAACCCACATTTTGTCGGCTTTCTGTTTAGGTTATTTTCGTGTTATTTCTCTTTCACGCAAACGTCATCTGCAAAACAACCTACATTTGTGGGTTTTTTCTACTCTGTTCAGGTTAACCACAAACGTCATGTGAAATACAACCCGCAAAAGCAGGTCATTTTCACTTTAAATCTAGTTTCTGCACGGGATTTGTCCTGTGTGATAAACTCCTATGTGTGCATATTTAAACACCAGAAGTGTGTAGGACAGATCAATGATAAAAGTTTTGAGAACTCTGCAGTATAAAGATATCCCCTGCACACATTTCTAGACTGAAAAACATGTACATTTCTGTGCAGGGAGTTATTTGCATAGGTGCAAAGAATCACATGGTAGCCCATGCCTGCCTGTGTTCTTCCTCATCAGGTTTCTTGAACTTCTGGAAAAACCCTTTCTTGGTTGTTTCCCTCACATGTCTCAATAATTCTAGATACTAAACAGCCATTTAATGTTTTCTCCAGGATTTTGGCACAGATGGTTGAAACACATAATGATAGTGGTGTCTAACAAGGCTCTTTCTCCTGACTTTCTCTGCAGGCGCTGGAGAAGATTTCTGCCTACATGAAATCTGGCCGTTTCCTGAGAACTCCCCTTTATGGGAAAAATGCCACATGGGGCAATAAGAAAGAATAGATGGAATCAGAAATCTTGCTGGCCTGACACTTGCAAATGTTGTATCAGTGAAATTTAATATCTCTGCCTGAGGAAGAAGCCAGTGAAGCGTGGAAAGCTTGTATGACGTATTTGGTGCATTTTGGACTGCCAATAATGCCATTGTTCTGATTGCATCAGTAAGGAACCTTGAATCACTCACCCTCCCTTCATGCTTCAGAACACACAGTAGCTGTAATACCCAAAATACATCCCAAGG
>CM034706.1:205878724-205890487 GCA_020142125.1 Phrynosoma platyrhinos | reverse complement strand
GCCAGTGTGATAACGTCCAAAGTTGTATGTGAATTGGACATATACACACAAATCACTGTCTTGGACAGTGAGATGCTTACCTGTACCTGCCTGATTAAAATTAGTGCAGAGCCATGTGGTTTTAAATACAGGGATACTACAACTCCAAAGACCCCTAAACAACAGAGCCAGTGGTGAGGAATGCTGGGTATTGTAGTTGAACAACATCTGGAGGCCACATGATTCCCTTCCCCCTTAATACTGTGTTGTTCCTGCACTCATTTGGATCACTGAAGCAGACTGTGCTAGAGTACACTGGCTTGTGGCATTGTATCCAGTCAAATGCCCCCCCCCATCATTTTTTAATCACAAAACAGATGGGGGGTGTGACAAAGAAGTATCCTGGTTTTGGAAGGTGTCTTACCACCAATGTTGATTTAACTGCTTGAGAGCATGAGGAAAACTCGCTTCCCTTCTTCCGGGCAGACTGTTTTCAGTTCTTCTTGGCTCATTGATAGAAGCTGCTGCCCATTAAGGATGCCAAGGGATTTAACTGTACTGTTAAAAAAAGAAGAATGAGATGTGTGTGTGTGTGTGTGCGCGCGCGCACGCGCGTAGCGAAGGGTCTATACATCCCCAGCTTTTCTCTTCTCCCCTCCTGTTCTTCTTGTTTCCATATTAGAGTGCATCTACACTGGAGAAATACTGTCGGCCCTGTGTATCCACTGATTCATTATCCGCGGATTCAAACATCCACAGCTTGAAAGTATTTTAAAAATATATAAATTCCAAAAGGCAAGCCTTGATTTTGTGATTTTGTATAAGGAACACCATTTTATTTCCCCATCGCATATAATGAGCATTCACAGATTTTGGTTTCCTTGGGGGCAGGAATCCTGGAACCAAACCCCAGTGGATACTGAGGGCCTACTGCAATGCAGTTTGGCATCATTTAAAGTACTGTAGCTCAGTCCTATGGAATCCTGGGATTTGTAGCTTCATGAGGTCTTTAGCCCTCTCTGCCAGAGTGCTGGAGCCTCACAAAACTACAAAGTCCAGGATTCTGTAGGATGGAGCCAAGGCAGTTAAAGTGGTATCAAACTGCATTGTTTCTACAGTGTAGATGCACCCTTATTTGAGCGTAGAGTAAATGGTGGAAGGTAAGCAAGAGTAGACACACATTTTTTGCCTTTCTGACCTCAGCATTTATGCTACTGTCCATGGAGCATGCTGTCCTGATAAGCAAGGCTAAGCCAGGTTGGGGGGGGGGCTGTATTGCACCCCCAAGGGAGCTTAAAAGGCTGCCCCACATTGCCCCTCGGAAAAAATCTGCAAAACAAGTCCATCCCCCCCACTCCACAGTGAGCATTTGAGCCATTTCACCATTGTTTATGCCTCTCTCTGGGCTCAGGAGAGAAGTTTTAAAAATAGGAAATAAAGCAGATATTAAAATTGGGAAGGGGGATGCTGGGGCCAGGAATATAGTCTTGCAGCCTGCATAGGGACCACATGCCACACCCCAAGAGAAGCATGCTAGAATGGTGTCAATGAAAAGGGCAGAGTCCTTCCCCACTGTTTGTTTCCCAACACAGAAATAAACAGAGAATCTCAGAATTTGGACATGGGCCATAGAGTAGCATACTATCAGGCTTTGCTAAGTCTTGGGACCCTTTCACACTGCACAGTTATAGCACTCTGATTCCTCTTTAATTAGCATGGTTCCCTACTATGGAATCCTGGGGCTTGCAGTTTGGTGAGGCAGTAGAGAAGCTCCCTGGCTGAGCATTCAAAATTCCACTCCTGAAACTGCAAAGCCCATAGTATGGAACCATGGCAATTAAAGTGGAAAATAGCACTGTATTTATGTAGTGTGAAAAAGTCCATGATGGAAATTTCAATGCCTTTGAGCAGCATGGGCAAAGGTGTGAATCAGACTTTACTGCATTGTGAATAGGTATGGGACCAAGAAGAAGCTAGTGTGGCGTGGTGGCTTGAGTGTTGGACTATGATTCTGGAGACTAGGGTCCGAGTCCCAGCTCAGCCATGAAATGCACTGGGCGACCTTGGTCAAGTCACATGCTCTCAGCCTCAGTGGAAGGCAATGGCAAACCTCCTCTGAACAAATATTGCCAGGAAAACCCCTTGATGGGTTAGCCTTAGGGTTGCCATAAGCTGGAAATTCCTTGAAGGCACACAACAACAACAATGGGGCCAAGAGCTATTGCTGCAGTACAGTTTCTTTGGGAAAGTTACTAAGGAGACACCTACATCTTAGAGAAGCCTTTTCTCCTGAGCCAAACAGTGACCTCAGCTGGTGAGGAACTTGGCTGGAGGTCAGGGAAATTTCTTGAATCCTGAATAAAGACAGAAGAAAGACATTTCATAGCAAATGGTTTACTACTACTACTACAACTACTACATGAAATAGTCACCCACACAGTCAATTACATTCCTAGCAACTTACTTGCAGCAAGCTTAGATAGTAGGAATTTCATTTTCTTGCTCTCAGTGCCCTGTTGACTGATAGTTTCCATGTCAAGGGGTCAATATAACAGCCCTGGGTTTCAGGGTGAACTTTAAAGGTCGTATCTCCAATGTCAAATCTATTTGGGGGCACCTTGGCTAGCTCTTTTAAAGTTCACACTGGAACTCAGAGAAGATTCACAACCCTATTGACATGGAAATCACCTTAGTGGGTGATAGAGATTAAGATCAGAAAGTCTTTGGTTAAGAATCAATACTAACCAAACTTATCATCAACTACCTGGCTGCTTCATAACACTAGAATGGTCAGACATGCTGCTCCAGTATTTCTGATTACCACAATTTGGGTTTGTGCATTCCACAGCTTTGCAAATAGAGTTCAGAAACTTGAGATTGTCTCCTTTCATTCACTCTACCTATAAAGCTTCTAGCCCTTAGTCTAGGCCTAGGGCATGATACTGCCTGGGGGCAGGGAGACAATTTCCATCCCTGTGTTCTCTCAGTAGGCTGCACAGTATATCTTTGACAACTAGCCAAACTGCTATATGTACTTTAAAGCTATTTTTGGTGATTTTGATTATTTTGAGAGCCAGTATGGTACAGTATGGAACAGAAGATATTCCAATAGAACTGTTGCAATCCACATTGACAGAGTCAACTCTAGTGCTTACCAACATATGTCAACAGATATGGAAAATAAAACAATCACCAACAGATTGGAAGCGATCAATATACATCCCCATCCACACAAAAGGAGACACAAGAGAATGCAGCAACTATAGAACCATAGCACTAATCTCCCATGCAAGCAAAACCATGCTCAAAATTCTGCAACAAAGGCCCCAACCATACATAGAGAGAGAAATCCCAGAGATCTAAGTAGGGTTCAGGAAAGGAAGAGGCACTAGGGATCACATTGCAAATATACTATGGCTAATGGAGCGTAGGAGGGAGTTCCAAAAGAAAATCAGCATGTGCTTCATAGTAAAGCCTTTGACTGCATAGATCATGAAAGGCTATGGAATGCCCTTAAGGACATAGGAGTGCCAACACATCTGATAGTCCTAATGAGTAATCTGTACTCAAGACAAGAGGCTACTGTTAGGACAGAACACAGAGAAACAGGATGGTTCTCAATTGGCAAAGGAGTCAGACAAGGCTACATTCTATCAACCTACATATTCAATTTATATGCAAAACATATTGTAAGGAAAGCAGGCTTGGACATGGAAGAAGGAGGAGTGAAAATATGAGGAAGGAATATCAACAATCTGAGATATGCTGATGGCACCTTATACTAGCGGAGAACCTTACAGACCTGGAACAACTACTAAGGAAGATCAAAGAAGAAAGTGAAAAGGCAGGCTTACTGTTGAACATAAAGAAAACAAAAATAATGACCACAGAGAACTTACATTCAAACTAGACAGTGAAGAAATAGAAATAGTAAAAGAGCTCTCATATCTGGGATCAAACATTGATCGAAATGGGTACTGCAGCCAGGAAATCAGAAGAAGATTAAGAATGGGGAGGGCAGCCATGAAAGAACTAGAAAAGATTCTAAAATGCAAAGACATTTAATCCTGTTTTAAGGGGTGGGAGGGTTAAGGGTGGGATGATGGAATGTTTTAAACTGTTGTGTTTTAATTTGTTGTACGCCGTCCCGATTGCCGAGCAGAGGAGTGGGTTATAAATAAAAAAATATTATTATTATTTATTACATACAACTCAGCACAAAAGTCAGAATCATACTAGCCATTGTATTCCCTATTACCATGTATGGATGTCAGAGCCAGACAGTCAAGAAAGAAGATAGGAGAAAAATCAACTAATTTGAGATGTGGTGCTGGAGAAGAGTGCTGAGGATCCCATGGACAGCCAAAAGGAAAACAAATGGGTCCTAGAGCAGATCAAGCCAGAAATATCCCTAGAGGCCAAGATGACAAGACTGAGACTGTCGTACTTTGGACACATCATGAGAAGGCATGAATCGTTGGAAAAGACAATAATGTTAGGAAAGGTGGAGGGAAGTAGAAAAAGAGGAAGACCACATGCTAGATGGATGGTTGTTATTAAGGAAGCCATGAATATGAGTTTGCAGCAGCTGGGCAGAGCAGTAGAGGATAGGGGGGCCTAGAGATGTCTCATCCATAGGGTCGCCATGGGTTGAGATCAACGCAAAGGCAGTTAACAACAACAACAACAATGGTATAATGATTTGAGAGTAGGACCAGTAGGACTCTGAAAATCAGGGTTTGAATTCCCACTCAACCATGGAAATCCACTGGTTGATCCTGGGAGAGTCACACTTTCTCAGTCCCAGAAAATGCAGAGGGTCACCTTTGGGTTGACACAAGTCCAAAACAACTTAAAGGTACACAACAACAAACAACTCTACTATTTTAAGGTGGGTTTTATGCCCTCAAAAATCAGAAACTTATTAGGGAGCTCTGGAGGTGTTTTAGTGACTGCAAAAATGACTGCATGTGAACATGAACCGCACTTTTCCCACTCCTACCTATGGCATCATTCACATTACACAATTATTGCACAATATTTCACTTTAACTGCCATAGCTGCATCCTATGAAGTCCTGGAGTTTGCAGTCTAGTGAGGTACTAGAGCTCTCTTGTTGAGAATTTTAAATACTCTTCTCTAAACTGCAAATTCCTGGATTCCATAGTAGGGAACCATGTAATTAAAGAGGAATCATAGTGTTACAACTGTGTAGTGTGAAAGGGCCCTTAAAGTCTGAAGAAACATCTTCTTAGAATCTAAGAACTTGGGATGGAAAGGAGTGTTTGGTCAGATGCTAAGGTTTCAATACCCTGCACAATCCTTTGCCCTACCAAATAAGTAATGGAAGCTGTACAATTAAAAGTACATACACATGCTTAATTTTGAATAATTTAGTGCAGAACTCAGCCTTAGTCCAGAGCAGAAGTGCTATATTAGCAGGGATTCATTGTGCTGTTCAGTTCAATTCAGTTCAGTTCATCTTTATTATGGTCATAGATTGTACTGGTCTCTTAATGGTGCACAAGGCTGAGAGTGCTATAGTAGACTGATACACAGTATACATGCAGATATACTGTCCTTTCCTCTAGAACTACAATTTCCAACCTTTGGTCCTTTAGTTCTTTGTTCTTCCAACTCCCAGAATGCCTGATCACTGGTCATGTTAGCTGGAGTTTCAGTCCTAAACTTCCAGAGGGTCAAAGATCGAGAACCATCTTAGAACACTGTTTCTGATTTTACACTGCCTGTCCTAAATGGTGGACAGTTGCACCTAGATATGTCTGGATATAATACTGAGGAAGCAGACTATTCTAGAAGCTACTAGCCTCATTTCTTTGTGCCTTTCCCATGTAATGTGCAAAAGCAAAGAATTGTACCTACTTGCTCTTTGTAATTTCCATTAGATGCCTTCTGATTTGTAGGCTCCAGAATGTTGTTAGGAATGTATCCCTCCTCTCCTGCAGAATTTCTAGCAAGCCACCATTTTTTCCGTTGGTCTAAAACCTAAACAAAGGAGAATACGTGATACTTGAATCCAAAGTGCTAGACATTACAAAAAAGAAATTTCTATCTCAATAATCAGACTCTGCACTTTAGTGAAGGTGGACTATAGCTGAGAGGAAGGAAATGCCAGTGATATTAATACAAGCTGAAACTGACCAACTTGTTGTTCATGTTCTGGGGCATATGACAGTACAGTAATCCAAAAACTGACAATGCCTAGTTGCAGGGTGTTACTAGGGGTGTGTGGGAAATGCGTGTCTCATCAGATGACACCATAAGGGTGGGTGCTGCCTTTTGGCAGAAATGGGCCGTGGTATTCTCCTGTGTCCCTTTAAAATGCTGAAGTGATGGTATGAGTGAGGTGAGGCTCAGTAGGAAGAGAAAGAAGAATCCCAATTTTTAAAAAAATAAACTTTAAATTTTAAAATGTTAATTTTTTAATTTTTTTAATTTTTAAAAATGATTTTTAAAATTATTTTAAATTTTTCTTTAAACACATCACATTACCCAATTTTCATTTGAACTACATGAAACAATGTTAATGTAAATACATTTAGGTTGTGCATATGATATTGTAATTTAAAGATATAATTTTAATTTTGCTAATTGTTTATGCCAAACGATTACCATTATATTCT
The DNA here is from genome assembly GCA_020142125.1 of Phrynosoma platyrhinos. Classification (NCBI taxonomy): domain Eukaryota; kingdom Metazoa; phylum Chordata; class Lepidosauria; order Squamata; family Phrynosomatidae; genus Phrynosoma; species Phrynosoma platyrhinos. The sequence continues at coordinate 205,883,864 of CM034706.1, read as the reverse complement.
GTGACATACTGGAATTACGGTTTACGAGTAACTTTAGTACAAAAAACATTACTAAGGATTCTGTATGGTGTGGTATGGGAGAAGGTCAATGGGGATGGGGTGACACCAGGAGTTACTGCACCGGGTGACACTAACCCTAGTGACGCCACTGTCTAGTTGAGCAATGAAATACTCTCTTTGGAAGAACTGATTATTGGAGACATTGGCCAAGATTCTGTTGATGCTTGAGAAGCATACATTTTCACCAGACTACTTCTGCTTAGTTTCCAGGTTCTGTGGGATAATTGTCAATGGCACCATACTCTTTACCTGCATGGCTACTCAATATTCTGGGGAATGGGCAGAGGTCTCTCAGGCACCATCCTCCAGCAATTTTTCAGCCAGGAGAAAGGAAACATTAACTAACCTCCTGGACCTCCAGCAGGTATGTCATCTACTGGGAGGTGTTGTTGTTCCCTGATACCAATGAGCTACACTGTCTATGGTAGTGGGGAGAACATCATTGCACAAGGAAGTATTGCATATTCCTTCTTCAATGACTCAATAGAGCACATACAGAATTCCAAACATAAAGAAAAGGTTGGATAAACTTCTCTGAGTATGAGAACTCCTATTTTTGGAATAATGATTTGCTGAGCATTTTGGGACTCAAGAGTTTATGATGTTGAAGACCAAATTTATCTGCTTCAAAAGCAACTTCATGATAATGATTAATATCCCCAGTCCTCAGTGTGCTGGTGGTCTTTGGTTATGCAAAATAGCTAGAAGCCACCTCTCCTTCACAGGACTTCCAAAGCAAGGAGATTGGCTTACCTCTAATAGATCTCCTTTGCTTACAGAGAGTTCCCTGGAGTTTCTTGCATGGAACTCATACATGGCTTGCATGAGCTGCGGTGGATCAGACACCCTGAAAAAGAGATGAGATCACTTCTGAGGGCACAATGAGGACAACAAGGAAGGGCCACACAATTCCTGTGCCTAATTTAGAAAAACTAGACAACACAGCAGTGAATTTAAATCCAAGGGAATACTGTAAAGGTTTTATGGACAAGAGTGGTTCAACAGCACCCCAAACCAGACATTATTCTGCTTTCTCTAACAAAGCCTGCAGACATGTTCAATTCTCATTTACATCAGAACAAACAGAGTGAGTGCCTGAAGTATGTCTATATGCAGTATGATATCCCAACATTGCTGCATGGATGATGATGATGATGAATATTAATATTAATATTTAATGTGTTCTTCTCTTGGATTCATTTTTGGGGAATACTTTCTCTAACATAAATTGAGCCAGTCCAGTAAGATACCTGTCTGAGAAGCCATTCTTGTTTCCGTTGTGAGCCTGTACAAAGAAAAAAATGCAACACATTGAGTACTCTACTATGTATTGAAAGTGAAACTGCTGCTGCTACTCATTACACAGATATAAACAAAATGGCTCAAGACATGTACAAAAGTACACAGTCCTTATGTACTTGAAAAGTGTTTCCCTGCTTTTCTGATTTATACAGGAATCTGATGTATTAGCAACACCAACAGTAGGAAGCTTTTACTCATCTGCATGAAAATCATCACTGTTAGCGAGTTTCCTGGGGTATACTAGTGATGCATGTTTCTTTATCATTGGCATTAGATTCTTCATCTTTGGTAATATAGAGTGATTCTTTGCATTTACTAGATGTTCAGAGAAACACACTACTTTCCTTTTAGCTATGAGTAATGCTGAGGCACACAACCTTTGTAAATATTTTGTTTACACTAGTTTGTCCGGTTGGACCTACATGAGAATTTCCAAGAAAATCAACACTGTCTTGTAGAAATTTTCTAGATTCTAAAGGCAGAGCTATCTTTGTCTTTTCCACAGCAGAATGCATGAAGTGTTGATCCTGCTTCAGAAGCTCTTGCCCAGGCTCTTGGCAGTCCATGTTGTGCTATTAAATTATAGATTGTGGGATCTAATTCTGTCTTGTTTCTATACTGTCTGCCTTTCTAAAGAAACTCACCTTATCCAAATCAATGGAACACTGCCTCCAAGTAGGCATGGGTGGCTCCCATCCATCTGAAAAAGTGGGCTTGTAAGGAGGGATTGATTGTCCCTCTGGAAACTCTGCCCTGTAGGGGAAGAAGTAAATTTGTAGTGCAAGTTTTTCCAAAATGAAAAGGTGGGTCCATTTACAAATGGAGAGCACGGTTATTTCTAGTCATCAAGGCTATTGAGATAACTACAAAATTCTGTGGTGTGCTCAGAAGGCAGTCTTCATATTGATCAAAAAGCATATATTGAAGTGAAGAATAAAGGAATAGCCTTGTTAAATCAGACTAAAAAATTAGGGCTGGAATTCACAATTGTAATTCTGAATGTGTAACCTGGAGTGGGAGAGAACCAGTGTGGTGTAGTGGTTTGAGCATTGGACTAAGACTCTGGAGACCAGGGTTCAGATCCCAGCTCAGCCATGTAAACACTAGGTGACTTTAAGCAAGTCACACTCCCTCAATCTCAGAGGATGGCAATGCCAAATTTCCTCTGAACAAAATCTTGGCAATTAAATCCTGTGATAGGTTTGCCTTAGGGTCACCATAAGTCAGAAATGACTTGAAGGCAAACAACACATAGATCCAGAGTTACGCATTTGGAAATGATTCATATTCACAATTCCAATGTATTCAATAGTGTAGGGAATACGTAAGGATAGTAAAAATCCACCAATGGTAACATACCAGGCATCAATCATTGGGAGCAATGGGGATTTCCTGTCAATTGTAATACAGCAGACTGATGTTTCCACCCATTCCTGTCAGCAATCTCCAGTGTGGGAAGGAACTGCATCAAGTATCTTGCTTCTGTCTGTTGCACCAGAGGTCACTCATGGGAGTGGGGTGGATATGTCGCTCTGCTCTGATTGATGGGAGAACAAATCCCTGTTGCTTGCAGTGGCTGATGCCTGGTTGGGCCAGGAGATACCACTTAAATTAAGTTTACCCCCAAAAGTAACATACACTGCAAGCAACAGGGATTTGTTCTCCCGTCAACTAGGGCAGAATGACATTTCCACCCCACTCCCATGAAACCAGAAATACTTAACTAAGTAGCTGATCTAAAATTTCAGCCCAGGGCTTTCTTCTTCTTCTGGCAATGACCTTATAAGGTTTGTTCTAGCAACAGGCAGACCAAGGTGGGAGTAAGGTATTAGAGGATTGACTGGTACACACATGGCTTACCCTCAGTTCCCTAAATTAATCTGATACTTTCTATGATGGAAGATGGTCTCCTGCTGGTGGTGTTGCAGGAAGATTGAACTGCCCATCCATTTGGATTTCGTATATGGTGAGAGCACCATCTTCTTCTTTGCCTCAGGTAGCAAAATGTCTTGGCCCAATCCTGCTTGACAGTTGTCAAGAAGTATCTCAAATGAAAGCATCGTGCTTCCTGCTTTCATGAAATATGTAAGTGGCATATACTCTTTTCTGCTCAGATATCAAATTTAACTTGCACACATTGCCTTCCCTCTGGGCATCACTCTCACCTGGTTAGATTCCAAGCAGCTCCCAAATTCTTCCAAATAAGTTGCTCATCATAATTCAAGGAGCGACTGAGCAGGTCAATACTTTCAGGACTCAGCAAAGGTGAGATCACTGTAGAAGCCAGATCGGTCCAGGGACAATTGGACAAAATCTGCTAAATAATAGCACATACAATTCATGGAAACTAACAACCTTTTCATACTCATGTCATCTGCTATACTTGAGCCTGGGGCGGGGGAGGGGGAGCTTAATCTCTGTTTGCAAATGTAGAGGCTCTTCCATACTACATAGTTATAGCACTTTGATTCCATCAATATGTCTATACTAGTTGGGACTAGCAATAGGTTTAGACCATAGAGCTGTTATAAATAAAGTACCATTTACAACTTTGAGTGGGTATTTAATGGAAAAAGTAGATGATCAGGAAAAGTGATCAAGTGTCTTTGTTGGCTCCAATACTTACAGTGGATAAAGTTGAAAAGATGATATGAACCAGCTCCGGAGCACTTAGCTGTTTCATGACTGGTTCAAGCTTTGCCTGCAGAAACAAAAGAGAACAGAAAAGGCAGGCAGCTCTCACCCTTCATCATTCTGCAATTTTTGTAATTAATTAATGGACAGGCTAGAGGGCAAGGGAAGCAAATCCCATTGACAGCCCTGTGTTTGTATTACTGAACTTTGAGCCAAAGATGATGTAAAGTTTTTGTTAGTCCATGAGTAAGGGACATGCTGACACCTCTCCCACTACCCTGCTTCTCCTAGGACTATATAGAGCGAATTTAATTTAGCTAACCAGAATCCACCTATATTGTATAGTGGATTGGGACCCTTGCTTGGTTAACTACACCATTAGCCCTGTGCTTTGCTCAACAGTTGTGTGGTGATGGCCATGCATCTAATGATAGGTGGGATATTATGGAATTGGTAGCTTCTCAAATTATTATTCCCAAACTCTGCCACTGACCAGGCTTTAACTGTCACTTGTTATATGGCTGCACAGTGGGACTTTCTGTTCTGTAGATATTTTTGGACTTCAACTTTTACGATTCGTTTGACCATATTAGCTGCAGCTGATGGGAGCTGCTGTCCACAATATTTTGAGGGCACTAGGTTGTTGGGAAATACTAGACTAGGGAATGATTGCACGTTGTTATTGTATCTTCTCTTTTTCAGCCAAGCTGCTGCTGGATGTAAACATCCATTACAGATTCCCCTTTTTGTTCTGATGTTATCAAATTGACCTCTCTCCTCTGTCTTCTCTTTCTGCTTTGTTTCTCTATCTTATCTTTAAGGCTCAAACACATATTATTTGTAGGTCTCTTTTCCCTTACTTGGGGGGGTTGCAGACTGCCAGAAATAGTGCAAATTGAGTCCACTTTTAGGGTTAGGGTTAGGGTTAGGGAATCATGGAAACTGTAGTTTATTGTGGCACCAAAGCTCTCTGACAGAGAAGGCTCGATGTCTCAGAAAAAAACCAGTACCCATGATTCCCTAGTACTAACCCTAACCCTAAAAGTGGACTCAATTTGCACTATTTCTGGCAGTCTGCAACCCCCCTTGTTTTCTTTTTCTTTTCTTCTCTTTTCTTCTCTTTTCTTTTCTTTTCCTTTCCTTT
>CM034706.1:205847798-205862528 GCA_020142125.1 Phrynosoma platyrhinos | reverse complement strand
CCTCCTAATTTGGTGTCATCTGCAAATTTGAGAAGCATGCTCCCTATTGTGCTATCCACCATTTCAGGTTTATACACAGTACAGAGAGTTTCGCAAATGCAATGGGTTGTAAACAAACAAACAAACACAAGCAAATGGGTTTGAGACCAAATCAAGCCAAACTCTCCCAAGAAGCCAAAATGATTAAACTGATTTTTAAAAGGATAACAAGATGATATGATTAATTGGAAAAGAAACTAATGCCTGGTAAAAGTGAAGGTAGTAGGAAAAGAGGAAGACCATGTTATAGGTTGATTGGAACAATGAAGGAAGCCATGGCTTTGAATTAGCAAGACCTGAGCCAGGCTGTTAATAACTGGGTCTCTTGGAGATCTCTCATTTATAGGATTGCCATAAACTGAAGCCAACTTCATGGTACATAATAATAACAAAAATCATAATATGCATGGTAGGAGATTGTGGTATGATGCTGTTATGTGTGCCTTCATTTCCTGACATATGGCAACCTTAAGACAAATCTGTCACAGAGTTTTCTTAGCAAGATTTGTGCAGAAGGGGTTTGCTTTCCTTTTAGGCTAAAAAAGTGTGGTTTGCCTAGGGTCGTCTAGTGGGTTTCCATGGCCAGATAAGGATTCCAACCCTGGTCTCTTGGAGTCCTAGTCCAACCGCTCAATCACTACACCACTGAGGCTTTGGTGTGGAAAGGGTATGTGTTTTGTTCTGTATTTTAACATTTTATACCCTTCTGCCTTGCAGATTTCAGTTCCAATACACACCTTTCTCCAAAGTTGCTAAACTCTTCCCTCCCCATCTGAATACCCCCCCCCCCCATACTACAACAAACTTCACAAAGTGATCCCTTGCTGCTAAAGCATGAAATGATTGATCAAATCATAACTCCCTGGTATTGGGATTGGCTGTCACTGTATGATATATGAAGTGGTCAAATTGGGAAATTAGGAGGTCATAGTGAAGGAACTTACCCTCTGGGTTGTTGAGGTGAATTGCTACTCTAGAATAATCACCGACTCAGAACCTTCCTCTGCTGGACAAAACATCAGGAGGAAGACCAGGAAAGGAACAACGCCTATGCTGTGGCTCCAAATCCAGACTTTGCCCCTTCTGTACAAGGAAGCCTTAATAAAGAGAACTGAGAGCACTCTGAAAGTCATGGAGTAATTAATATTCCTCACCGCCTCATAGTTTCATGACGCAGGGACCACACCGTTTGCTCTTTGGTCTCTCCTATGCACAGAGGAATATGCCACCCCTTTCAGTATGGCCACTGCTGCTACAAACCAGCCCTAACCTGCAGCTGTTTTAAACTCTTCATGCTCATAGATCCCTCAGACCACTGCAGTTCTGCATGTAAGGGCTCTGCTTGTATCAAAATGAACAAAGCCTTAATGAAGATGGGTACGAGGTTAGCTACCTTTCTTTCTCCTAGGTCCAGTATGGGCAATTCATCCATCTCCAGATGGTGCTGGACTACAACCCCCATGATCCCTCATTGTTGGTTGTATGGACTAGGATTGATAGGAGATGCAGAGGAAAAACATCTGGAGAGCAATAGGTTTCTCATCTTCCTACTCTAGGAACAAACTAAGCCAAACTTAATATTATATCAGATAAGAACTTGGAAATGTTACTTTTTGGATTACAGCCCTTAGATTCCAGGAGTTCTGGTCCAAAAAAAAAAAAACTTTTCCAGTATCTGCATTAAACACATCTTTGCTTTTATTGCTGTGTATCATTTTGTTTTATTTAAAACAGCAGTCATGGGTGACCTCATTTTGTACTGGAGCGATGACAGAGGTGGAGAAAGCTTAACTTAGTTTTTGGTAGTGCAGTTTTACTGAGCCTACCTCAAACTACAAATTGAGCTTATATATTTATAAAGTTCCTCCCACAAGACAACAATCTGATAGGCTGAGAAGGAGCTCCCACTATTTTAATTGGAAGATACATATTCTGAAATAGTTAAGGGGAAAAAACAACCCTTCTCCTTCTCATTTATATCCTTCGCTGGCAGTGCTGATCTTGTTTTCTTTGGCAGCCACTAGGAGCTGCAAACATTAAACCACAAGTTCAGGAATATCTGCAGGAATTTTGTGGTGGGAGGGAAGCAAAGATGCAGAGTGGTATCTCAGTACAAGTTATGTGCACAGCACAGTGCTGCTACATACCTACTTATTTTCCTTTGTATGCATGCATGTGTTTTGTTCCTCACTGTTACTTTCAGGGACATTTGGAAGCCTATGAACAATGAATTCTGAACTCTGATTCTTGGTGTGTTTTTTTTTGTTTGTTTTTTAAAAAAGGAATATTTAATTTTTTTTTAAAAACACCAAGAATCAGAGCAACCCAGATGAACAAACACATCCCTTAAGAATGCATTGGTATTTTCTGGCATTGTTGTCATGCTCTTATCATAACATTGACAATCTCATGTGTTCTAGATTGATTTGCTTCATCTGAAGAATGCTGATGGATACTCTGATGGAGAGTTGCAGTGGATCTGCAGGGAGTACCTTGGGCAAGGAGAGAAAAAAATTACTTAACTTGATTGTGGTTGAGAGTTCTAGAGAAGCCTGGACAGTGCATATCAATTTTCACATTATTATTGGCGGCCACTTTTTACATCAGCTAATATGAAATAAGGTTTTCATTTTGAATTGTACAAATGTTCTTCTGGTACTGTTCGTGGTGTGGGTTCTTTTAGCATGATGTTCTATCCCTTAGTAAACTGTGCTGCTCCTACAATCAACTTCACAGTTCTTGCACTTCCCTATAAATAGTCAACACCCCTTTCCCAATGCACTCAATAGCAACAACGGACTTACTCCTGTCAATTGCCATAGAACACTCTGACTAGAATCTTCTTAGCAACATACATGTGCTTTATGTGCCTGTATTCTCTGCTTTGAATGGGGTGCAAGGGACTATTCTCTTGCACCCATCCAAGACCACAGCTGCCAAGCTCTATGGAGCTGTTGCTGCAGCAATAGAGAGAAAGGAAGAGAGGTGATTGAGCAGCAGGGACCGCCTCTCATCCCTATTGCAATTCCTGTGTGAGAGGCAGAGGAACCAGATTCCTTACCACAACCTGCTCTCTTATTGTGAACTGCAGCATGGATAAAAAGCAGATTCCACCTCGGCTGAGTTAATTGAATGCAAACTACTTTTGCATTTTGAACTGAGTTTGCAACAACTGAAATAAGTTGAATGCAGGAGGAGAACAGAATGCAGGAGAACAGAAACTAGGACATTTAAAAAGTAGCTGAAAAATGAGATAATAGAGGATTAACTGAGACTGTTGGAGGGTATCAGGTTGCTGATTCTAACACTTGGGCCTCAGCCCAATTATTAGTCCCAGCAAGAGCAGACCCTTTGAATCTATCACTAGATGGTAGATCAACATTTATGTCAATCCCATTGATTTAGTGGGAAGTTCTTCTGTAGTTTAGTGCAGGGATACCAACTCTGACAGGCAGAGGATGCCTGTACACTGTAGAAATAATGCAGTTTGACACCACTTTAACTGTCATGGTTGTTCTACAGTATCCTGTGATTTGTAGTTTTGTGAGGCACCAGCACTATTTGACAGAGAAGGCTCAATATCTCAGGAAAAAAAACCCAATTCCCATGATTCCCTAGCACTAACCCTAACCCTTAAAGTGGACTCAATTTGCACTATTTCTGGCAGTCTGCAGAGGCCCAAAATGGATTATTTTAACTGTGTATATACACCTAGAGTTTCAGTACTAGTAGTCACATAGCTCATTCTGTCTAAACCCTTTGTTGACTAGCAGGATGAAGACATAAATACATTTTTGATTCCAAGATGAGGCCAAATGGTTCCCTTATCTTCCCAACCCCATGCACAGCCATGGACAAGCAGATCCATCTATAGCAGGGCTATTTGCTCACTCATCCCTATATTAAGGATATATTCAAATCAGGTCTAGTTTGAACTAGATCAGGAGCCTAGTCAAACTGGGTCTCTCCTACTCTCCCAAGCATTCTCAATATTTCTGGCTACACTGAACATGAAGCTTTTTCCTTTTCACAAAGACAAAAAGTCAGTGGCCATTTTTTCAGCAGCAGGAAAAGTTATGTTTTAGAGGACAACATTTGGCCAGATGAAACTCAGTATATTTATTTAAGATTAGATATGTATGTATGTATTGGCTTGTGAATGCTGACACAAAGCACAACTCAGATGTCAGAGCCAAACTGTTCTTGGCAAATTGTTAACCTACTGCTCATCTGTGTAGTGCCATCTGCCGGCAGTGATTGGGCATGTCTTGAAATCAAACTGGGAAGAAATTTTATATAGATTCGAAATTGGTTCAAAGACCCAAATCTTCCTTCCTTCCAGAACCTGGTGTGTTGAAACAAGCAAACCACAGCAGATCAAAACTGGCAGAAGCCTTCTTCTGGTAACTGATAATCCCTCTGAAGCCCGGTGTGAGTGCTGTGGTAGGAAGCTAAATTCCTTCATCCTATGATATGGGATGACATTTTCAGAGATAAAAATATCATGGAGTATTGTATATTAAGTTAAATTCTGCTATCCTGTTCTAGAAGCTTTCTTCTACCATGCAAAGCTGCAGCTTCAAAATAAGTGGAGATTCAGCTATCCTTTCCTTCTAGCTACTTGTCAAAACCAGCCTCTTCTTGACAACTATTCTCCTGGGAAGGCAAAATAGATGGGAACATGTATCTTTAAAAAAAAACCAACAACCTCAAAAGCAGATGGGTATTTTGAAATGAGAAAAAAGCTGGAAAGAAATGTTAATATCTCTCTCTCCAGAATATATCTCATGAGTACAATTTGTGTGCATAGTTGTGCTGCTGCAAAATGGCTATGCAGTATTCACTCACAAACACACACACGTGTGTTTGTGAGTGAATACACACAAGCTGGGGTACACACATGCATTCCCTTGGTCATTTTGCCTGTCCCTTTTCTTTGAATGCTCAAACTGTTTCTAAATGCTGAGATGAAGTTTTATGTTAACTGCAGTGCTAGAAAATATTGGGGACTGAAGGAAAAATTCATTTGCAGCTGCAAAATTCTTATTGAGGGGCAGCATTGTCATTTTGCTTCTCTGTAGCTACTACCTGCTCATTTGCTTCTCCCCATGTACTTGGCAGTGCATTTGCAGTAAAAGTGAAGCATTCAAGAGTAAAAATTATGGAATTGCAGTATGTATGTGGTCACACAAATCTTTCTTCTACTGAAAACTGTTTATTAACTGTTTAGTTAAATCTTTCTGTCTGGACTCCTTACCCTTTCAGTTCTTCTCTTTACCACAAACTATGAACTTCTATCATACAACCACAGTTATGTTGTTGCTTCTCTAACATTAAAATACTGAGCAGCTAGCAACAGATGTGAACATCATTTCCATAGCGCCACCTAGTAGGGAATGCTGGTGAAATGTCAACCAACATAAAAGGCTACTATAGTCTGCTTCCAAATTGCAGAATTAATGCAGATTCACACTACTTTAACTGCCATGGCTCCATCCCTGGAATTCTGGGATTTGCATTTTGTTGTGGCACCAGGGTTCTCTAACAAAGAAGGTTAAATTTATCATGAAACGACAGCTCCCAGAATCCCATAGCATTGAGCCATGGTAGTTAAAGTAGTGTTGAACTGCATTAATTCTGCAGTGCAGATGTAGCCCATCTGTTTGGTAAAAAGTAGTGAATGGGGAAAATGATTCTATTTTTAGAGTTCCCAGAATTAACTCTAGGTTTTTCTCACAGCCAGGTGTACCAATGAAAATGGCACAAAGGTTGCCAGATTGGGACAGTCCCAGACTTGAGCATTCAGCATCACACCCTGAGACCCAGGATTGACCTCTTGTACATAAAACTTTAAATACGGTACATAAAACAAAGAAATAAAAATACATACATACAAGACATAGATAAACCTAAAAATACAAGCATACTACTAAACTTACAAAAGTAAATAAAAGGGGGAACAAGGTAATAATAATTCCCAATTTTTCAACTAATGTCTGTATATGATGTGATATCAAACTATCAGTTCCTTATCTTAAATTTGTACTTTTGGTTAATCCTATTAATCTTCAAAACCAACTACTAAACATTTCCCCTGTTGTATGTATAAGAGACAATTAGTGGTTCCCAATCTTTCTTAAAACTACTCAGAGATCATATATAATTTCCCATACTTAATCAAACAGTCCCAAAAGAAAAAGTTCCTATTTGATTGTAAGTTTTATCTTCAACATATCTTGAATCAGTCTATGAATCAAAGTCCCAAACAGCCCTGGTAATGCTATAAAGATGAGGATATAAGTGGCAGCCATTGTTGATGCCATTAAGCATGAGACACTAAGCATGAAATGCAGTTGCACAGAATATGCCATTCAAATAAAAACATACCAAGAATGAGGGGAAAATATATACATATGCTTTTCAAAGGAGTTCTCTCACTGTAAGATTCCTTCTCACCACGAGGACTGGGCAAGAGGAGCCAGACCCTAAGATCTAGGAACCTTATAAATCACTAAGGAAACTTTGACCATTCTAGAATGATGTTGCTAGACTATATCTTCTTTCATTTCTGGCTTTTGCCCATGCAGACGGAGGGTGCTAAAAATTGGGAGTCACAGTATTTGGAAGGCAGCAGCTTTGGTACTCATTGACGTGAAAGGACTAAACAAAGGCTAAACATTGCCCATAGAATAGAAATTTGAATGTAGTGTTGAAAAGACTTGAAATATTCTGAAATTGTCTTTGGGGAATAGCTATGGGGACAAACAGTCACACTGGGTTCAAGACTGAGACTGGATTGAGATGGCTATTCAGCAAGCACTATGCATTTAACCACTTCACAAAACAGCACCATCCATCAGGACAGAAATTAGAAAAGTTACTTTTGGGATATGATTCACATGAAATCTAGCCATGAGAGATTCTAGGAGTTATAACACAAAAAGTAACTTTCTCAGACTATACTTGGAGTAGGTGCATGACAAAGTGGTCATCTGTACACACACCTTAAATCAAAAATATTTATGAAGAAACAGCTTGTGATTTTTATATTCTGGTATCTTCAGGTCATGATAATAGTCCATTGAGCTTGACTTCCTCTGATCCAAAGTTAGGCAACTGTGCTAGGGGTCATTTTTTCCACCCCTGCCCACCTATCAGGTATCATTGACACATTCTGGGCAATGTGGAAATTACCTAATGTGACTACCATTTGATTTCAGCCCCACATTGGTCATTCTAATGATTGGATGGGTTGGGGACACCTAACTTGACATCTTTTTGAGTACTTTTGTGGTAGTTTTGGTGATCTAGAAGCAAATGTTTTTCCACTCCAAAATAATTTTTCAGGATCCAGTTGCTTTGCAGATTTACTGAGGGGCGTGGTGGACTTCCACCCCATATTGTTTCTTCGGAGGCATCAGGGACAGGGATAGGAAGCCATATGAGATTGCTTTAGAAATTGCACCTCTGCCCCCAAATGCCTGTAGGTGGCATTTTGCTCATGATCAGGGTCAGACAGATGACTCTATTGGAAGACCGCCTGCCTGCCTGCCTACATGTGGAACACCATGTTCTAACTTGTATAAGTTCTGGCCCAGATCTTATATAAACACTAAGAGAGTTTTGTCTCAGATGGCAGATTGGGAGGGGTGCCTGATCGGGACTCCCCAAACATACACAGTTGCCACTTTCCTCACCTGATTGTCACTGCCAATTATGGCCTTCTGCAGCACCTTTCACTGCTTGACCAGTGCACTACCTGCCTGACCACTGCTGCTACTGGTTGTCCCCTCTTCCTACCCACACCCACAAAATCAGGACCCTTCTGGAATGTTTGCTGGCTGCATTTGTCACTCTTACAGACCACCCACTCCTACCCATTTATCATTGCCACAAGCCATTACCTAGCCAAGGAAAAGTCAGGGTTCCTTCCATCTGTGTAGAATGGCCACCACCTTGCCTTACTTACAGGCTGCAGCTGTGCTGAGAAGACAGACCAGGAACAATAGCTATGGACAGCTGTGGTAACCATATGGAACATTATGAGTTGGATACAAACTATAAGAAAAGAGATTTCACCTCAACATTATGAAGAACTTCCTGATAGTAAGAGGTGTTTGACAGTGGAACACACTCCCTCGGAGGGTGGTGGTGGAGTCTCCTTCTTTGGGAGGTTTTAAATAGAGGCTGGATGGCCATCTGCCGGGAGTGCTTTGATTGTTTATTCCTGCATGACAGGAGGTTGGACTGGATGGCCTTTGGGGTCTTTTCCAACTCTATGATACGACAACTCTGACCACCACAAGGTCAGCAGATCAGCAGTTTAAGACCCAAGGATTGTTGATTGAGCTCTCATCACTAGTCTCAGCTTCTCACAACCTAGCAGTTCGAAAGCATGCAAAAGTGCAAGTAGATAAATGGATACCACTTTGGTGGGAAAGTAACAGTGTTCTGTGCAGTCATGCTGGCCAAATGATCACAGAGTCGTCTTTGACAAAGCTGGCCCTTTGGCTTAGTAATGAAGGTGACCACTGCTCTCTACAAGCAGACACAACTAGACAACCACTTCAAATACCTTTACTTTTTATAATTCTATACCATCCAACAATGGTCCACCTTGGCCTCACATCGGGAGGCATGGAGACGCACTATCCACAATGCTGCAGCCTTATTTGAGAAGTCACGCTGAACAAGTCTCGAAGAGAAATGACAACGCAGAAAGAATCACAACCTGGAAACATCACCCAAGGAGATCTTCTGCTGTGCTTTCTGCAACCGGACTTGTTTATCTCGGATTGGCCTTTTTAGTCATCAGTGCGCTTACAAAAAACGTGGGATGAGTCCTTCCTGAATCTTTGTTTGCGAAGAAAAGCCAGAGAGACTATCCAACGTGGACTTAGCCATATAGCCCAGTCAGCTTCCAGTAGCTGTCAGTGTTGCCCATTGTTATTACTTCTCCCATCTGTTGCAATAGCTGGAACTATCGGGAGGAGGGGCTTTCAGAGCACTTGGCAGGCTCCCAGTTTGCTCCTTCTTCCCCTTTCATGGTGAGTGATGCCACTTGTGAGAGCCAGACAGCTTGGTGCCAGCCACAGAGTAGGCCAGTGCTGAAGCTGAACCAGGGCATGGAGGGTGGGAATGAGATGAGCGGCAGCCCCTGAGCCTCCCCTCCTTCAGAAAGAGACAGAGGGCTATATAAGTATCCCTGCAGTGCTCCTTTGTGGAGCAGAGTGCCCCAGGGGCATCTCACAAAGGAGGAATTCAAGTTGATTGGTAGGAAAGCGGTAGGTGAGTGTGCTTCACTTTGTATATAAAGGTCCCTTTAGCTCCTTCCAGCAATAATTCTGAGTGGTCCCAGACCTGATCCTCATTCTTTTCTTTTGATCTCCTCTGACTGCAGTGGTAATAAATGAGTCTGCAGGCGAGGCCTCTGACTATTTTTTTTAAGTCAAAATCCAGGGTTGCTATGGTACCCAAGGAAGGAAAAAAATGTCTACACAGTAACTATGGAGACTCATTCATAGAGTCCCTGACAGGGCTTTAAGGATAATGAATGTGACATAACTCTTTTATATGCTTCCTTCCATTTGGCAGTAAAATTTCAAAAATAAATAAATGACTCCTTTGCAACATATGTGCAGGTAACTGCAAACAGACCTCAGCTCATGGCTTCTAAGACAGAGCAAAAATACACAGGTTGATCCCTGTGGAGCTACACCCCACCTAGTTAAAATAAGGGATTTTCAAATTTTGTTTTGACATGTGTCATTCTTGTAACACTTCATTTCAAATCCCCTTGGTCTAGGCTAGGGGGCCATTCCCACTTGCATTTAAATCACTTTGCGAGTCACATTGAGACCAGGTCTCTGAATTGATTCAGGCCGATGCATAGTTCCCACTATGGAAGCCTATTATTTCATTATTCAATGAATTCATGTCATTTTTTGACACAATGGTTGTTTCCACTTGATTTGCATTGCTGTCAGTCATATTGTATCGTCAGTGGGGAGGAAGATAATCCTGAATCCCCTTTAATCCAACTCAGTCTCTGGGTGTTTGTATGGACCTTGCCTCCAAGAAGCCCATCTCAAAAAACAGGAGACTTGGGGGACTGTGATGCCCCAGAAGCCCACCAGGATGAGCACCACTGGCAGCAGCAGCACTGTCTCCAGCTGGAGCCATGCCATCGGGGGTTATCCGGTAGCGGGGGGGGGGGGGGGGGGGGGGAAGAAGGGCATGGGCTGTCAGGGAGGCAGCGAAGGTGGAGGAGGAGGAAGGATGGCCTCAGTGCTTTCCCACTTGGCGGAACCGAGGAGAAGAAGGACCAGCTGCCAGGAGAAAGAAGCCGGCAGGGAGGGAGGAGGTGGCAGGCAGCTCAGTCCAGTGCCTCTGAGGGCTCCAGGCTGAAGGCTGACAGTGACAACCCAACCACACAACAACATATACACCAACACAACCACACCAGGGTGACACATCCTCCTTTTCCAGGGCACAGCCCTCAGTTCTCTTTTCAGAGAAGGCTCAGTATCAAAAAAATGGCAGATTTCCCAAAAACCAGGGGTGAGATGGGCTATAGCCTCTGCCAACCCTCTGCCATTAGTTCCTCCCTTTCAGTGCGATGCGATTCAGGTCCGTCATTCATACTCGCTGAACCCTCTTCTGAGTCACTTTTTTTCAAAAGAACTACCAAAAAACTAGTGTTCAAAAAGAGCGCTTTGTTTGCATTTGTCTCACTTCAAAGCAAGTCCAAATGATTGCAGTCAGGTCTGAAACCATTTCAAATGGGAACAAGGCACATATAAAGCGATCAGCAAATCGCTTCAAATCATAGTGGGAATGAGCCCCTGGATTTTCTAGTTCACAGAATCTCAATGGTTCTTACTGAGTGCAATGGGTACAAACCAACTTTTCTCATAAACTTTCTCTACTTTCATATCACACAAGGAATAAAACAGTTCATTCAATTGAAAAAAGAATAGTTCTAGAAACCCTTTCTCCTTTGGACATGAGATCAAGAAGAGATTGACTCAAATTACCACATTTCTTTATTATTATGGGTTTTATATATAGGACCCATCTACAAACAAGAGAGCTAGTGTGGTGTAATGATCTGAGTGTTGGACTATGACTGGAGATCAGAGTTCGAATCCCTGCTCAACCATGGAAACCCACTGGGTGAACTTGGGCAAATCACACTCTCTCAGCTTCAGAGGATGGCAATGGCAAAACCCCTCTGAAGAAATGTGCCAAGAAAACCATGTGATAGGTTCTCCTTAGGGTTGTTATAAGTAGGAACCAACTTGAAGGCACATAACAGACACACACACACCTACAAACAAAGATAGTCTTAGGCAGCAGATGGTGGGAAGGGGTGGCTCTGTGGGAGAGAGCTATACACTCCATATCATCTACTTTGTACCTCTAATCTGCCTGCAGGAATGGTGGAGGATGGTGTCAAATCACTAGTGCTGAAGATTCACATACCAGTATGTTCAGTGTTGGTATGTGGAATTGGGACGCCAACAGATTATTCTACCTTTCAAAGAACAAAATGTTTAGGGTTCACCAGAGAATTCTGCTTTGTCAGAAAGCCAGGGTTTCTTCTAACTCAGATGCTCAACAGTCTCTGGTTTTGATTATGCATCAGGAACCCCCACCCCCAGTTTCTGACAGTTTTTGGGCAGCATCCTGTTTTAGTAACATATGGATTGATAACATCATCCACCTGGTGAAAGATGCTATCAGTCTGTGTCTGGCTATGGGTTATAGCCAGACATTTTTCTGATTCTCACCCCCTCCACCAGCCATGAAATTGCCATTCATCAGGGCTATCCCAGGAAAACAATGAGTCCTGGGAGTAGCGAGTGGGGAGCTATAGTGGAAAATTCTAGCATGGACCAAGGGGCTCATTCCCACTATGATTTAAATCAATTTACTGATCGCTTTAAATGTGCCTCATCCCCATTTGAAAAAGTTTCAGATATGACTGTGATCATTTGGACTTGCTTTGAAGTGAGACAAATGCAAAAAAAAAAAATCACTCTTTTCAGACACTCGTTTTTTGCCGGTCCTTTTGAAAAGAAGTGATTAGCAAGTGTGTTCAGCAAGTGGGAACGACGAACCTGAGTCACATCAAAATGAAGGGGAGGGATTATTATGGCAGAGGGATGGGACATCACTCACCAGTTTGGGGGGAAATCTACCATTTCCCCCCCTCAGCACTGCCGTTGTGCATATATATAAACAGTATATGCACTCCATTGTATTTGCAATTACTTGTGGGTGGCGAGGTGAGTGGACCAACTGCGGCTCAGTGAGACAAGTAATTGCAAAAACAATGGAGCATGTATACTGTCAACTTTTTTTTAATTGTATGCATCCTCGGGGAGAGTCCTCCATGACACCCATGGATGCATGCATCCCAGGGGAGAATTCTGGCACCCATGACTCCTGCCCATGTTTTCTTGAATGTGTTGCCGGTTGTGTCACCGATGATTGACAGGCATTTTGAAGTGGCACAAACTAGTGGGAATGACAATCGTGCCAAAAAAGAAGCAAATAAAGAAAAGACCCGCTTCCATAGTGAGAACAATGCATTGACTGGAACCGATTCACCAACCCGGAGTGAGAGCAAATTGCAAAATGGGTTAAATGTAAGTGGGAATGAGCCCAAGGAGATTTGCCTACTTATGAAAATCTTACCCTCTGCTGGACAATGTAGGATGATGGTTGCTGTCAGCATCCCTTGAACAATGTGTACAACTATTTTCTACACAAACTAGCCCATAAAACTAGGGTGCCAAGGCTATTTGACTGAACTGATACTCAGACAGACATGTGTAAATAGGTGTAATAATAAATATATTTTTTATTATTTATTTATTTAGGTGTATTTTGTAGAGTAGATTATAATGAAACTGAAGGTAAGACCAGTCCTACCATCAGTCAGAGTAAAACAGTCACCTCACATAGAAGGGACTGGTGGAACTGAGTGGTGGTAAATGTTGGAAAAAAGAATTATGTGGGCCAGGAGATATGGTGGAAGATACTGTCCCACAGTTGACATAAGTTTCAGAGCCCAGTTCTGTCATCTTCTGTTTGTTCAGTGCTGAGCTCAAGAACTTTTTCTCTTTCCCCAGGTGTTACCCATAGTCCCCTTCATATCCAAAAATATGAAAAACCCTATATGCTACCCATGGTTCCCCTGCTATCAAAAATGTGAAATTCCATGATGACCTCCAGATGAACTCTGGTAGTAGAATTAGAGGCAAAAGTCCTCTGCACCCATGGCTTGGGCAGCCCACCCTTAATCCTTAAGGTATGCATATCCCCCCAGATAGTCTAGGAGAGTTGCGAAGTTGCGATTTTCCATGATGAGATCAATTAAACCATTGAAAGGTGTATTGTATCACCCATTCACAAGCACCCTCAGCCATCCCAGGTGTAATGTTTGTATTGTGCCACCCAGTCTCACACACTCCCACCCATCGGAAGGTGCATTGTGTCACCTACTCACACATTCCCCCAGGATATTGGCCCCTCGGATTGAGACCACCAAATACAATGGAACCCTATACAGCAGGGTGCCATCATTGCAATTATCGCCTTCCACCCCAGGGCCCGTTTAGCCCTATATAAACCCTAGATTTTAGCCAGTCGGTGTGCTATCTTCTTGGTCTAAATGACTCCACGTCACTCTGACCTTTGAAGCTAGTTACTGGCAAGCCAGCTCAAACCCAGGCTGTGGAGTTTGACTTATCTCTCACCATCCCGCATCTCCATTCGCTTCCCGGAGGAAGGCTACATTTCGGTAAGCATCACCATTAGTAACGCCTGCATTTCTGTTCCAATCTCCAACCCTGATTTTCCTGAGCCTTGAGTGTGTGTGTGAGTGCATGTTCTGTGAGTGTGTTTCCCCTATTTCAATAAACTAGCTAGCTACCAACATCAGTCTCAGCTTCATTTCTGGGAACCCCCTGGTTTCTTGGTATAAACGCCGGGAGAGCGATCTCATTGGGCTCTTGTAGCAAGCCCCTTCTTGCAAATAATAAAATTCCCCTAAGGATTCGGTGCTACACAGGCAGCAAAATGTCTTGGGCTGGCAATCCCACAAAAGATTTCTCTTGATTAAATGGAGAATATAAAAAGAAACAGAGCTTGGAAAGGGAACTCAAAGTAAGATCCTGCAAAATAAAATGGCAAAGCCTGTCTCTCCAGAGCAAAAACAACAGAGATTCTTGTGGCATCTTAAATACCAACAGGTTTTAGTGGCATAAGCTTTCATTGACCTCAGGGTTCAAGAAAAAAAGAGGCATTAGGGACCACATTGCAAACATACGATGGATAACAGAGTGCACCAGAGAATTCCAAAAGAAAATCAGCATGTGCTTTATAGACTATAGGAAAGTTTTTGACTCCATAGACCATGAAAGGCTATGGAACATCCTTAAAGACATGGGAGTGCCAGCACATCTGATAGTCCTGATGTGGAATCTGTACTCAGGACAAGAGACTACTGTTAGAACAGAACACGGCGAAACAGAATGGATCCCAATTGGCAAAGGGGTTCAACTTGTATGCAGAACATATTATAAAAAAGCAGGCTTAGACACAGAAGCAGGAGGAGTGAAAATAGGAAGAAGAAATATCAACAATCTAAGGACGTTATCACACGGGGGCAAATCTGCTGGT
>CM034706.1:205795466-205816229 GCA_020142125.1 Phrynosoma platyrhinos | reverse complement strand
CATTTCCACTTTATTATCGCTTTCTGGCCCACGTGTGATAAAGTCCTTTGCTATCCCATGTACCATGTAGGCAACAAAGGTAGGAGTTGCAAGTTTCTTCAGATGTGGCTGAACTGAAACTCTCAGCATTCCTCACCACTGGCTATGCTGTCCAGGGCTGCTGGGACTTGCAGTCCAACAACATCTGAAAAGCCATACAATTCTCCATCTCTGCCTTTGGGATGCTGCTGCCCCACCTGAGAAGCCCTCCTCCTTCCCACCAGGCTGGCTGTGTCAAAGGGGTGGCATCTGATCAGAAACAGCTGCAGCCACAGACAGCAGTTCCTCTGCAGCGGGGAAGAGGCTGGGACATCTCCAGCTAGGATTAACCACTGGCATGTCCCACAGCATCCCGCAGACTCTCTGTCAGCAAAGCCCATATCCGTCCTCACGTCAATGAGGTGAAGTGTGAGGCAGCGGTTACCCAAACCTGCAGCCTAATTGCTAAGGCCCAGAAACCTCCAATGAAAACAATGACTCCCTGCAAAAGGCACTGACTTGGTCACTTTCTGCCCAGTCACCCTTTCATAATCGGGAAAGGCAGGCAGGAGGAGGCAGGGTGGGGGAGAGGAAGGAATCTCCATTGACCATCCACTGCTATAGTTTTAATCCACAGCAACTTGTTATGAAGACTCCTAACAGCAAGTTCCCTCCCTCCCAGTTTGTCCCCCTCCATGTAACTTGAAGATTATGATTCTTCTGAGGATAACTTTGCAACAGAGAATCTTTACTTTCCATCAGAGGTCCCAGAAATCTGTGTGAAAAAAGAAGAAAGGTCTTGAAGACTAGGGGGTTAGTGAAAATAATCCAGGTAGAATCTGGGTTGAATATTTGTTGTTCACATGCATTTCAAATGAATCCAATTAAGTTGGGGGTTTTTTTGGGGGGGGGGCTGCCAAAAACTCCACTAAACCCAGGATAATTGATGCCAGATTTTTTCTCAAGTTTTTGTAAGAGATTCGGATTCTGGGATGTGCGAATAACTGATGCAAATAGACCTGGGATAAAACAGGACAAAACTGTGCATGCCTTGAATGTGCTTTGAATACAGTCACATCATCAACTCCATCTTTATTTGAGTATTGACACGTGTGAGCAACCAAACTCACAGAGATGCGGATAGATGCAGTTCCATAGTGTGAACAACAAACCCAGAATGTATGAGTGAGATTATTTTCATAGCCACAATAAGAAAAACAACATATGAATAACCCCAGGGCTGCTTCCACACTGCAGAAATAATCCAGCTTGACACCACTTAAACTGCCATGACTCAATGCAATGGAATTCTGGTCACTGTAGTTTGTTGTGGCACCAGAGCTCTCGCATGTCACAACTAACACTACAATGCCCAGAATTCCATAGCATTGAACCATGGGAGTTAAAGTGGTGCCAAACTGGACTATTTCTGCAATACAGAGGCAGCCTATATTGTCAAGGCTTTTCAGATATTTGGACATGCTGCGCTTATTGTATTCCCCTCAACACAGAACACAGCTATTTGGGAATTAGCATCCTCTGTATCAGCCAAGAACCCCTTTCCACCGTGCGCCTGTTTTATCAGAACGAAGCAAATCTCTCTCTCCTGGCCACATTCGGCTTCCTTCTCCCCCTCTGTTACCACCAGCTCCAGCTTGGAACTCTAACCAGTGACTCTCTATTATTCCAAAAAAACCTGCACAATGTGAGCATGTTGCTAAGACAAACAAGGCGCTGGCAGGGGGAACTCCACTGGGAGTATGTGCAGCCAGGGTCAGCAAAAACGGAGGGGTGTTTTTCAATCTTAATGACCTGGATATTGGATAAATACCAAGACTGAACCACCACACTGAGAAGAAAATTCCAACAATACATACTGTTCCCCCGAAACATGTTTCTTTCTCTCTCTCTCTGTCTCTGTCTCTCTCCTCTTTTTGTGCGGGAGAGGCAATGTTCTGAATACCAGAGTTGGCAAAAGTTACTTCTTGAGACTACAACTTCCACAATCCCCTGGGGAAGTCTAAAAGCTGTAGTCCAAAAGCAGAACCATGCCATGTTTTCCTGAATTCAGAGCAAGCCTCAGATTCCTAGGCGTATAGTTCAGTTCGATTAATGCAATTCCTGTCCCCTCTAACCCTGGGACTTTTGACTCAATCCCTCTTCTGTGTCTCTTGCTCTACTCAGCTTGTCTTCTTGGCTTATGTGAACTTCCTTTAACTCCTTGACCCCCCCCCCCCCCCCCCGCTTTCCTGGGATCTCCTACTTCTTGCTGAGCTGTATTTCCTGCTTTAGGCTTCCAAGCTGTAGCACTGGGCTCTGTTCCATTGAACATGCTGTCCGGGTGATTAGCTTGAGCAAACTTTGGCATGGCCTCTTCTGGATTTTAAGGTTGTTGTTTTTTTAAGTCAATACAAAAGTGGCCATTGAAGAGCTTTTCTTCAATCACTCTCTTTAATTTTGATGCAAGAAAGAAAAACTATCTGAAGGCACTGAGGCATTTTATTTGATTTCAGAGGAACTAAATTAAATCCATTATTTTCTGACCCTGGATTAACTCCAGCTGCTGTTATTTTCCTTATACTTTTCAAATCCATCTCCACATCTCTGTCCCTTTTCTTCTCTCTGGCAAACAGTATCCATCTCTTACAAAATGCTGGAGCAAATAAAAAACAACACAAAAACTAAAACTCCTGTTGCCTTCTGGAAGTAAATATCCCAAAGTTGACAACCACAGCTCCTGTCTACCCCAGCCAGCATGGTCAAAGGAAGGGGTGATGGAAATTGTAACCCATTTGGAGGGCCACAGGTTTCACTGTAAACCATGTTACAGCCAATTGGTCTTTTCAGCTGACGGGGATGCTGGTTTTCTGACAAGCTTTTTGAAATTTGCCTGGCATTGTACTTGTTATCTCCTTTGGCAGACTGACTTCTCCAAACAGTTATGGATCAGAACCTTATATGGAGCAAATTCAGCAGTAGTCATACAGATTTCAGTGAGCCTCAAGTACAACCAGTGGAATACAACCATAATGAGAAGCATACGGTCAGAGTTCAAGGCCAGTTCAAAGGATGCTCTTATGTTGGCTTCTGCAGCAGCAGCTGAAATCACTGTGTTCACCTCACATTGTGGTATCTCTTTTCTGTACAATCAAGATTCCTTGAGGAGGTCTTTCCCCCTTTTTTTCCTGGGAGCTCAAAATAAAGGCACATTTGCTTCTCATTTGTTGCCAATAGTCAGCATACCAGTCTACCTCATGGTAGAACTTTTGTTGTGGGTAGGGTGATGGTTACATAGTTTTGAAGATGCAGAAAATCTGACATATTTCCTAGCAGTTGCATCCTCTCCTTTCTACAATTCTGGATGATGGTTGGAGCCCTGAAACTGTCCTGAAAACAGCAAGTCTTCCCTCGGTTTCTGTATATGTGCAAGCAACTCACTGGAAGACTGCCTTTGTGCAGCAGCAGATCAGACTCAATGGCACTGATAGGCCAAGGAGAAGCATCCCTGGGATCACATCTTGGCCCTTTTTGGCCCAAGGAAGGGAACTTCTCCAGGAATCCTCCATGCTATTGTCCCTGCAATGTGCAGCTAAGATCCCAATGCATCACCTGTCTCCTCACTCTGTCTGCCATTGGGAAATGGGATGGTTAAAATCTTGCCAAGAAAACCCCATGACAAGGTTGCCTTAGGAGGGTCACCATAAGTCAGAAACAACCTGAAGGCTCACAACAACAAAATGCCATTAGTGCTTTGAAAGGGGAGAGAGATCTACAGCTCTCCTATCCTCAAGAGGACTCCTCTCTCTCAACACACAAGATATGTGTGTGTGTTTGTGTTTGTACATGTGCAGTACCATAATCAGCATGGATCCCCTAACCACTTAGGGCCCTGGAGCATTTGTTCCAGTTGCACCATTGATAATCTAGGTTTGCCTTCCAACAGAAATTATATTGTGAGTCTTGTGTAGAGAAGTGTTTACACAAGTGATACAGGGTCCTTTATGATCCAGCTAGTTAAGGGTGGAAGAAGTTCTCCACACACTATTTTTTCACTTTAAATTTTTTTAAGGTATGCATTTCTTTATTAACATAAGAGAACGTAGTTGGAAGGAAAATCAAAACAACGAGGGCTGTTTTCCACTGCAATGCACTATATCTGTGAACTTTTTGTTTCGTTTCATTTGTAGAGGATGTTACCAGAAAGCTGTGACTCCTGTGTTGTGTAACTACTGCACTGGAGACAAATCTACAAAAATGTCTTAAAGAGTAGGAAGGAAAATGGATCAATATCATTTGTTCTCCTCCCTTCTGTTACTGAGAAGGTCAGTCAAGTTGGCTTTTGCATGTTGCTTTTTGCAAGCATCATTCTAGCAATCTGTCTGTTGTGCTTATATTGTTCTGTAAGACAGTTGTAACTTTAGAAGCAGCTATAAATGGAAAGGTGCAAACTATTAGTACTTGATGTTCTGAAAGTTTAGGCATGGTGTATCTCTTGCCCTAACTGAATTAGTAGAAAGGGATGCTTAGACATCTGGAATTACTCTACATAATTGTCAAGTTGCTACCCACAAACAAAACCAATGAAGGGGTAACTGAATTGGATAGTTTAAGGAGTTGGGCATAAACAGCATTTCACTGGTGATCTCTATCTACTATCTCTATCTATGTGCTGGAGTGATTTCCAGTGGTTTGATGTGCTGCAATGTCCATTACTGGTGGCAGTACCAATAGCCACTAACCACTGGGGGAAGGACTGTGGCCCCATAACCTCAGGGCCATCTTGAAATATCCCCTACCTACAGTTCCACATTGGAGGGAGCTCTGGCATAAGCGCATCTCAGAGACCTTCCAGATTGATCTAAACAAGTGTGTATTCTTGAGGATTTGCTCCTTAACTTTTTCTAGGTTTTGTCACTTGTTGTCACCTCAAGATATACTTGTTCCATTCTTTTGGGGACTGCTTGTAGTGATTTCTTGAATCTGCACTACAGCTTTTCAAGTTTGTTTTTTTTTAAATTTCAGCAAATGACAAAATTTCTCCCCTTTTTTTTAAAATTTAGAATTATAGTGCCAAAGTACTAGTTCACTGGTATACTACAGCACTATAATGCTAAAAATAATTTTTAAAAGAGGAGAAGAGATGGGAACATGTCCCAATATGTCTCAGAATAAAAAGAAATCCATTTAAGGCTGGGAATAAAACATTGCAGCTCGTGCTGGGAATTGCCAGCAAATAGTTTGAGACAACAGAAAGACTGATTGGATAATTTAAGACATCTCATTGTCAACTCGTGTCCAACTATAGGGGATAGTGCTCATCTCCGTTACTAAGCTGAAGAGCCAGCGTTATCAGAGACTACACTGTGATCCTGTGGCCAGCATGATTGCACAGAATGGTGTTTACCTTTCAACCAAAGTGGTACTTATTTATCTACTTGCATTTGCATGCTTTAGATCTGCTAGGTTGGCAGAAGCTGGGACTAGTGACAGGAGCTCACCCCATCATGCAGCACCTGGGCCCTGAACTGCCAACCTGCCGATCTAGCAAATTAACAGAGTCAGCATCTTAACCCTTGAGCCACTGCATCCCTATCTCAAGAACTAAAGGAATAAATGTTTCAGCCTGATACATTTGCCCAATCTACTGGAACCCTCAGTGAGAAAAATGTAAATGTTATGCTAACAGGTGAGTCTGCCTCCACATCCCATTTCAGTTTAAAATATTTCAGTCAACAAGAGTGACAACAAGCTTAGCTAATCAGACTCAATTTTGAGATGGCAGGGCCAGTGAGGCCAATGTAGCAATGAGGCAACAGGCCCACCTCTGCAGGTACACTCTGTGAGATTGTGCCCCAAATATGGTGTGAGCACATTAAGATGGCATTAAAATAGTATACAACTGTTGTGGCTCAGAGTCAGCACTTGGGTTTCCAATGCACACTAGATGAGAGGCAGGAAAAACTCTTCTTGCTTTCCCAGGCAAGCATGGGAAGAGAGCCAAGGAGAGCATAAATGTTGATTTGCAGAAATAAAGGAAAGACAAGCATGAAGAGTAGTAGGATGGAGGCCTCCTGAAAAGCAAACAGACCATAAAGGGAGAGCCATAATTTGGAGAACCCTTTATATATTTAATTAAAGCTGTACTGAATTAAAATACTCAAAATGGGCTTCTAGGGAACCGTGGAATGCATGGAATACTTGAAAATAAAGGAATTACTTCCACCTATAGTTCATAGACCAAGGGCTGTGTTGAATAGTTGTAGTATTTGTTACTGTAGTTGTCGAGGAAGAGGCTTGTTTGTTTAAAAACAACAACAACATTTTAAAATTATTATTATGGACTATTTTCTGGCAATTCACAGCACTATCTGCAACATTTTATTCCACTCTCAAGTGGATTTCTTTTTATCAGAACAATATATTTTAGAACAATATACATCTTTCTCTTCTCCTTCATTTTTTAAAAATGATATTTGTTAGATGTATAGTTTTATATCTCTACCAAATATCTTTTTTAAAAAAGTTGTCATTTTATATGGTTTAAGTGTGGTTTGGCAAAATTTTGCAAAAGCCAAGGAGCCATATTGCAAGAACTCACACTTCTGTAGACTGTGTGTCATATATTTTTGATTTTGGTGTAGTAAATACATGGAGATATGTGTGTGTCTTTCAAATGGTGGAAAAGTTATAAGGCCCTTTTCAAATGCTAGATGACATGGAGGCTTTCCAGGGCAATTAAGAAGATGGAAGGGGGGATTTGAACTGGACCAAAGATAACAGAGCATCAGGGAAGGGAAATGAATAGAAAAATCAGAGGGAACAGGTATGGACAAAGTGGTGAGAAATTATGGATGGAGAATTGTAACTGTGGCTAGGACTGCTGACTGATTAATGGTGGCAAAAACAGCAAATATGGTCAGAGATGCTGCTTTGAGCTATGCTCTTCCCCTAGCCACTGTCAAACCCTTAGAGGCTCTGTTGCTACTACTACTTTCTGGTAGAGGGGTGTAATTCAGATGATGAAGGAGCAATGGAGAGTACTGTCCTTTTCCTTCCCCTCTGAGCCCACAGCAACCACATCTTCATCATCTTAATCACACACACACACACACACACACACACACTTTATTTCCTCTCCCCATTGGTAAGCAGCAACAGCAACAGCATTCCCTCCCAGGGCCTTATAGCTGCTGGGGAAAATGTTTGGGCAGGGTGCAAAGGGACCACAGCTCCCTGGACCTTGTCCAGAAAGAGACACATGTGCATGTAAGCCATGCTTACATATATACATATATCACTATTACAATGCTGATAATTAGGCATAGAACACAAGCAAACATATAATAAATGTAGGGTAAAAACACACAAAGCCATGCAAGAATCCAATAAGTATATTGGTGGTAAACTGTTCATGTTTTTGTTTGGTTGGTTGGTTTTTTGGTTTTTTGTGTGATGACATTATACTTCTATGACCTTTGTATCAATAATTATTTATAACAGTATTACATAACCAAAATACAATAGTTTTGTGTATTTGCATTTCAGTTATACATTCTATCAACTGTTCTCCCTGTCTGGCAAAAAAAGATACATTTTTCCAAATCAAACAAAGAGCATGAGAATATAAGAGTCAGAATACAATAGACGTCTACTCTTTAATATATATATATAAATTAAAAATCAGATTTTTCAAATCCATACCAATTTTTTTAAATGTCTTAAAGCACACTTCTCCGAGCCATTGTCCTCTAGATGTCTTGTGCTCCAAGTCCTATCATTCAAACCAGCATGGTCATCTGTGATGGGAATTATAGACCTATCCAGAGCCCAGAAGGACTTAAATCTGGTTGTTAGTCCCAGCTTGAATAGAGCCCTTGAATCAATAGAAGTTATATAAGCATTGACTCAAAAAAGCTTTCACTTATTCAGTGACTCTATACCAGGGGTCGGCAACCTATGGCCCAGGGGCCAGATTTGGCCCCCCCGAGGCCTTTGGACCGGCCCCAGGCCGGTCCTGCCACTGCCACCACTGACCCCCACCGACCCCACGCGCACCGCTGCCGTGCTGCCACCGCTGCACATGTCACGGCTGCCATTTTGTTTTCCAAAATGGCAGCCGCAACTCGTTTGCACATGTGCTGAGTACTGCACTTCTCTAGGCATTTGTAGGTCCTCCAGCACGATTCTATGATTAACCTCTGGCAGATGCTGACCACAGAGTTGCACTGGAGGACCTGGAGATTCCTAGAGAGGTGTTCTCTTAGGTAAAAAGAATAGTGTTTTTTATTTGCGGGTTTTTCACATACATGGAGGTCCTTCACTTCCAACCCCAGTAAATGTAGAGGGACACTGTAGTTTGCACTCAGCTAACTCAAGAGGCAGGGGGAGATGAAAAGAGGGTTGGAATCCTGTCCTTCTCTGTAGACTCAGGAAAAGGTAAACTGCTGCAGTCTCTCCTACCTTTTGTGTTATTTGCCTATGATAACTTTTGTCACCTTGACCACACTGTGAAGTAGCTTGACCACTTGTGTCTCAGTTTTCATGTGTGAA
This sequence comes from Phrynosoma platyrhinos, assembly GCA_020142125.1. Classification (NCBI taxonomy): domain Eukaryota; kingdom Metazoa; phylum Chordata; class Lepidosauria; order Squamata; family Phrynosomatidae; genus Phrynosoma; species Phrynosoma platyrhinos. The sequence continues at coordinate 205,807,661 of CM034706.1, read as the reverse complement.
TTGTCAGGTGGGGTGAACAAGCAGAGATATTTTTAGGCCTTAATACCTGCCTGTGAGTTGAATTCCCTTCTTCTCTCTTTTCTTAAAACATTGCTCATCCCACATTTTAGTCCCTGTTAAAGGGAACCAGGCAAAGCCATGGCCTCTGAAGAGGGGAGCCCTGTGTTTGTGCTGTCAGTTTCTTTCGGTCAACCACTGAGGCGAACAAAGATTTGTGTTTGGAATCAGCAGGAAGCTAAATTCCCTCCCTGTGGTTTGTATGTATTGCTGATTGTTTCTTGTTGGTGGTGTCCATTCCATAGCATGACCTTTCCACTCCTAAGCAGATTGTTTTTTCTTGCCTCAAGGTCCTCAAACTTGAAGAAGGGAGTTCTTTGTATCAACTGAGTGCCTATCTGGCCAGTGTTCCAAACATGAAGGGCCTTAGCACACCATCATCTGATGAGCCATAAAGGCACATTTCTTTTTTACATGCTCTACCCAATCCACATGTTTTTCCATTAAGCTTGGCTGCTTTTCTTTGGATATTGCATCACCCGGACTCTTAAATTACAATCAATAATTGGAAATATGTTTGCTATGTGAAACGTGGTTACATGAGAGAGTCAACCAGGCACCTGTTGAATAATGTTTGTGGACAGATTAGTAAGAAGAAGAAAACTTTCTCCTTCTCATGCCATCATCCATTTATGGCTTTTTCTTTTTCTTTCTGGATATCTGCTGTATAGCCCATAGGAATAATGACAGGGTAATTTAGAAATTAGGATTGCCTGAATGAAAACTTGGGACAGGTCCTGTACCTTTAATAACTGTGCAGAAGAAGAAATTTCAGCAGTGTTCCTTGTTCCCTGGTTGCATGACAAGCAACACCTGTTGAATTTCCCTCTACACAAACACAGCTGCCATCTCAGTTTTCAATCTGGCAATCCTATTAGAAATTGTTAACACTTTCTAACTCTATTAAGTGTAAACCATTTCTAAACTATAACCCTAGCATCATTCCAGCTCTTCCTAAACATTAACAACACCATCCTTCTTCATGGTTATTCAGAAATAAATCCGAAAGTGTTCAGTGGAGCTTGTTCTATAACATGTGCCTGAAGAACTGCAACATATATATAGTATACCTTTCATATTTGTGGGAGGGCATCTACTTCACCTTATTTTGTATGCTAGGCAACACTACCAGCCCTTGCCCTCCATTAAAGGAAATTGGAGGGTTAAATAGATGAATTAAACCAGGTTGAGGCAGCTGGCTTTAAACCAAGAGTGAGAAACTGTGGCCCTCCAGATGTTTTTTGGACTGCAACTCTCAAAGTCCCTCATCTTTGGCTGGGCTGGGAAGAGTTGATGAAACTTGTAGAAAAATAATATAACAACACTATCTCCCCACTCCAATTCCCGGTAGTAGCTGATGTCCTCTGGGGCTGGTGGGGTCAGTGCAGGTGAAGCAAAGGAGACACCAGAGACAGAGCCATCTATATTTAGTTTGTTACTAATATAGCAAAAGTACCCTTTGTGCTCAGCTGGTTGGCAGGATTGTGTGGTATTGGGTGCCCAGTACTATTGGCCCTGATGAAAGATTTCAGAGAATCATAGAATGACAGGAACCATCTAACCCAAATACTGCCATGAAGGAATACTAAAGCATTCCAGAAAGATGCCCATCCAGAGATCAGCTGCAGTCAGGTTGTTAAATGGAGCAACAGGGAGCACACAAGCCCTTTATTGCAAGTTTCATTGTCTGCTGGTCCATTTCCAGGCACAATTCAAAGGGAGGGTTTTGACCTATTAAGTCCTATATATCTTGGGTCCAGGTATCTGTGGGCCTTTGCAGACTGCCAGAAATAGTGCAAATCGAGTCCACTTTAAAAAGGCTGTCAAGGCGGATCTCTTCCGGCAGGCCTTTCCTGATTAAATTCCCAGCCAAGCAATAAGTAAACTTTTCCTCCCCAACCGGCCGCTACACTTTATACTACTTAATGCTAAAGCGCTGCCTATAGACTGGTTTAACAGTCACTGTTGTCAATTAATGTAATTGTTTATTGGTGTAACCCAGGGGTAGGCAACCTAAGGCCCGGGGACCAGATGCCCAGGCCAGTCCTGCCACCACCGCTGCCACCGCCCCCTGCCGCTGCCACCCGCCATGATGATATTTATTATTATTACTTGTTCTTGGGGTTTTCTTGGCAAAATCTCCACAGGGGTTTTGCCATGACATTTTTAGGACTGAGAAAGTGTGCATGCATATTTTTTAAATATTTTTTAATTAATTTTTTATTGTTATTTATTTATTTATTTATTTATTTTTGGTGCTTCCACCCCCCAATTGTCTGAGGGACAGCAACCTGGCCCCCGGCTCAAAAAGGTTGCCTACCCCTGGTGTAACCTGTTTTAATTTTGTGATGTTTAATACTGTTTTAATGGAAAGGTGGGTTTGGGTTGGGGAGGATTCATTGTTGAGATTTGATTATTGTAAGCCACCCCGATTGCTACAGTAGAGGGGGCAGGATAGAAATAATTTATTATTATTATTATTAGTAGTAGTAGTAGTAGTAGTAGTAGTAAATACACTCATCCCTCACCATTCACAGACTTGCCGTTCATGTCCCTCAGTCTTTTGCAGACAGCAAGCGCTGAGGACAAAATGGCGCGCATGCCTGTGGCACGCACACAGAGTCATCATATCCTATGGGACTTCAATATTTGCAGTATTTCCAATTCGCAGTGTGTGTGTGTCTGGAACAGATCCCCTGTAAATCAGGAGGGATGAGTGTATATTGGAATTTGATCAACTGATCAACTCACTCATATAATTAGCTAAGATTTATTTAATCAGCTGTCAAGTTCTTAGCATAAACCCCCTTTAGCTGTAAAGAGTAAAGGTTTCCTGAAGTTATATCATGTTCTTTACTAAGCTGCTCAGTATCTGGAAGAAACACACAAGTTTTATCTTCTGGATGTTACAGCAAACAGTTCATCTGAAACAGGGTGGGTAAAAATCAATGACTGATTTTTAAAAAAAAAAAAAAAAACACACCCAGATTTTTAAAATTTAAATCAGTTTTTTAAATTGAAAATGAATTTTTTAGATTAAATGCTTTTTGAGGAAAAATCCATTTAAAGATAGTTTTGTATTTAAGATACATTATAGTCCAAAGGTATTCATCATGAAATTGGGATTAGTTTCTAATTAAATGGCATGAGAATGTATATTCATGTAATGTTTACATTTTTTGGTGAATGAATTCCGTTAATCCATTAATAAATAAAAAATTAAAACTTTTATTTATATCCCGCTTTTTTAAAAAAACAATCAAAGCGGCGTACAACAATTTAAAATAATACAAAATATATACAGTATCCCCCTCTCCTTAAAAAGAGAATTAAACAGTACTAAGAGTAAAATTACAATCATTAAAAACAAAACAATAATACTACAATATTACAGTAACAGTGGGCAGAATCATCACAACTCACACATTCACAAGTATGAGGTTCTTTACCTGGCTGGGTGCTATTCTGGGAAGGCCTGCTGGAAGAGATCTGCCTTGACAGCTTTCTTGAAGCTATCTAGGTTGGAAATTTGATGGATCTTGTCCGGCAGGTGATTCCATGAGGTGGGAGCAACTGTACAAAAAGTCCTCTGGGAGGTCACAACCAATCTGGTCTTCGCTGGTTGCAATAGGTTCCTCCCAGAGGATCTGAGTGTATGGGGTGGATTATATGGAAGCAGGCGATTCCTTAGATAGGTTGGGCCCAAGCCTTGTAAGGCTTTAAAGGTGATAACCAACACTTTGTACTGTGCCCGGAAACTAATGAGCAGCCAGTGGAGTTACTTCAATATTGGTGTAATATGGTCACTCCTGGTTGCCATGCTCTTCCAGAGGTTTCTGTAAAATTATTGGGCAGTTTTTCTATCTAGAAGGTACTACAACAGATGCTTGGTTTTACAGTTCTCAGAACTGAATTTGTGCCTGCAGAGGTCACAATCCTATAGGTGTTTTGTTTTTGTTTTTTAAATCTATGTACACAGAATCAACTCCATACCTCTTAAGTGCTAAGTTTTAAAACATTCAGTGAATAGATTGTTGGGAGATTGGGAATGGAACAGATCTGCAGAAGTAGCTAAGTGTGAGGAGGGAGGGGCAAGCAGTAAAAATGAAAGTGAAACCTTGTGAGCAAGATACTCCCCATGTCTTTGGTTCTTTGTGTGTAGAGCTTGATGTTTATCATAAAGTCAGTCCTCCTTATCCATGGATTCAAGCATCCACAATTTGAAAATATCCAAAAAATATATAAATTCCCAAAAGTAAACCTTGATTTTGCCATTTAATATAAGGGACACCATTTTATTGTGACATTGTATTTAATGGGAATTGAGTATCCACAGATTTTGTTATCCACAGGGTGGGGTCCTGGAACCCAATCCCAGCAGATACCAAAGGCCAACTTTATTATTCTTTCCCTATACTAGCAGAAAACCTATAATAGCATTTGCAGTAATTGTCTAAATATGAATGATTAAACAGGATAGTTCATTTTACAATAATTTCATAAATATCTATCTATGATGTGTTTCTAATAATGTAACCAAATTAGTATTTTTATATAACTGTAAAACTAATCTGAAAAATTGTTATTCTAAAATGAAATCTTCATCTGGTTGTAAATATGAAGATCATACCAGCAAGAATGAGTTTTCAGTAACTCTGTATTGTAAAATATGTATTAAGCTTATAGTGAGAAAGAGTTCTCTTTTGGGGGAGGGAATAACATGACTAAATTGAGTCTTTCAAAGTAGTGACTTAAATAGTCATTTAAATAATATTTTAAATCAAATTGATCTAAATCAAATCCATGCTGATCTGACCTGAGGAACATCTGACACCTTTATTCTGTTGAACCAGAAACATATTTTTCATTATCTAGTCTTTCTTTATTTGATTCCAAATATGATGGACAATTTCTGCAAAAAAGATCCAAATCAAATTCAATAAACAGCATTTCTGTGATTAAGTACAAGTAAAAGCCTCTCCTCTATCTACTTTTTTAAAAAAATAAGTGCCAGCTTCTGAACAGAGCTGAAAGGAAGATACAACAAATCTTTAAAATCCCTGACAAAAATCTAAAGAAGGTCCACTGAATATTTAGAAGGAAACACCCCTCCCACAAAAGTATGCACAGATGAATAGAGTTCAAAACAAAACAAAACAAAATGACCCAGGAAAAGTTTTGAGGAAAAATGCCAAACTAATAAGGCATAGTAGGTGTCTGTAAAACATGCCAGTAAAAGTAGAGGAAAATAATGTTATGTAACCTAACAAACCCAAATTAACATAGACTCTAAAATACATATTGCATGACTAAAAAGCCCATTGATGCCCTCCACATGCACATTTTTGACATGTATATTTCCAAGTAATATTTCAAAGCCTCTACTGCAACAATTGTATGTGAAGTACTTAGGATTAAATAGTTTTCATGTCACTTATTGTACAGATCTCTGTCTTTCTTACTGCTCAGCTGTCAGGTCAATTTCAGCAGAAATGCAATGTCAATGACTCTCTACTCAAGTCTTCCATCATTTCAGAGCCTATGAACCAAAGGCATCCAGAGAGATGAAACATAAAGTGAGGTTAATGGTCAAGGAGTCTTTTTAGTTGGACAACAAAAACACAGCAAAACCCTTTGGTTAGATACTGATAATGTTTTTAATGTATTTGTATTCATTGTTCATGTCTGTGTTTATGTAAACACATCTGGTTCCAATAGCCATTTTTGGTTGGAAATCCCCAGGTCAGGAAGATACAGTTCCTGTGAATTAATGTGGGTTGCGTTATTGACGCCATGGAGAAAAGTAGACGTCCTATCATACCACTTGCTGGTGCCCCTGTATGAACAGCTGGAAAACCTGGTACAAAAGACTCACACCCATCTGTCTGGAAGTAGTGATTTTTGAGGGCCTCTTACCAAATTGATGACACAGCCTAACCTTCTTTCCATAGCAGAGGAAATGCCTTTATGGTTTAAAGCCAACATAAGGGATGCAAAGAAGGAAGCAAAGTATCAATAAAAGCTGGTTGTCAAAACATCTGCACCACTATTTGTGCACATCTACTCGTGCTTCTGAGACAAAATTGAGGCTAATTAAAATTGTTCTTACAAGAACTTTAATACAGTCACATACAACTAGCTTCAGCAACTGGCCTTTGAGTGCATAAGCAGTGCTTTCATGCTGCTGGGCAAAGGCTAAATAGTTGTGAAAGTGAAAGCAAAACTGTGCAATCCCCAATGTTAAGCCTGTTTTGTTTGGTACATTATCATAGCTCATTAGATTCTGTCAACTCCACAAGGGCTTTTTTGTTTGTTCCCATGCAAATCAATGGACAGTGGCTTCTAGTCCCAGTTTCAGAGTTCAATATTTTGGAATGACAAAATGACAAAAAAAGAGGTCATTTTGAATTAAGGTTGGCATCTCTTGTGGCTTTGAGGGGGCATATAGGGGGATCTTTCATATTCATGTGGGCATTCAATTAAATTTGTTATTGTTCTTTGCTTAGCAATGCATTCAGGCTGAGCTTTAAAAAATCCAGGAAAAAAAAATAGAAATTATAGCTACAATCCTGCAAATTGGCAATTGACAATACAAAAGAACACTCTTTCAAACTTTGTTGTTAACCACCTTTGAGTCAATTTTGACTCCCTGTCCTCCACTGCTTTACTTAGGTCCTGTAAATTCATACTCGTACCCTCCATAATACAGTCCATCCATCTGGCATGTAGTCTTTCTCTCTTTCTACTTCCCTCCACTTTTCCTAGCATTATTGTCTTTTCCAATGAGTCATGTCTTCTCATGATGTGGCCAAAGTACTACAACCTCAATCTAATCATGTTGGCTTCCAGGGAGATTTCAGGCTTGATCAATTCAAGGACCTAATTACTTGTCTTTTTGTCTGTCCACAGTATCCTCAGCACATCTCAAATGAACTGATTTTCTTCTTACTTTCTTAACTGTCCAGCTTTCACATCTGTACATGGTAAAAGGGAAAACAATGGCTTGTACAAAAATTACTCAGATTTTGGGAAGTAAACTGAACCAAGAACTTTTCAGCATGCCCTTGTAATTCCTCCCCACTCACACCAAACCAGACAAGTGCTTGGACTATTCCAAGTGTCTGTCTTTGGCTTCTATAAATTCTTCTCTCCAGAATGTGTCTGTACACTGCAGAGGGGCTGTAAAGCATGTGCACAGGTGCAGCAAGGAGTGGACAGGGCTTGACTAGAATAGAAGTTGACATTGCAGCTTCTCCTTTACTTTTTGAACATGGGTGCTAAATTAAGTACTGTATCTGAAATTTCTAATATAAAACAAAACTGAATTTGTACAGTTAGTGTTAAACCTGTGAAGCCTCACCAATTGTGTTTGAGTTCTGAAAAAGTTACACATTTCACATTTCATAACTCTGCAATCATCATCCTCAACATATTAATGAACTTTGATGTGAAGTTACTGATGCTGCTATACAAATAAGCAATACTTTTTAAAAAGCATTTTGGGAAAGAGGTGTGTGTGTGTACACACATACACACCCACACCTGGGCTTGTGTGGGCTCAGAATTGTTTAAATCAGGGTGGAAGCTTTTGAGACGTCTAAAAGTCAATTACAGGATACAGGATACCTACTACAGGGTGCACACCTTCACAAATGTGATTTTCCCACATATGGGGTGTGTGTGTGAAAATGACTAGAAGCTTGCTTCTGTTAAAATAATAATAATAATAATAATAATAATAATAATAATAATAATAATAATATCCTGCCTCTCTGTAAAATACAACCAAGGTGGCTTACAAGATCAAGCAAACAATCCCATTCCCCAACAGCTCACCCCCACAAAAAAAATTACAATTAAACAGACAAAATATAAAAACATATTTAAAAATTATAAATCACAAATAATTTGAGATAGCTACAGCGGAAATCAGGGACAGGCATAACTATTTATAAAATAAAATATTTATAAAATAAAACACCTTGGAACATCCTCACCCATCCACCTTATACCACTAGCATCATTGGGGGGGGGTGCGAGCCGCACCAGGTGACACCCCAGAAGTGGGGGTGACACCAGGCTGGCTCCCCACCCTTGCGCAAGGCCTTTTTGGGCCACCCCCACCCTGGAAACCCCACTGGAAGTCCGGGGCAGGAAGTCCCACCCCAAAAACCCCACCCTTCACACCAGGTGTCAACCGGTGTGGGAACGCAACTGTCTTATACCTTGCTTTGAAGGAAAGGTTCTACTCCTGGAGGCCTTTGAGAGCAGCATGTATCCATTTTGACCAAAAATAAATGGGCAGGAGACACCTGCTCCCCCCCCCACACCCCAAATGAGTGGGTAGACTTGAATACAGACAACAGGTTACATGTTGCTGATTTCCCATTTGAAATGAATGACTTTAGTATCTGGTCCTAGTTGGTAGATCTTGAGGTTCTAATAAAAACTGAGATTAGTATGATACTTGCCCAGTATTGTTTTATGGTTGGAGAAGGTGGATAAAATGTGGCCCATGGGTTGCTTAAAAACTTTAAGATCTCAAAGTGAAGCCCTTGAAGGTGGCCTGAAGCCCCAAACCATTCACAAAAAAATGTTGGGGGAGGGGGAATTCACCCAACCCCTCCCCAAACAAGCTAAGATCTGTTGCAAAATGCAAAATATACCTGAAACCTCCTCATCCCAGTAAAAAAGCATACTCTACTAGCATAGATTTGGAACCATTACTGAAGAAAGTCAAGGAAGAAAGTGCAAAGACAGGTTTAAAGTTGAAAATGAAGAAAACAAAAATAATCACCACAGATTTAAAGCAGACAATGAAGACATTAAAATAGTTTAAGATTTTTCAGACCTTGGCTCAGTCATTAATCCGAATGAAGACTGCAGTCACAAAATAAGAAGACCAAGACTTGAAAGGACATCTATGAAGGAACTAGACCCTAAAGTGTCATAATATATCACTGAATACTAAAGTTAAAGTCCATGCCACCATATTTTCCATTGCTCTGTATGGTTGTGAAAGTGAAGAAAACTAATAGGAAGAAAATCAACTCATTTGAAATGTGGTACTAAAGAACAATTGTACATATATGTACTGTGAGCTGCTAAAAAGACAAACAGTAAATGGGTCCTAGAGCAAATCAAGCCCGAACTAATCCAGAAGGCAAGATCACTAAACTGAAACTGTCAATAGTTTGGATATATCATGAGAAGACATGGCTCACTAGAAAAGACAACAGTGCTTGGTAAAGTAGAAGGCAATGGGAAAAGAGGAAGATCACATTCCAGAAGGATAGACTCAATCAAGAGAACCACAGACTTGAGTCTGCAAGACTTGAGCAGGGCTGTTGAAGATAGGGTACTAATCCTGTAAAATCGATGCTCCTCACGTGGCCCATCTTTGATGGAAGGAGCATCGAGTCAGGCTTTAGTTAATCTGGGTACTAGGTTTTAAACTTTTGTGGTGTTTTAACTGATTTGATTTAATACTGTTTTAAGGAGGGTGGGGGGCATTTTTTGTATTATATGTTTTATTGTATTGTATATTTTAAGATTGTTAGCCGCCCAGATTGGTGTTCCAATGGTGCGGGATATAAATAAATATTATTATTATTATTATTATTATTATTATTATTATTATTATTATTATTATTAACTGGAAGGTCTCTCATTCATATGGTCACCAAAAGTTGAAGTCAACTTAATGACAGTTAACTACAAAAATGAATAAATAAATAAATAGGGAATCTCAAGATTGGGAATCACTATTAAAAAGACACATCAGAAAGCTAATTTAACAAAGAACTAAGGGGAAGCCTGACCCTTGCTCTCATTCCCTCCTAATAGTATGTGTGACCTTTCTTCTTAGTTAGGTGGATGATGGAAATGTTACTTCACCTCCAGAAGTGCCCTCCAATCCATATAATTTTACGCAGGAATTTCTTACAGCTAGGTCATGGGAAATAAGTCCATGAACAGGGTGGTTTGTTATTTGTGGTATGGCAGCTAAAAAACCCTGTTCATTTCCCACCACCAGCTTTGACAGCTTCCTGTTTCCCATCCTGTCCCACTCAGCATTTCCCACCAAGCTTCTACACAGCCAAAATCCACATTAAACCTAAGGAAGTAACAGAAATGGATAAATGATCTGAACTAGCAGTCTTCTGCATAATGATGAATCTGCAGTTCACAGGCTTTTTACCTCTAAAATACATCCACAAAAGAAAGGGAACCTATTTCAGGAAAAGTGGTTTGAAGATTACAGGATTCGTCCTCCAACTTTTCTTGAAATTTAGTTAGAAGTCTTCTGTGGCACTGTGAATGGGGTAAAATGGAGGGCAGGGGAAAATGCTGTAAGTTTACATGAGAATTGAAAGGGGATAGTGTCACAGATAAGCCCTGCTGAGCTGAAGAAATTTGGATTCTCACACCACTACAGGATTGTAGGGATTTTGATTTAAATTCTCTGGCTTGGTTCCAGATAGAGGTAGTTGTCTCCACTCTTAAAAGCAATTGTAATCCTAATCATGGAAGTGTAAGGTTGATTTATTTAAACAAATGCCATGTGCCAAGATAGATCTAAAATTTCTAGTCCCTTTGGTGATGGGTCCTTTTCAATTTCGTATTTCAACTCTGCATGGCACTCTTTCATGGAATAGGTTGACAGGCTGACACATATCATCAGTGGATGATACTGATTATGAAAAAGATTGAAGATTTTGGAAGCCTGCACATTTTTGTGACCCCTAATTTAGCCTGATAACAATCTTACATGAACATGAATTTGGTTGTTGTTTTTCTTATGGCCAATCTGATTACCTCTTTTTTTTTTTAAATCTTAATCTGAGATTCCTATACTAGTTTGGAAGGCTCACAAGCAGTGTTGATTGATATTTTAAAGAAATGCTTTGGTATCAAGCTCAATAGAAAATGTCTTCTCTCTCACTCATTAGACATTTAGACATTTGACATACCTTCTTGAATATGCCAGACATGATTGAGGACTCCAAGGTCAGTGGGCAGTAAATCCTCCCCAGGTTTCAATCCAAACGTTAAGGGAAGTATCCAAAGCATTGGACCTATTTGGGGGCTAAGGTTCAGCTGTTTTTAATTGCTTTTTATCCTTCTTTTAAATGTATGTTCTAAATTGTTTACTACTATGAATAGTTTAATTTTAATGTTGATCTTTATATGTTTTTAGCTATGCTGTATTGTACTTATTTTAAATTGTAAATTGCCTTAAATCACAATTTTGGAGACAAGACAGGATGCAAATAAAGTTAACAACAATGTAGATAGCATGTAAAGTTATGATTGAAACCCAGGAGAAATTCACTGCTCCACTGACCTTAGAAACTTTAGCTGCCACCGCCACTGATATTGTGTTCAAAAGAAAGATTGGTAATTAATGGAAATCTGTGTTCTAACTTTCCTCATATAACTTCATCAGCATCCTTATACATAGAAATAAAGTAGACAAAACTTGTCCTGACTCGGGGGGGGGGGGGGGGAAGAGATGGGGAAAGCCTCCATTGATTCAATAGTCAGAGTTTAAAGTGGGTTTGGTGTTATAAGCAGAGGAGAGCAGAGTCAGTTATTGTTGTTTTAAAATTAATACTTAATAGTAGTTGCCTTGCTCAACTATATACCTGCCACCAGTGTGCTGGTTATGACCCATAAGGCCCCATACAATTTATATCCAAGGTATCTCATAGACTATTTCTCCACATATCAACCTGCCTGTGCTTTGTGATATGGAGAGGCTCTTCTCTCTGTCCCACCACTCTCACAGGTATATCAAATGAGAGCATAGAAGAGGCTATTCCTAGACTCTGGAACTCCTTTCCTAGAAAGGTTGGATTAGCACCTTCTTTGTCAGTGAAGTCTTTTTTTGTTTTGGCAGGCCTTTGAGGATAGATTGCTTATAGTAAAAGGGTCTTTAGTAGTTAGCTCTATTGCCCATATTTGCTCTCTTTTTCTTTTTAATGGTTATGCTTTTAATTGCTTTCAGTTCTCTTGATAGTTTAGTTATATTTTAACTTCTTGATGATGTTTACTTTTACCTATATCTGTTTTAACTTCTGTAACCTGTATTGAGTCCCAGGAATGGAGAAAAGGCAGGATGTCTTCCACCTTGTA
>CM034706.1:205775379-205791762 GCA_020142125.1 Phrynosoma platyrhinos | reverse complement strand
TATATATATATATATATATATATATATATATATATATATTGTATAAGATATATATATCCATACCTCAATTTTCTGCTCCTGGCACCCTTTGGAAAATGTCCCCAAAATGAACAAAACAGAAAGTGGGGAGAAAACAAGAGTTACTTTATTGAAATATTAAACAATAAAATGGGACCCTGCAACCTATCTAAAAGGTAAATTGAGGTCTTATCTTTTAAAAAGTGAGAATAACATAGATGAGAAGAGGTTGAAGGAGCTGGGCATGTTGAATTTGTGAAATGAAGACTGAAGGATGACATGACCACATTCTTTACATCCCACATGGGCTGTCACAAAGAGAAGGTGCAGGCGTGTTCTCTGCTTCCTCAGAGGGTAAGGACCAGGTCTAATAGTTTGAAGTTGTGCAAGGGTAGATTTTGACTGAACATTAGAATGAACATCTTGACAGTGAGAGTGGTTCTGCAATGGAACCAGTTGCCTAGAGAGGTGATGGGGTCTCCTCTGGATAGCTTCAAAGAAAAGCCGGACAGCTACCTGCTTCTGGGGATTCGCTAGCTCAGTAATTCCCAAACTCCAGCCTTCCAAGTGTTTTGGACTTCAGCTCCCAGAATCCCAGACCATTGGGCTAGATGGCTAAGGCTTCTAGGAGCTGAAGTCCAAAAACCTGGAGGACCAAAGTTTGGGAATCACTGTGGTCTTGCTGGAGATCCTATATTGAGCAGGGGTTGAACTGGTAGCCCTCAGGGCCCCTTCCCCTTCCTTTTATAATTCCATGGACCTGTTTCAGTTGCCCACCCTGCCATGGAGCCACTGTAATTGCTGTCCAATTCAGCAAAAGAAAGATGGCATCCAAGCAATTATCTGTGAGGGAATGCATTTTTCCTCTCACACCCTTACTGTAAATTTGCTTACCATACGTTATCAGATTCAAGTGAATGGAAGAACCAGGACGAAGCCAACATAAACAATGAAAAATCAGATTAGGAAAACTTTGCTCACTAGATAGACAAAGTTAGGTTCATAATCCAGTGTTTGAGCCAAAATATATAGAAAGATTATCCTAGAACAAGTAGATGGACAACAGGCCAAAGTGAAGAAGTCAATATATTTAAATACATGCTTGGCACAGTCATAGCTACAAGGCAGCAAGCTAAAAACCAGCCACATTGATATTCATGTGCACATTGAGGATACACAAGAAAAAAAAAACTTTTTTAGACTACAACTCTAGATTTTCCCAGCCAACATGGCTACTGGCCAGGGGATTCTGGGAGCTGTGGTTCAGAAAAGTAATTTCTCTGAGCTCCATTGCCTCCAAGCACTCTGGCTATAGACTTGATGTTTTCACGTAAGAGAACCTTAACTGAGATCATTGTCTGCTAGATGAAATTTATTAGAGTGGAATGCCAGAGGAATGTGAATCAGTACAAACCATCTGGTGTAAAACTAATGGTAAATAGGCGTTCAACTAGCATGTGGAGATGATCAAATTCTCAGTGGACAGTACCAGCACCATCTTCACAGCCAAGAAACAAATTAAAGCATACAATTTATATTGTGTCATTGGCCAGCAATAATTTTCTGGTAAGTTACCTAAAATCATAGAAACATAGAGTTGGAGGAGAGCACTGGCACTGCCCAGTCCAACCCCCATGCATGAATACACAAAGCATTCTGACAGATAGCCATCCAGTCTTCAAAGAAGGAGACTCCACCAAACTCTGGGGCAGTGTATTTCACCGTCAAACAGCTCTTACAGTCAGGAAGTTCTTCCTAATGTTTAGGTGGAATCTCTTTTCCTGTAGTTTGAATTATGTATTTAAATATTATACAATAATACATTTTTTTCTAATGAGCATATAATTATTAAATCAATTAAAATAATACACTCAATACCTGATCAAGAAAAAACAACACAAAGTTATTAAATAGCCCTGGTGGAGCAGTGGTTAAATGCCTGTACTGCATTTCACTCACAAACCATAAGGTTGAGAGTTCTATACTAACCAAGGGGCTCAGGCTCGACTCAGGCTTGCATCCTTTCGAGGTCACCAAAATGAATGGTCAGCTTGTTAAGGGCAATTAGCTTACAGTTGTAAACCACTTAGAGACTGCATAGCGCAGTATGAAATGGTATATAAACGAAGCTGCTATTGCTATTGCTAATTTTGTCCCTACAGTCAAAAGGAAGCAATAAAATAGGCTGAATGTGCAAGTAGAAAGCCTTTAATTAAAGGTACAGGAGTCCTGGTAAGCTTCAGTGTTTCTTACCTGTTCATACTGGACAAGAGAGTATTTATGTGGTACTGTATTAGCCAAGAAATAATCTAAAACACCACAAGAGGACAAAATAAGAAAAAATAGAATACATCAGCAGCATCCTCATCTTCCAAAGGAAAAAATGTGAATGAGCAAAGAAAGACAATTCCAGAGAAAATGCTAGTGTGAAAATAAACCAGCCTGGAAGAGCATCTTTTTTAGTACTTTATCATTCAAATGTTCTGGACTACAACTCCTATAATACATTACCACTGACCATGTTAACTGGGGCTAATGGGACTTGTAGTTCAAAACACCTGGAGGATACCAAGTTGTCCATTTTAGTTTATTAGATAGTAATTGGAAGAAATCTAGCAGGTACAACAGTGACATGCCTCGATATGGGGAACAAAAATCAGATGAATCATAGAATATTATCAGCTTCCAGTTATGCCACTAGAAATTTTGCCATGATAATTGTAGGCTTTTAATAAACAATGGCTGAACAAGAATTGTGACTGTCCTCTAGTCTGTGTACTTTCCAGTCTGTGTTTTCCTTGTTTAAAGGAGAATGGAAAACATTCCGTATCTGGCTATTCTCACTGAACAAAGCTTACCTCTAACCCATCTTTTCAACATAATCTGCAAAGAACCTCAAACATCCCCTGAAATCTTCAGATTAATGCAAAATTCATTCTAATATAGCATTCTTGCACTCTATGTCAAACCTGATGCTTGTGGTTAGGATTTTCAATAGAGCCAACTACACAATTCATATAGAATCTGTTCAAATGCTATAACTACCACCCAAAAGTCTATGCAAGGGCAAAACTGCCAGAGGCACAATAAGAAGCCTCATTGGCTCGATTCCTTTTTTCCTCACTACAAACATACAAGCTTTGCTATCATCACAAGCATAATCTTGATGTGTTGTTGGCTTTTAATGTAGGCATGATTTTTAGCAGTCATCTGCTACAGTGTACCATCCTTCATTGGTATTATACTGCATCTCTCATGGTCAGTGGTTGTGTTGGTTGGGGATGATGGAAGTTCTGCTTCAATACATATGTAGGACACCTGGTTGCAGAAGACTCTCACAGAGCAAGATATTAAAATGTGTAAACTAATAACTGTATTATGATAAACAGTTTCTCAGTGACATAAGCAGGTTTCAAGCTATACAAAATTTTTAACATGGGGTCTGGTGCATTTCTCTCAACAAAGAGATTGTAGAACAATAGAGGGCATAACATTCTAAAGGTAAAGGTAGTCCTTTAACATGAATGTCTAGTCATAACCAACTGTAGGGGTGGTGCTCATCTCCATTACTAAGCCGAAGAGCCAGCATTGTCCCAAGACTACTCTGGTGGTCATATGGCTATCATTACTACACTGAACGCTGTTACCTTCCCATCGAAGTGGTACCTATTTATCTACTTACATTTGCAAGCTTTTGAACTGCTAGGTTGGTAGAAGCTGGGACTAGTGACAGGAGCTCACCCCATCAAAGCAAAAGCAGCTTATTTATATGCCGCTTCATATCACGCTATCGGATGTCTAAGCGGTTTACAACTGTGAGCTGATTGCCCCCCAACAAGCTGGGTACTCATTTTAGCGACCTCGGAAGGATGCAGGCCTGAGTCGAGCCTCAGCCCTGGCTGGTATTGAACTCGCAACCTTGTGGTCTATGAGTGAGTGGCTGCAGTACAGGCATTTAACCACTGCGCCACCAGGGCTAATCATGTAGCATTTGGGCTGCAAACTGCCAACTTCATTTTACTGCCTTTGCCATCATCCTACCACAACATGTCTGTTGCAAGATTCAGGAAGGTGAAGCCCAAAAGGAAATTTTCTCCTTGTTGACTTTGTTGCTGTTGTGCCTTCAAGTTGTTTCTGACTTAACAGCAACCCTAAGGCAATCCTATCGTGGGGTTTTCTTGGCAGTTCAAAGATGTTTATGCTTTTGCCTTCTTCTAAGGGTGAGAAAGTGTGACTTGCCCAAGGTCACCCAGGGAGTTTGTAAGGCCGAGTGGGGATTCAGATCCTGGTTTCCAGAGTCATAGCCCAATGTTCAAAACATTTGGTATTTTCCTAATTTCCCCATATATATGGGTTTTGGAATCACAACTGCTGTGATCCTGATCTGATCCACTAGCAACATAAAAAGCCCTGGTGGCGCAGTGGTTAAATGCCTATACTGCAGCCACTCACTCATAGACCACAAGGTTGCGAGTTCAGTACTAGCCAAGTCTCAGGCTAGACTCAGGCCTGCATCCTTCCGAGGTCACTAAAATGAGTACCCAGCTGTTGGGGGGCAATGAGCTTACAGTTGTAAACCGCTTAGACATCCCATAGCATGAT
Organism: Phrynosoma platyrhinos; assembly: GCA_020142125.1. NCBI lineage: Eukaryota > Metazoa > Chordata > Lepidosauria > Squamata > Phrynosomatidae > Phrynosoma > Phrynosoma platyrhinos. The sequence goes on along the minus strand of CM034706.1, from coordinate 205,787,142 downwards.
ATGAAGCGCTATATAAATGAAATGGAAAAAAACGAAGCTGCTTTGCTATAAAGGCCAATGCAGTCCTTATGGGAAAAGCAGGTGTCCAGTGCAATAATTAGGAATGCAGGAAGTTGCCTTGTATCATTGCATCATACTAGTGTTTTAATTCAGAATTGCTTATACCAGCTAGCTGGGGCTCTCCAGGATTTCCTGTAGAAGCCTTCCCTTATTTGAGGAGGCTGGGTACTAAACCTGGGATTTTGGGCATGCATTAAGCTATGGCTGTTCTATTTAATTTGAGGATCCATTCCCCCCGAACTTGCCAAAGAACTGAAATGACTGCTTGTTAAACTGTTAGTCTGGAAATCCCAGACTTTGCTGCCACAATTGTGATAGTTTAAGAATGGAAGGAGACAGTTTAGCATCATTTCTTATCATATTTTCCCCCATGATAGCACTTTGGCAATCCATGGTCATGTGATCTGTTTTCTGAATTGCCAAATGCTGTTTGCCAGAAGGAAAGGTGGGACTGAGTGATTGTGATTGCCAACTGCCTCCTGAAACTGGCTGCTGTGTGAACGTGCACACAACAGCCAACCTCAGGAAGCTGTTGGTGGCCACGGTTGCTGCTTCTCCCTGCTCATAAAGTGTGGGGCTGCTGTGTGCACATTCACACAGCAGCCTGCATTTCAGAAAAAAGGGTGAGAATGAGCAATAGCAGCTGCCAACCGCCTCCCAAAGACAGCTGCTATGTGAATGTGCACACAGCAGCTGGCTTAAGGAAGGTGTTGGCCACCACAATTTTCCTGAGGGAGGAGAGAGGGAGAGAAGCAGAATCACACCCAGTCACACCACATAACCAGATGAGAAGTAGAACTGCAGTGGAAAGGACCTATCACACAAAGGCGATATTGGAATAACAGCAGGATTGAGAGTCTATTGATGGGTTTTGCCTGTCAATGAAAAGGTGCAGTACAGTAACAAATGGAAAACAAGGCAGCAACAGGGTGGACACAATGTTGTGTGTTAAGTATGGACCAAAGATGCTTTTATCCTGTTAATATCCTGCTTTCTAGCCTTGTGTGGTAAAGTCCTCCAGTTATTTTGCTGCTTCAATTAACAGAGCTAAGCTTTGGATGGCATATGTTTATTTTCTATGCCTTATGACCCTTCCCTGCTGCTTCTCCCACTCTCTTCTGCTTCTTTCTCCTCTTAATGACTTCTCTCAGCTCAGGCCTTTGTCCTAAGTTCAAAGTAATGTCAGTCCTATGTAGTCCCATTATGATACCTATCAGAGGTAGTGTGTTGATCAATACTGTGTCCTGTATTATAAGGAGATTAAATATATGTGCCCTATATAATAAAGAGATTACACAGGGGTGGAAATGAAAGGTTTGCCATATAAACAGATAAGAAAGGGGGACACTTGGTGTTGTTTGGCTAAAGTAGCATCTGTGAGTTCTTCCCAGGGAAACCTATTTCCTCAGGAAACATCAATCAGCACATTTTTTTCGGGTCAATAGGGTAGACTTTGCCATGTTATAATGTGTGTTTTCTTTTCTTTGTAAATGTAAAGTTTATCACAAGGGCTGAACTAAAAAGAATATACCCATGATCAATGTTGCATCAAAGGACATATCTGCACAGGGATATACTTTTTTCCCCTATTTGGGTTGTGTCTGTTTATTCAGTAGACCTGATTGCTGTAAGCTTCAAAGGAACTGTGCACAAGCAGTCCAGATTTCCCTGCTGGGGCTGCTACAGTTTTTCTGATAGAGGGCATGGGCAAGCAAAAATCAACAGGTGCAGCTTTCACACTGGAAGATTTGTTGTTTTGAGCTGATTTCAAATTGACTTCAACCCATGGCAACCCTATGAATGAGAGACCTCCTAGTCATCCTGTGCAATCTAGAAGATGTTGTATGGCTTCAAGTCATTTCTGACTTATAGCAAATCTACCATAGGATATTCTTGGCAAGCTTCTTCAGAGGGGGTTTGCCATAGCCATCCTCTTGATGCTGAGAGATTGTGACTTGCCCCAGGTCACCCAGTGGGTTTACATTGCAGATAGAAGATATCCCTTTAGATAAAGCTCTGTCCAACCTAAACTTCTGTTCCTTGTGAGAGAAAAGTCAGAGAAGCTTGGAGGAGGGGCAGTAGGGATAAACATTTAGCTGTGAAGATCTTTAAACATATTTGGAAGAAGTATAAAGGAAATTCTAAAATAATAATAATAATAATAATAATAATAATAATAATAATAATGGGACAATAGTTGAAAAACTAATAACAATGATATAGTTGTACAGTAGATGGAGCCATTTCACTTTACAGGGCCTCCCCTTGCAGACACCTGTAGACCACACCGTGACTATGCAAAACCTCAAGTTAAGTATTGCTTTGTCAAAACATCTGAGGGGACTACCAAGAGTAGCATAAGTTGTATGGCCAAAGGAATGACCACTGCATGTAGTGCATTATTAATTATTGTCTTCTGTTGGCATTCTCTGGCACTCATCATAGTATTTAGGGTTGCTAATTTTCTTCTTCTTTTTTAAATTTGTCATATTGACATAAGTTGAGGTGCATCCTAATTCTAAAAACCAAGCAGGATTTTTCTTCTTCTTCTTCTTCACATAGAAGATAAGATGTCAGCCCACGGTTTAGCACTATTGTCCAAATTTGCTAAAAGTGCAGTTCTCATCCAGACAAGCCTTTCTTTCTAGATGATGTAACACATCATTTCACTGGTGCCTGTAAAGCATACAATGGAATAATCAAACATAATTCTCAAATTCACCCATGATTATAATTATATCTCAGTCTTAGCAGCATACTTCCTACTCTTTAAGGTATTGGTTGCTGTCTTGTATTATTGTTAGCAAAGCAAAAGAGGAGAGGAAAATGACCAATCATATTCTCCCTCCATACCCTCCAATGTTTCACAGATAAAAACCCAGATATGTGTGACCAAGCAACATCAGTGCGATCAAGAAGCAAAAGTTATCACCAAGGAAGAACAGGTCTACTAAGAGAAATTGCATTAGTTTGCTTTTGCTTGAGCCTAGTGTCAAATCGGGATAGTTGGAGGATATGTCCCCTACATTTTATTCAGAAAATCTACAGTTCTCTCTCATACATATTCTTGTTATCCTTTCATGAATGCTGAGAAAGGGGGGGGGGTAGGGGCACAGGGAACATGTGGTCTGAGTGGGCAGTACACTTTTCCCCACATTTCAGGACAAGGAGCCACACATCTTCTTGGACTATAGGCCACCCTGCCTGGCAGAAAAGCATTAAAATAAATAGCAAGTCTTGTGGCACTTCAAGCACATTTATTATGAACTTGAGTCCATTTCCCCAGATGCACAAAGAGTTGGCAAATATACCTGCACATGGTGTGATGAGGCAGGACTGTAAACAGTGGAATGCAAAACATACAGATTGTAGCAATATTAATGCAGAAGACAAGGGTGGGCACTGAGGGGGGATATGGGTCCAATCTTCTGCCCTTGAAATCCTTTAGGGGCCACATGAGAGTCAAAAAGGCCAGCCAACAGAACTGGTCAGCTAAACTAAAAACAGCTTTAATTCTTCCACCACCCAGCCAGTTCCTGTAGGGTCTGTACATTTCACAGATATTGCTACTGAGTAGAATAAGAAACTGTTTTCTCTCTTTTGTTTATTTTGTCATGTTGCAACTATTGCAAGGATGATCTTGTTTATAAACAATAGATCATTTGCACTTTAAAATGTCATTCCCCTCCTGCAGCCTTCTCCAGTCTTGCCCCCCTCCTTGGGTTTCTAATTGCTACTTTTCACCACAATTCACTCTCCTGGTGGTATGGTGCCTGAGGCAACCCTATTCCCTTACACCCTCATAAGATCTCACTCACCAAATCATAATTGCTGATTGCAAGGGAACACATTATTGATTCATGGGAAAAATCCCGGAAGAAAAAAGCTATTCCAGGATCCTCTGTGGTTAGAAAGAGAAAGGAATGTATACTACAAATGCTAAATTGTGGCTGTGGTTCAGAGACCATCACTTCACAACAGGTGGAGGGATTGCTCAGCAAAGCAGAGGCCATAAGGGTAAAACAGCTCAGTGAAACAATCCTACCAGTTAGGTCAAGCTCAGTACTAAATTGACATATGTTTGCTGTGGGATTCAGGAAGGTGAATTTTAAAAGGTAGTTTCCCCCTTATTGTTGTGTATCTTCAAGTCATTTTTGACTTATGGTGACCCTAAGGGGAACCTATTGTGGGGTTTTATTGTCAGAATTTGTTCAAAGGGTGTTTGCCCTCTTAGGCTGAGAGAGTGTGACTTGCTCAAAGTAACTCAGTGGGTTTCCATGCCCAAGTGGAGATTCAAACTCCAGTGTCCAACACTCAAACTACAACACCATGTGCTGCAACAGCCATAGAATGCCTTGCTGTTACCATAAATCAAGGTGTGATAGATATGGTGTATCTTTCTCCATACCAAATATTTTATCTGATTTTCAATGGTGCTTAAGCACAAAAATGAAGCAAAAGCAAAAATCATGAAGAAGTATCACCTGTATAGGAGCGAATGGAGCTCTCTTCAGTTTACATAGCATATTAGGATGACTTCAATACTTAGTATGAAGTTCACTTGTACAAAACATTTTTTAAAGTTTGTTGTCCCAGCTTCAAGAGCATCTGTTATGATCACTGATGAGGAGCAGATAAAGTAAAGAGCATGAAAATTGTTTCTAGGCAATCCTGACCTAGATGGATCAATGATCTGATTTCTGAATCCCCTGTAATGAATGTGTGGTGGCTGGAAAGATGGAAAAACTGGACAGCTATTGAAAATTAGTTTCCATGTCTCTTCCTTTTTCATGAACCCAGGCAGGCTAGAGCTAAAAAACCAACTGACCAACAAGCCAACCAACATTCTTCAGATGCCTAGAGACACTTCACTGTCACATACCTATTCTTTCTCACAATTTGAATCTTGACCAAAATAAAAGAAAACTATTCTAAGAATATAAGATCTAAGCCGCTAGATCAATTCTGTTCAAAGTGGTGGCCCATGGACCAGTATTAGTCTACTCGATGGGCACAAATATGGTGCCACTCCATGGCACACAGAGGAAAATAAAATCTGCCAGTCCCCCAAGTCAGGTAGCTTACAAAGCATTGCACTAGTTTAGAGAGAAGAGCTACCAAGTTCAGCATTCTGTTGCCACAAAGTTCAGATGCCTGTAAGAAATCTACAAGTAACATATGAAAGAGCAAAAATACACCCTGCCATCTATGTGCCCCAGATTACTGTCTCTGATATTGTGTAAAAACAAAAGCAAAAGAAACACCTTGTTGTGAGCCACCTTGAACTACAATTTTTAAATTGCTTTTCTCTGTTTCATCTACTTTAGCTGTCCTTGTTCTTCCCTTCTGTTACCATTCCTGTCATCTTGTGACTGCTGTGTTCATTCAGGCGTTTTTGACTAGGGACTTTTGTCAGGAGAGTTTTGAAAATCCAAGAACAAATTTTTTAACAGATTCTCCTTTGCTGTTATGTAATCTTTGACAGAATATTTCCATTTCTTTTCCTCAGTCCTGTTACATGACCAATCTCTTACAATTGTCTAAAAGAAATGGGGGCCCAAGTGTTGTGCAGTAGACTCTTGTAAGATTCAAGTTATAGCTGAGGGGCTAATAGTAGGCTAGAAAAGAGTAGTGCAGTGGCCTTGCTCAAAAAGTAATATTTCCTGTTCTTACTCAGTGTGACCAACTTTGCTTAATTTAAAACATCTGGGACAGATGCTGTTTACACAACCTCTTATTAGGATCTCCAGCAAAAGTGTTACTATGATTCCTGCAGGCAACTTCTTTCAAAGTCAGTTGACAATCATGTGATTTCAAAATCCCATTTTCAATAGGGACTTAATGGCTTGGTTTCTCATGATCTTGAGTACTGCATAACTGGTCCAATCTGTTATTTAATCTTCACCATACTGTCTTCACCTCCCAAATATTTGGAGGATGTTTCTTCTTTTTTAAAAAATAGCTCTGAAATTAGTGTCTGCAAGACAAATCATTCCATAGCTGAAATCCTTTGTCCTTTTCCCAAAAAACCTTTAAAAATAGATGCTTCTGAATAAAAAACATTGCAGTCCTATTAAATGACCATCCCCCTCCAAAGAGTCTTCATTAAGACTAACACATATTTATTCACCCAGTGCCCCTCAAGATATTCTCAGGATACATTAGCAGTACAACTGCCATCAGCCACTCTGGCTTGGGATGGGAGCTGTAGTTTAACCCATCTGAAGGCCCATCCAGACTGATTTAAAAGACCAGAAAGTCCCAGCTTTTGTTTTTGTTATTTCCAATTTTATTCTGGAGATCCATACATGTTTTGTATATCACAGAATATTTTCTGTCAGCTCCCAATACAATCAGAGCCTTTTTATACCAGCTCCCCAGGGCAGTTTAAATTTTAACTCACTATAAAATCAGAAAGAACAAGAACAAAATCTGGGACTTTTCAGTCTGGATGCACTCTAAAAGGCACTAGCTCAGGGAAAGCAAAACATCTATCATTGCAACCATGGAGAAGAATGATAGGTGCAGGATTGATACAGTACAGGAAGGGATGTACCGGAAAAGAGACAAGATCCATCTCTGTGTGCTTTATACACTGAGAGATGTGCAGGAACTCTTGTCAATGGAGGACAGACCATACAATATTGGCCTAAAGGGCATGGCACGTTTCCCCACTTTTCATCTCAATCCCACTTTACAGCCTGTTTCAGTACATTCAGTTAGGGAGCTTCTGTTAAGTGAGTCATCCCTTCCTCTTCATGTGATACAGAGATATATTTTTTTTGTTTTGTTGTTACTTGCTGTCAAGTTGACTTCAACTTATGGTGACCCTATAAATAAAATATCTCCAAGAACTCAGGTCTTACAACTTAATTGAAGCAATCCATCTGTAATGCAGCCTTCCTCTTTTCTTTCTGCCTTCCATTGAGCATTATTGTCTTTTCCAATGAATCATGTCATTTCATGATATTTCCAAAGTATGACAGCCTCAGTTTAGTCATCTTGGCTTTTAGTGAGAATTCACATTTGCTCTAGGACTATATCTTTTCAATGGTCTATGGTATTCATAGAATCTTCACCAGCTCCACATTTCAAATGGAAACTAATAATCCTCCCTACCGATCCAGTCCATACATCTGACCAATCTGGTCTGTCAGACAACCTAAGCTTTATAGGGCTTATAGGTCATAACTGACACTTTGAACTGCGCCTGGAAAGGGACCATCAGCAAATTGAGCTGTTCCAACAAGGGAGGTGTATGTTCCCTCTAGTCAACCCCAGTTAACAATCTGGCTGCTGCTCTTTGAACCAACTGTGTCCAACTAAGCTGGGTGAACTGCCCAGATAATGTAATGAGAGTACAAAGCAGGTCTTCTTGCTACAATGCTGCATCCTCTTTCTCAGGGTACTTATGAACATTTTGGTGCACACACAACCACTGTCTTCCCTATATGAGAACCAATATGACTGTCATTTTGTATCACTCGCTGGTTTGGATGAAAGGGGAGAAAATCATCTGCCACATGACCCTTCCTCCTGTTTTCTCCATATTTGTTCTTTTTAGGCACCAACAAAGTTTCCACACCCTAATGAAATAACTGTGAAGATATTTGCAAAAGGAATACAGGCACTGGAAATTAATCAAACCTGTCAAAGACAGAGTGTAAAGTGATGCCGGCTAAAAATCTTGTAAAATCTTGTTGCAAGTGGTGCAACTCTTCACCAAATGTTTAATAAAATAGAAAACCCACAAACACCTAAAACTTCCTTCTTTCGTGTAGCTAGACACATGATAGAGAATGATGTCCTGCTCTGATTAGTGAACTGGGTTCTATTCCAATTATTCAGTTCTGTTGCTGATGACTATTACAAGCTCTAGGAATGTGTCTCACCCACTTGCCTGACTTGGAAATGACAAGAACAATTTGTGCAGTTTGAATTTGGCCGCAGAAAGGAGGAAAGAATTTGAATGTTCAAGCTATCTGGAAAAGTTTGCCAAAAATATTTCCAACTGGCCAAACCAGTTTTAGGATCTTGGGACATTCAAATGGGATTAAGCAGTGTTAACTGGATTGAGTACCTCCATAATCTCCAATCAGCATAGCCACCGGAGGAATTCTGGGCATTGTCATTCCAAAAATATTTTCCAAGATCTAACAACCTGTTCATTCACAAGGACAGTTGGGGCATAAATTACAAATAAGGATGCAGCCCCAAATGCATGCCAGGGTCCATAGGAATTTGGAGAGAGGGAAGTCAGCTCTACTTGAGTGGGAAAAGGGCTTTTTAGAAGGATCAAGGGAGGCTCTGAATCTGCATTCCAAATAACAAGAGAATTAAAATATGCAAACCCTGGAACTGCTATACCTATTTTCTCTCCTCCTGCCACTCCATTTGCCATCCATACAGCTCTGCCCTGGCTTGTGGAAGCTTAGCAGGGCTTTGGAAGTGGTGAGTTCTCTGCTGTGCATGCTCCACTGCTGTCTCAGGATTGCTCTGTCTAAAGCAGGGGTAGGCAACCTAAGGACTGGAGGCCGGATGCGGCCCCCCGAGGCCTTTGGACCAGCCCCAGGCCAGTCCTGCCACCGCCACCGCCTGCCATGATGATATTGATTATTGTTGTTATTACTTGTTCTTGAGGTTTTCTTGGCAAAATCTCCACAGGGGTTTTGGCATGGCTTTTCTGGGGCTGAGAGAGTGTGCATGCATATTTTTTATTTATTTATATTTATTTATATTTATTTATTTATTTATTTATTTTTGATGCTTCGGCCCCCCAATTGTCTGAGGGACAGCAACCCGGCCCTCAGCTCAAAAAGGTTGCCTACCTCTGGTCTAAAGAATCAATCAACCACTTGTGTAGCATCTCAAGACTTCTTCTGAACAACCCCATGTTACACCCCATGGGTGTGTCCCCAAATTTCCAAGCCCATTTTCTAGAAATGATCTGGTTAATGTCTCAAATAAGAGAATAACTCTGCATTATAAGCAATACTACATGCTTTCCTTAACTATTAAAAATAATCAAATACCTGTACCACATATCTGTTTATCTCAGATAAACATCAACTGCTGTGATTGTTTGTTTTTTTAAAAAATAAAAAACCTATTTTGAATGATTTGTTGGTATGTTTCCATTGGTTATCCCGGAGGCTCTGGCTTGTCAGGTTTGTCATCATAAGGGAAATTATTTCTCAGCTTTCTGAAGTAGTATATGTGATGACTCTGAGGACCAGGTTAGATTGGATCACACCAGCTTTAAAACTGCAAATAGGTGGTTTAGGGTCCTGATACGTAGGACACCCTCATGCAAGGTATGTGTGTCTTTGGTCCCTCTCATACAGTACAATAATAGTACTATGATTCCACTTTAATGGCCATGGATGCATCCTATGGAATACTGTGATTTGTAGTTTGGGAAGGCAGTAGAGCTCTCTGGCTTAGAATTCTAATTACTCATCCTTAAACAGAAAATCCATGGATTCCATCGCAGTTAAAATGGAGTCACAGTATAATTGTGAAGTGTGAAATGGCCATTTAACACTATGCTCTGTGCTGTGGTGGCAATCAGGATTTAGCCTTAAACTTTGGATTTGCTTTGGAAGAAGAGCTTCAGTTCATGTCAGTGGAAGTTTTTCTTTCACTGTACATACTAAAATACATTTGCGGATGAAGATGAAAGTAGGGGCAAATAGTTAAATCTTTCCTCCTGCCTGCCAGGATCTTGATAATTGAATCAGGGAGTTGGAAGAAACCACAAGGATGATCCAGTTCAACCTCTTGCCATGCAGGAATACACAATCAAAGAACCCCCAACAGATAGCCCTCCACCATCTGTATAAGAAACTCCAAAAAGGGAGACTCCATCACACATTGAGGCAACATATTCCACTGTTGAACAGCTCTTACCATCAGGAAGTTCCTCTTAATGTTTTGGCAGAATATGAGACTTCTATACTGCTATGTATTCTGTTAAAGCCTTTCAGACAACTGTTAAGTGGTTGAATGGAATCTCTTTGGTCCTGAAACTGTAAGTTTCCATTGTCACTCTGAATTACATGAGGCCATAGATATGGATGTATATCTTTGACACCCCCCTCCTCCCATCCTGCAAATATTTCTCATATAAACCTTGAAAAAGAAGTCCACACAATCTTTTATCAAATTGACTTTGCTTCTACTTCTGAATTCATTTCATCTTCCTGAAAACATCTTTGTTGCTGGTTTCTAGCAGATCATCAAGTATGGCAAACAAAGGGTCTTGTAGCCCCACAAATGACAGATGATATTCCAACTGAACTGTTGCAATCCACATTGACAGAGTCAGCTCTAGTGCTAACTAGCATATGTAAAGAAATATGGAAAACAAAACGATGGCCAACAGATTGGAAGCGATCAATATACATCCCCATCCACAAAAGGGGTGACAACCTGGATCTGAAAGGAAATATCTTTTTGTGTTAGTAATGGAATTTAAATTTTGTTTCCTGGGCTTTAAGATACTTTGTCTCCCAGTACCTATGCAGCCGGCAGGATAAGTGGCCTGCTTACATGGATACCCCTCCATTCCATCATAACTGAGAACAAGGACAACCACAAGACAAAATGCAAGCCTGTGACTAAAATTATCATTTTCCACCTCCTGTATGATTTTAACACCTTTGCCTGCTGAAGAAACCAGTGGAGCTTCGAAAGCTTACGACTTGTATTTTCTGCATTTTGGTTGAACAAATAAAGGTATCGGTGCTTTGCGGCTTTTAGATGTTTTTGTACTATGGTTAATTCAGTCCTAATGCACCTTTCCATTAAAACATAAATAGGGGACCAGCCTGCAAGTGCCAGCATCCCTCACTATTGGCAATGCTGGACAGGATCACTGGGAGTTGCAGCCCAACATCTGGAAGGCCACAGAATACCCATCCTAGCTGTAGAAGAAACATAACCCTCTCCACCTTCACACAAATCTTGATCTTTTAGACCAAAAAAAATATATATTTTTGGACTGGATATAACATGCAGAAAATGACTGAAGGTAGCCAACGTCTTCAACTCTGGACAGAACTGCAGCATACACTTGAAACATCATCTGAGATGGCATAAGCTGTAGATGTTTAAAGTCTGGTTATCACTAGCATTTGTCAGTATGTGTATACTACATGGAACAATGCCTATTAAACAATCCTTTGCAGTATCTGTCTAAATAAAATAACCCATGTCTGTGTTTTGGCATACTAGATGGTGAATTGGCTGTAGCTAAATTTAATGGCTTAGTTTCCCCTGAGTTCACATCCATAATTCATTTGTCTGATTGCCAAATCAGAACTGTGTTTTGTTGCTAAGATTACAGTTACAAGTTGTTCTAGTATAGTGGGGGTGCAGCCCACATGCTACATGCAATCTTCAACCTCTTTGCTGAAGCTCCTCAAACCTCTGGCTGAGCCCCCAAAATTCCCATAATTGAATGGAATATTTTACTTTGACTGTGGACACGAGATCATCACATTGGCAAGCATCTTCTTTTGATTAAGTTTTACTTTGAAAAGAAAAAGCTTGCATCTTTGACAAATGTCAGCACTGAACTACACAACATGCATTTCTCATTTTATTACACAAATCCCATCTAAAATTGGTGTGTGAGATTGAGTGGGATTCTCTCCAGAAATTGTATTAATAGTTTTGGATTATTAGAGATATGAATCAAAA
>CM034706.1:205765270-205775279 GCA_020142125.1 Phrynosoma platyrhinos | reverse complement strand
TATTATCATGTATTGATGTGAGAGCTGGACAGTTAAGAAAGATGAGAGGAAGAAAATTAATGCATCTGAGATAACGTGGTGCTGGGGAAGAGCGCTGAGGATCCCATGGACAGCCAAAAGGACAAACAAATGGGTCCTAGAGCAGATCAAGCCAGAAATATCCCTGGAAGCCAAGATGACCAAACTGAGGCTGTCATACTTTGGACACATAAGGAGAAGGGAGGATTCTGATCTGAAAGAAAGAATTATCTTAACTGAGTTCTGAGTATTAAAACTTGGGAATCCTCTTCCCAAACTTTTTATGGGTAAAGTGTATCCATATGTTAAGTTAAATATTGATTTTATCTAAATAAATCTGCTCTTATTTGAACAATGTTATTTCCTTATAACATGTTAAAATATGTCATAAAATATGAGAAAATATGAGAAAATAAAATATGTTTTAAAATATGAGAAAAACACTGTTTGGTGGATTTTTGTTTGAATTTGCTAAATGGCCAACACAGCTACCCCTGCATGTTTCCTGATTGTGAGAAACAACACTGTAGCTGCAACAGGGGAACCTTGAAGAGTGAGCCAGTGGATTGGGACCTCCAACCCAAGTAAAACATTTTTTCTTCTTCTTAAATTTGAACTGGATTGGCATGTTTTACCTCAACACCTACCAAAATGTTCCTGATGCAAAAACCTGAAGACTCCTTGAGGAATCCATTGTCCTCTGCCTACAAAGAGGCCTGTGACCTCATAGGAATGGAAGCACAGTGGATTGCAAAAGAGGGGTTCTTGTTGAGGTGCAAATGGACTTTAAATTTCCCAATTTCACAACCTAAATTCTAATCAAATGGGCATCCCATTCTGAAACAAGCAACGAAAATAGAAAAGTATATGTAAAGTGGTATTGTATGTTGGTGGCTAAAATTGTATATTGGTGACTAAATCTGGAAACATGCTACACTTAATTTTGAATTTTATTGTATTCTATGTATTTTATATTGTTGTAACCCACCCAGATTCGTTGTAATTGGGCGGGCTATAAATTATTATTATTATTATTATTATTATTATTATTATTATTATTATCCTGGTATTTGCAAATCTTCCAATAGCCACATAGACAGAAGGAGGAGGGGCCAGCCTGCAAAAGATACCCTCCACTTACCATCTTAGCTAAGGACAGAAACATCAAAATGCAGGCATCGGACTAACATCTCCAATTTTTCTCTTGGTTTGTAACATCTTGCCTGATGAAGCCAGTGGAGCTTTGAAAGCTTGCAACAAGGATATTGTACATTTTGGTTGGACAATAAAGGCATCACTGTTGGGTGGATTTTTGTCAGAATTTGCTAAATGGCCAACACATGTTAAAATATGAACTGACATAAATGTGCAAATGAAAATACACATACTAATAAATATTTTTATTCATGAACTAAGTTGGTGTGTGTGTGCGCAACGTCTGCGTGTAGATGTAAAGTGGGTCATAAGGGTAAAAAGTTTGAGAACCACTGCTGAACACATTGATCCTGTGAGGCCAGAACCCTGCTCTAGGCAGACCAAATCCAGCAGAGCCTCTCTTATATTCTTAAGCAATTCAAAGTTATAAAGCACCAGGAACTCCAAAGAAAAAGAAAAAAGTTATGTATAGCACCATATTATTCTATGTTCATCCTGACTGGATTTATGATGGTAGCACACTCTTTACATTTTTAACATATTCAGCTTTGTATTTGTTTCAACAACAGGACAGATTCTGTCTCAACAGAGTCCTAGTATAATATCTATGCAGTGGGTCTCACAGTCTTGTTCTCAGCATTGACTCAACTGCAGTGCCTGATTCATACTGTCTCTTTCCTTTAAGTCCACTTTTCACTCTCCACCTGTTACTTTTCTTGCCTGAGTTGGCTTGGAATCCATGAAAGACAATTTCTTTTGAAAACTACTGGGTTCTAATTAGCTTAGATGTTTCTCTGATAATTTATGCTGCTTTGTGGGGATGATTTATCTAGAAAAATGGATGCTATGCACTTAAAGAAATGTGAATTAATAAAGGAGAGGGAGATGAGGTTAGTTCTCTGGTAAAAAGTCTTACTAAGGAGATCAAGACATTAGGGAGAGAGGCAGTTAAAGTTTGGGAAACTTAACAAGTCATGAAGGGAAAAGGGAGGTGAGTATAAAGCTGTTGACGGGGGAATTTATCGCGTAGAAACTTGTGGACTGAATCTTTTTAGAACCAGGGGGCCATTCACACTGCATAATTATGATGCTATTATTCCACTTTAACTGCCATGGCTCCATGCTATGGAATTCTGGGGTTTGTAGTTTGTTGAGGCACTAGTGTTGGCTGAGAATTCTAAATGTCCCTCCCTAAACTGCAAATCCCAGGATTCCACAGGACACAACTGTGGCAGCTAAAGTGGAATAATGGTGCTATAATACTGTAGTTGGGATAATTCCCCCACTCCAGTGTGGAATCAGGCCCAGTTACAGGACAGAGACTGTTTTAGGGCCTCTGCCGGCCTGGAGGCAGAGTTGGGGTGAGGCAGCCACACGCTGGCCTCCCCAACCCCACACCAACGCCGTCTTGACGCTGTGCACCATTACACACAGCACGCAGCATCAGGATGCCCTCCCACCCTAGCGTTCTGATGCGCTGTGCCAGAAAGGGCACTGAAGAGCCACGCACCGGCTCTTAGGCAGCCTTTTGCCACCCCTGAAAGGAGTGGCATTTTGTCACTCATTTCAGGGCAGCAAAAGGGAGGATCAGGGCCATGGCATGGGGTTGCCATGGCCCCAATCTGCCGCTTCCTGGGGTGGCTCTGTGCCGCCCACCTACAGTCCCCCTTTGTCACCTTGGTGGGTTACTCATATTGGGAGCAAGATAAGGACAGCATGTTCTTTTTGTTTACACTGGACCTCTCAGCAATTTCAGTACCATCAACCATGGTATTCTTCAGAGATGCTGACTGGACTTGGTTTAATTCACTCCTATCAATTTGATGGGAGTTGCAGTTGAACTATGTTTGGAGGTCCACATAGAAAGTCTGGTCCTAAACTAAAACTAACTTCTTATGATTTCATTCATATCATATAAAAGGCCATCATACCTCTTTAGCCAAAGGAATTGTCCTAACTTGGGTTACACATTTGTTTGCACATTATTCTCATATTCATGCATTTTTAAGAAGCCAGAGTTGGAAAGGTTCATGGAGAAGAACTAAACAGCAGATAAAAGATTCCAGGAGTGTGAGGATTACAGTTCAGTCACTGAATCTACTTTGCTAGGAGGAGAACAGAGATGTTATATATTCATGAAAATTTCCCAGTTTTCATCTATAAATGGTGGACACTCAGTAATGACACTGCAGATTTTAAAGGTTCAGGAGGATGACCCTTGTGGTTCAGTGTAACAACAGTAATATTTTGGAACTATTCCCACACTTTCCAGTCTTTACTGCTCATCATCATTACAAGGCAGAAATCATTCATTTCCATCCGCAAATGAAATGAAAAATTATCCAGGGAGCACTCCAGCCAGAAGAGTTCTCCAGGGTCTCTGCATTCTCTTGTTCTGACAAGGATTTTTTAATGTGTCTTCAAGGGAAAAGCATCACAAACAAGATCTGATGGCCTCTTTTTCCTGCTTCCCAAAAGGCAAGTCATTCATCCAGCGTCAGAACCCGAGTCATCAGGAAGGCATCCATGGAATGAAACACCAAACTCAATTTCCGAATGACATCCAGACACCAGTGAAACACAGAGAGCAGACAGTTAAGGCCAAATTAGCTGTGACCATGCAACAGCTGTATGTGTATTTCATGGGTCTGCTGTTTCACATATACAATACACAAGAGATTAGAAGGGACCAAGGACTTCATCACACGAGGCTTAAAAAGAGGAACTAGAGCAGGATAGTAGTGTCTGTGGCCATAACTTCTCACATGATGTGTCTGTCCAGTAGCGGATCTGTAGTCCATCCATTCCTCAAGCACTCCTTCTCATTGATGCTTTCCCACTGTTAATGCACATGTGAAAAGTTCCTCCCAAAGCAGTTCAATATGCAAGCAGTCACATGGTGAGAATGGACATGATTATGCAACGACTGGGACAGAGTAGCACCAAGGTAATTTGGAAGAGCTGTGTGATAATGACCGTTCCCAACCCAGTATGTTTGTGTTTCCTAGGCTAACACAATTATGGCATCTTATAAGCCAGGTGTGATAAAGTCCTAAATTCCTCACCTGAATTGGATCAGGGAGAATGCAGTCTGTAGAATACCGCTTTATAAATGTATTATTATTCATGAAAAAGAAGCTATTTTATTATTTTCAAAAGTTGTTTAAGCAAACAAATGTGTGGGTTGGTTGAAAGCACTCTTCCTAAATTACAATCCGATTGTAGTCTTGTCAGTGCCACACCTCTTTTTTTCATTTGCAAGTAAATTTTGACACATACCTTATGTATAAAAAATATTTAGCTGTCATCAAATTGACAAGTACTAATATCGCCCAACCCAATATGTTTGGTAACACATTTGTGGCATCTTCCATCTTGATGTTCTTTAAACTGTTATAACTAGAATTATATAACCTACAGGTTGTATAGTGCTAGAATCTAAGATGAAAAAGCCAGTATTTCTTTAGAGACCCTCAAAATAAAATAATGAGAATAATTCTTGAACTTCTGCTTGGCCTGTCATCTACTTTTCTTAGCGCAGAATTAGGATTTGTCATCTATTGCTGGTGGGATTCTGATGTCATTCTTGCCAAGCAATGCTGGTTTAGTTTAAGCAACTTGTGTTTAGAGGCTAGGCATAGCATTGTCAAGACCTGACAGAAAAGAAAGTCTGCCCATGGACATCTTGTTGTCTAGTAGATGCATTTAGTACTGAGAAATGGGTATTTCATCCAGGTTCAGGTGAAAATGTGCTATTCATCCACAATTTCTCATTTTGGTTTGTCAAAACCAAAATGAACTATTCTGAGGCAGTTTATTCCAGGGCAACCTGACTCATCCTCAGATTCACAGGGCTGTCATGGAACTCAGTTTTCAGTGTATTTGAAGGGAAGCCATCTGCAGTTGGGTGAACCAGTGTCCAAACAATTTTGTGTTTATAGCTGTTGTCAGGTTAAAGACCTCACAATCACACATTACACACTGTCTCATCCTTTGTACATGAAGCAAAAGGGGGAAATTCCTCTCATACATTGTTACTCAGTGTCTTAGTAAGCCATATCAGCATATTATGGTAGAATTTTTGTGTGGTGATCAGCCTCTTGTTAGTCACATGCTAGACCTGTTTCCTTTGGCTGCAAAGATATTATGCAGTTCTTCCATGAAGAAAAATTATCTAGTTTAATCTCCCTATCTTTTTTATCCTGCTTCTACAGCAATGGCCTATTGCTGAATACATATGAGTTGGAATTTCTTAAAAAACACTAGCTTATTATTAGTTAATAAAACTATTTCTAAGCAGTGTTCCAAAATCTTGTAGTCAATATACAGAAGGGAAGAGGTTTTTCAGGGAATCAGGGAGAAATTTAAAAGGAAGTATGACTTTTCTGGCCAAAAGTCCTATGAATGTTTGCAGAACCTGTGCCAAATGTGATGGCTGGAGGCTGGGAGAAGCCAGGCCCAGATGGACTACCTGTGACATATTGTAAGAAAATTGTAGACATGCTACTTCAACCATTTAAAATGGTGTGTGATGAGTTATTATTTTTTTAAAAAATGTGGATGCCACATTCTCAGAGAAATGACTATATTACTTTGACTCATAAAGAAAATACAGAAGAGACATTAACAAAGAACTATAGACATGTCTCACTACTAAATAATGAATATATATATACTACCATCTTGGTAAATAGATTATATGACACATTTCTAAGAATATCCATGGGGATCAGAGTGGTTTTCTGCCAAAAGGACTATTAAGGAATAATGTAAGACCTCTTCTGAATATTTTGACTTTTTGGATATTATTTAATATTATTGAATATTATAAAGACAAAAAGGCTCTTTTGAGATATATATTGTTTGGCACATGCCTGTTCAATGATAAAACTGATGGGAACTTTTAGACATGGGATTTCAGAGGAAGGAACTGGAAAAGCCACCTCTGAGCATCCGTTCCCTAAGAAAACCTTCTGAAATTCTTAGGGTTCCCATAAGCTGACAAGCAAACTGAAGGCACATATGCACACACATACCATTGATAGAACAGTTTTCCCCATGTATGCCAAAATTCAGGACTTGTAAATCATATAAATCTAGCCTTAACAAAAGGAGAGCCTGTCAATCTTAAATGGAAACAAAAATTTTTAACAGTTTGGGAGACTGGGGGTACGGGAGGCAGGACATCACTGGAATACACATGCACATACAAAAAATGCGTCAATTCCAAATTCTCAGGAAGGAAACAGTCTTGTTTATAAAAGGAATGTCTTTGAAGGTTTCCACTTGAGACATATTATGATGTGAATCAAAGAGGGGTTAAGCATCACTAATTCTGGGGAAATTTCTCAATCAGTAATGATGTGCAAAAACTTGTTCTTCTTTACCAATCTTTATTTGCAAAGTTCAGGAAGAAGAAAATATTGGATTTATTTACACAAAAGTCTGGCAAAATGAGGGCTGCATGTGGCTCCAGGGTTGTTTGGCTGCTCCTAAATATCCTCAAAAGCCTCAAAAGCCTGGCCCCTGGGGGCAGCAAAACAGTCCTGGGGCCACATGCAGCCCTCATTTTGCCCACTCTTTGTAGAGGGCATTTTCACTAAGTTTGGAGGCCTCCAGGGCCCTCCAAGGGTTAAAAAAATCCATTTAAAATTCAATTCCCTCCCCCACCAATGCCTTGGGGGCATGGAACATTTGATCCACATTTTGGGTCCCCTGTGGACCGATACAGGCCCTGGAGAAGTATTTTTTGAAACAGGAAGTGAGCAGGAAGAGCAAGGAAGGCTCCTGAAATGGTGAAAATAGCCCCATGCCCTGTAGAGAGTGTGCGGGAGCAAAAAAAAAAAAAAATCTTGATTTTTTTTTAAATATTTTTTTCTTAATCTTTAGTATAACAGTCTAATTTACCATCAAAATAACATACAAGCAAAGATAAAGAAATAGACTGATGAAAGAGAGGAGGAGGAGAAGGAGAGGGAGGAGGGGGACACACAACAGTGAGGCTCTGACTCCCCCAATCTTGACTGTAAAGAAAGAAAAGGAAAAAAGAGAAGAAATTATTATTCTACCATTACAGATCCAACTTAATAATCCTACTAAAATTACAATAATCACAGTTAAAGATTATTACCTTATTTTCCTGCGTATAAGACTACTTTTTAACCTGCAAAATCTGTGGCTAAAGTGGGGGGGGGGTCGTCTTATACGCCGGATATGAGGATAATGAGGATAGAGGTGCTAAAACTCTATATTTTGACTGGAAAAATGGGGGGTTGTCTTATACGCCGGAAAATACGGTACTTTGTTATATTTCTTATTACTCAAAAATCCATAAACGGATTTTCATATATATATATATATATATATATATATGAAACCATAGGTTTTAGTGGGTTTTTCAGGCTGTGAGACTGTGTTCTAGAAGAGTGACATCTTCACTGAAATTTCTCTGAAGATGCCAGCCACCGATGCAGGGGAAACATCAGGAATACATTCTTCTAGAACACAGCCTCACAGCCCGAAAACCTATGGATGCTGTCAAAACCTATGGATGCCGTCCATGAAAGCCTTCGACTTCACATATAGGAAACCATTTATGGATTTTTAAAAATATATATCTGCAGAAAAAGCATTTGATAATATGCCCGCAGAACCAATGCTTTCTCTTCAGAGTATGGAATGGCTGCTGAGTGAGCAGCCGTACCAAACCCTGAATGAGCCGTCCGGAGACAGTTGCACCACCACCCAGCAGCAGCTGCTGCTTGAGGATGTGATGCCTTCAGAGTCTGACTGGACCCTGAATGAGTGAGTCATTTGGAGGCTGCAGCACTGCCCCAGCTGCAGTCTGGCAAGGCGATGGCCAGAAGGCAGGTGAGCAAGGCAGCCAGACGAACAAAGAGCAGAGCATTTGTTCCTGCCATCCTGCAGACACCAAGCACAGTGACATGACTGGCCAAACTGGTGCTTCCTTTCTTAAACTGGCAGGATTGTGATGGGACAGGAGGCTGGTGTGATAAAGGGAGCCATACAAAATCACTGGAGATGTGTAAAGAGACAAGGAAAAACTCAAAATGGCAATCGTGATTTCAAAATTCAGCATTCTAGGAAAATGACATAGACAAAACAGAACACATACAGTGCTAAAACAGGAAGCATGACAAAAGTTTAAAAAAAAAAAAAGAAGGCAACAACTCTCCATTTAGAGAAAATCTTCACAAATAAAAAAAATAAACAGAAGTGATATGCAAGTAATAAGATACATAGAAAAATATTCAGGCCAGTCAAGTGTTAAGAGCAGAACTGGCAATATAAAGATTGCGTATGAGAGAAGACTATCACTTCAGAGTGAACATTACAATTCACTCCTATGCTTGATGAGCAGGAAGGAGTCAAAGAAGAAAAATATATGAATGGTTAAAATGCCTCCTACAACATAGGGGTCAAGCAGACTGGCAGCTTGGAGTGGCTTCTGGCTGCTCCAGCACCGGTTGCTCTCCATTCAGCACAGGATGGCAGCAGTGGTCCCGATCAGGCTGCCAACAAGGAGTGCTTTTTTTGCTCTCCTTTTGTGGCAAGGTTTGAGCCACCTTAGGCCCAATCCAGGGGCATGTGTCATCTGAACACCTCCTAGATCGGCCTGAAGGTAGTGCTTTTCGTTCATCTGTTTCGGGCCACAGTTACCCACAGTAGGGAAATGTATACTGGATTTTACTGCAGAAGCAGAAAGCTAATGTATGCTGCACAGCTTGAGCTGGTCCTGTGCTCTGCTCTACCAGGAATAAGCCCAGGCTGAAAGTCCTGGATGCCAGGATCAATTGTGGTTTTGAGTGTATCTGATCACCAGCAAGGAGTATGCTCCATCTCCTTGATCTCTACATCTTACTCTATCTCATTGATTCTTCTTTTTCTTAATAGCTTTAATATATTTGAATAGCTGAGAAGATCACTGCTAAGGGTTCTTAAAATGCACTCCAGATATAGAAGTAAGGGAGAAGGAAGAAGAGTAACTCAGATGTGTTATACTAACACTTTCCGCATCCAGATTTCTGTGGTGATATTGTAGATTTCTACATAGTTACAGTTAAACTGTATCTACATAGGAAACTTTGAGAAATGATGCCACATGATAGTTGTGACACAATATACAGGAGATTTCATGAGAAGGTTGGAGGAAAATTTAGAGATGTGGTGATATCACCTCCACACACCCCAGCTTGTCTGATCTCAGATATTTATAGCTCAGGCATGTGATAACATCCGTTTGTCTGCTCATGTCCATAGACGGAAGATGTACCAATCACCTGATAGAAAGACCTGCTATACAGTTATGATATCTAGGCAGGAAAGGATGATGAAAAGAGAGTCATGAAAGGAAATATAACATGATTGTCATGTGTTAAAGGCAGAGGATGCCACAGAGAAGTCAATTCTGGAGCTTTTTAATGACTACATTGTGGCTAGTTTTTGCATGTGTACAAAAACAGATATTCTATTTTATTTTATTTTACCTCTGTACAGGACCCAAGGTGGTTTGTATGTGTGTGTTTATGTTGTGTGCCTTTCCAATTTATGGCAACCTTAGAGTGACCCTATCATGGGGTTTTCTTGGCAAGATTTGTTGAGAGGATGTTTGTCATTGCCTTCCCATGGAACTGAGAGCATGTGACTTGCCCAATGTCACCAGTGGGTTTCATGGCTGAGTGGGAAGTGAACCCTGGTCTCCAGAATTCCACATTAAAACAAAGTATATCTAAAACATAATTTCAAAAATTAAATAAACAATTCCATTTAAACTGAATTAAAACAATTAAAAACACATTAAAGCATAGTAAAAAAA
>CM034706.1:205727869-205747077 GCA_020142125.1 Phrynosoma platyrhinos | reverse complement strand
TTTTTCATTAGTAGAAGCATTCGTAAGTAGAGGTACCACTGTATTAAATTTTAAACAAGATGATAGTGAACAAGGATCAAATTCATTGGTTTAGTCTTTTTAGAGTGTATGTCATGTAGGAGTTTGATGAGTAAAGGTCTGTAAATGCTTGTGAAAGGCTATGTGTAAAGATTTGTGAATGTTTGTGAATGTTTCTAAGTCAGTAGATGTTATATGTATATACAGAAATAAGATCAATAAAAATATATACCGTATATTTTTAAAAAGATGGTGTGACCAGGGTTCTTCTCAGATGGATGACCCACTGGAAAGGTAAGGAGTGGCCCTGGGTCTTGGTTGGTGCAGGGATGGGTGTGTGAACACCTGCCCATCCCCATACTAACACAAGGACTAACCTGGGAGAGCACCAAAGACACGATAGCATGAATTGACCCCATGCTATCCTGCCCTGTCTGCTCAGGCCCCTGGAGACCTTCAGAACTAGAAGATTTGTTAAATACCTAAACATCTTAACAAACCTGGAAGTGGAAGGAACATCTAGCACTGATTGTTATCTGAAAATGAAGTGATATAGTTCACACAAGTGCATGGAGGTGAAAACTGGTCCCTGCCTCTCCTATGGCAATTTGCTTTAAGGGAGGGAGGGAGAAAATAACTTGGGGATTACACTTCATGCAGAGGAGCATCTGTCTCTGTGCCTCTCATACAAACTCGCACAGCACAGTGGCAGAAGGTACATCCTCTTCCACTATGTCACTATTAGATGGTCCACCTACTGCAGCAGTAATGACTGTTTCAGGAGGCTGTCTGTGCTACTGGATCAGCAAATGCTTCTTTCTAAATAACAGGGGAAGAAGCAATTGTAGAAAACCAGGAATGTCAAAATAATCATGGGCAGACCAAGAGAATGGCAGGCTTGGGAAGCAATGGGCTGGTTAGGCAATTCTCCCATGAGAGAATATGTTCTCGGTTTTGCCTGGTGGCCTTTCACACTGCCGAACAAATATATATCCTTAGGAGGAGTACATAGGTCACTGAGGCAAATCCCTGAGAGACTCAGCATTTACATGGTGGACTTTACTCCATGAGCAAGACATGCATTGTGGGTTAGGAGACTTGGACTAAAGGTATGCTGACAAACCCATAATCAAAACTTCACTTTTCTCATTTCCATCTGGGAGAGTTGCCAAGCCAATAAACACAACCCACTGGCAGAAGCAGTCCATTTGTACAGTAAATTCTCCTGTGGTTGGGTGGCCATCACAATCATGACTCTGGAAACAAGCATCCATACAGACAAGACAAGATGGCCAATGCAGGGTGTGTGTATGTGTAGGAGGTGGATGAGTGGATAGGTTTAAAGGTGTCAAGACTCATGTTTGTCCAGCACATACCCTCTTAAACTTGTTCTTTTTTAACAACCATTTTAGAACCATTTAAATCAATGTTCCCCAAACTAGGCTACCACTCCCTTTCCACTTGGATGATAGCTTTAGCTCCCCCAATGCCTATTTCTTAATATTTGGACTACTGTTTTACAGCAATTTCAGAACATCTAGGTTGTTGCTCCCTTTGCACCTGGTCACTTCATTCTAGTCACCTTGGGAGCAGCAACCAAGCAGTTGGTTGAGCAGATACTGAGATGGTTTCATGCATCTCTTAACTGCAACATGGTCCTAATGGCCGTTGGCTCCCCCTGTCTTTCTTCTGCCCAATACTTCAACTGAAGGCCCCCCTTTCCTCACACCACCCCCTGAATCTCCCCACCCCAGAAGGACAGTGCTGTCCACTTTGGGAATCACTGATCTAAAGCATTTGTTAAAAACTGATATCAATGGAATGACTAATGATTAGCATTCTATGCTGTTTTAATTAATTACTGTGGACAGCCAATCTTGGCCACTTTTAACTATTTCAACTGATTTTTTTAAAAAAAAAATTAGAACACATAATTAAGAATTAAGATGACGAATTAATTACATATTTTTCAGTAAAACAATTAACTTTTATCAAATTAATTCTCCTATTACTGATATTTAAAGACATAGCTGTATTAGTCTGGAAAATCAGTATGCATCTGAGGAAGTAGGCTCAAATCTACAAAGGCTCATGCTACAGCTTTTTTCAGTTACTCTCAAAGGTGCTACAAGATAATGAATTCATAATGAATTGGCACTACTATTTCCCATCTTTGGTTCAGATTAATCCCTTCTTCTTTGTTACTTTCCTTGTCCCAGACCTGTTCAGCTAGGCCTTGGAGAAGACAGCATCAAGACTACTCTGGTGTGAGAATGCAAATACTGTATTTATATTTTTCTTGTGGATGGGAAAGAATGAAAACAGTAATCAGAAGTGTTTGTCTTGCTGCTGTTTTGTTGTGTGCCTTCAATTCGTTTCTGATTTATGGTGATCTTAAGGCCATATCATAGGGTTTTTTTGGCAAGATTTGTTCAGAGGTAGTTTGCCTTTGCCTTCCTCTGAAGTTAAGAGAGTGTGACCTCAAAATCACCCAGTAATTTTTCTCTTTCCAATTCTGAAAAAAAAATCATATTCAGGATAGATAGAGCTTGAAGCTTTTTGAAAAGCTTTTTGAAAAGCCTCATGCAGGAGAAACAGAAATTGTCAGATTTCTCTACCCTTATCTTAGGAGTTTATCACATGGGAGGGAAGCGCCCAAATCCCATGGATAAATGGGGTTTAAATCTGAGAATATCCCACAAAAGCAGGATTGTTTTCAGATGACATCAGGCTAATTCAGCATTATCCTGACATTAACCCATAAATAAAGTAGCAAAATCACACCACTTTTTCCCAAAAGTAAAAAGTGGTACGATTTTGCCACTTTATTCATGGGCTAACGTCGGGATAATGCTGAATTAGCCCAATGTGTCTGAAAACAAACCACTTTTGTGGGATTTTCATGGGATTTAAACCCTGTTCATCCACAGGATTTGGGTGCTTTGCCTCCTGAGTGATAAACTCCTTAGGCCCATAGATTTAAGATAACTATTGAACAGAGCTCAAGTGAAAGCCTTTGAATAATAATCAGGAAGACAAACATGCTGAGAGTCAGCATGATGTAGTAGTTTGAACATTGGATTATGACTCTTGAATTGCTCTCTGGCAGAGAATTTGTGAATATCTCATAAAACTACAAATCTCAAGATTCCATAGGAAAGAACCATGGCAATTAAAGTAGTATCAAATTAATTGTATAGTGTAAAAAAAATAGAACTGAAAATATATCAGTTTACTCTTCAGCTTGATACTGCGTTAGTCAACAGAAACAGAAAGCAAAATATGCTACAGATATAAAACAATCATACCATACAACATTGCATTAACAATAGATCAAAGGAATACAAAGGAGATCAAGGTAAGCTAAAGTCAACTGCAGACTTTAAAGGGCAGATATGTAGGTTTCACCTGGCAAACAGAGTGCCTGAAGGCTCCCACATCGTGGAGTGATGAATCTGCTCTGGGGTGTAGTCTGAACTTTACATAAACTACCCAAAGTGTTGCACCCTATCCCCAAATTAGGTTCAGCACCTTTGACAAGTCTTTTAAAGTTCAGAACAGATAGATTGGCCTGTTGGCATCAGAACCTCAAACCACCAAAATTGTCAATGAAATGATGAATGGATTGGTACTAATTGAGCTTCAGAGAATTGACGGGAGCACCACCACAAGGAAGGACTTCTGCTTCTCCTGGCAAAGAAACCTGGGGAGCTTCCTGCTTAACTTAAGACCAGGGCAGGTTGATACAAGGACAGACTCCCCCAAGCCATTTAGAGCTTTAAACAACAATATCTTCAGCTAGGCCCACAGTCAATCAGTTTAACTCTTCTGCAGTCAATGTACTAGAACTCCAGCTCACTGCAGCCATAAAACCCTGGTGCTGTATTCCCCAATAATTGAAATTTACAAAAATCTCTTCCAGAGTAGCCCAATGAATAATACATTCTAGTAATATTACCAG
The DNA here is from genome assembly GCA_020142125.1 of Phrynosoma platyrhinos. Classification (NCBI taxonomy): domain Eukaryota; kingdom Metazoa; phylum Chordata; class Lepidosauria; order Squamata; family Phrynosomatidae; genus Phrynosoma; species Phrynosoma platyrhinos. Next base: position 205,743,098 of record CM034706.1, on the reverse strand, counting down.
AATATGGATTCCTTTAGTCAGATTATCTTTGTACTGGAACAGCAATAGCCAGTGAACCAGCTGTAAACTAGTTAAAAGAAACCCATACCACTGAGACCACTTGAACCTTGAATGACAGTATTGGATCCAAAGCCACAATCAAGCTATATACCTCCACATTCATAGAGAGTGCCATTCCATCTAGAAAAGGTTAATGTTGTTAACTGCCATCAACTTGACTTTGACCCATGGCAACCCTATGAATGAGAGATCTTCAAGTCATCCTATCATCACCAGCCCCACTCAAGTTGTACAGACTCGTGGCTGTATCTTCCTTAAGTCTATCCATTTGGAATATGGGCTTCCTCTTCTCCTTCTGCCCTCCACCTTTCCAAGCATTATTGTCTTTTCTAGTGAGTCATATCTTCTCATGATATGGTCAAAGCACAATATTCTCAGTTTAGTCATTTTGGCTTCTAGGAATAGTTCACACCTTATTTGCTCCAGAATCCATTTATTTGTCTTTTTAGAAGTCCATGGTATTCGTAGAACTCTTCCCTGGCACCACATTTCAAATGAATTGATTTTCCTCCTATCATCTTTCTTCACTGACCAGCTTTCACAGCCATACGTAGAAATGGGAAACACAATGGCTTGAACAATCCTGACTTTAGTATTCAATTAAATATCTTTACACATCATGATCTTATCGAATTCCTTCACTGCTGTCCCTCCTAGTCTTCTACTGATTTCTAGGTGCAATCTCAATATTGATTAATTATTAAGCCAAGAGACCTGGACCAATTAATGAAGAAAGCCAAAGAAGAAAGTGCAAAAAATAATGACCACAGATCTAGAAAATGGCATACCCCTAATTCACAGATACATGGCCCATCTATCTCCAGTCCCATCACAATTCAGCTCAGATGTACCATCCCTCATCCAACCCTGCCTTTTCTTTTCTTTTTCTTTCTTTGTTTCAAGTTATACCCACCTTTCCCTGTTTTCAAAGACCAATTTGCAATTCCAGGCACTCATCCAACACTTGCATAAGGGATGCAACTGTCATTTTCAAAAGGTGTGCTCAGTTTTTAAAATTTGAGTTTATATCATAAAATGTATCTCCTGACTTTTACAAATAACTGGGAAACATGACTTAATTCAGATATTAATTTTTGGGCAATCTAGGAATCATCTTACATTCACCTTAGATTCTGTTTAAGGAAAAAAAGGACAGTGCCCTGTGGTTTCTGCTGCCAAGGTAGCTTTGTGTACAATGTCTTGTCAATTACAATTTGATCTAAGCTAACACTATGGTACCATCTTAATTTGAAGACTTTAAGACATTTTTTTAAAATAAAAGAAATAGGCTAATTGTGGAATTTCTACTTTGGACAAACTGATTGATCTAGACCAAGAATTTTTGCTCTTTTCAATATTTCACTTAACATGGGTAGTCTGTGGCAATTTTTACAACTTCAGCACCTCTTGGTGTGTATATATGGATAAGCCATCTTTGTTTTATTGGAACAATTACATCCTCAGGGAAACCAAAACCAACAAGTGTAATTTATAAATGTTTCTTTGAAAGCACTACATTTGATGTTAATGATACTAAGAACTGAGTGGAACAAAGAGTGAAATTCGCCTTATGAAAATTAACCAATGTAAAACTGCCCCTACTTCAATATTAGAGACCTTTTAAAACTAAAACTACATCTTAATCAAAATTGATGTTTCAAGTGTACTGGTGATGTTATGGATCCTTCCTTGTGATATATGATGTGGGAATGTTCAGAGATTGCTTCTTTTTGTCTGGATGTGACAGAATGTATTAATTTATCATCAACAAAATCTGAGGTATTTGTAGATGCACCATTTTCTAAAAGTACATTCCTGATATGTGGAATTTAAATGAGGATCAATGTTGTTGGATCCTGCATGCTTTTATTGTTAAAGAATTATACTCCAAGGTTAGAAGGAGAAAAATTCACCATCCATTGATCAACATCCAGAAGATCTTACTGCTTTAGTTATCCATGAATGTGTATTTCATAAAAGTCAAATTCAAGAAAATATATATTTTTGAAAATATGCCTAGCTCATTTTCATTTCCTATGTATTTTCCTTCCTTCCTTCCTTCCTTCCTTCCTTCCTTCCTTCCTTCCTTCCTTCCTCTTTCTTTGCAAAATCCCTTTTCATACTGATTTTCCAGACTCACACAGCTATGTCTCTGAATTCTTATTCTTTTTTGTTTCTTTTCTTTCTAATCATACTTTAAAACTTCAACACAACTGATTGTTTTTAAAGAAAATATTGTTGTACAAGAAAAGAGATACAAAAGACTTCAGCAACTCTAGGACAATAGCACTAATCTCACATGCAAGCAAAATAATGCTCAAAATTCTGCAGCATAGATTCCAACCATACATGGACAGAGAAACTCCAGAGGTGCAAGCAGGATTTAGAAAAGGAAGGGGCACCAGGGACCCCATTGCAAACATACGATTGTTAATGGAGCATACCAAAAAATTCCAAAAAAGAATCAGCATGCGTTTCATTGACTACAGCAAAGCATCTGACTGTATAGATCATGGAAAACTATGGAATGCACTCAAAGAGATGGGGGTGCCACTACATCTGATAGTCCTGATGAGGAATCTATACGGAGGACAAGAGGCCATTGTCAGAACAGAATTTAGGGAAACAGGGAAATCCCTGAAGGGGTCAGGCAAGGCTGCATCCTATCACCCTACTTGTTTAACTTATATGCTGAAAACATCATAAGAAAAGCAAAATTAGAAACAAAAAAAGGAGGAGTTAAGATAGGAGGAAACAACATTAACAAACTAAGACATGCGGATGATGCCATATTATTAGCAGAAGACATTCAGGAATTGGATCAGTTAATAAGGAAGGTCAAAGATGAAAGTGCAAAGGCAGGTCTGATGCTGAACATAAAGAAAACAAAAATAATGACCACAGAGGAAATACACAAATTCAGTCTAGACAATGAGAAAATTGAAATAGTTAAAAAGTTCCAATATCTAGGATCAAACATTGACCAGAATGGAGACTGCAGTCAAGAAATAAGAAGACTAGGAATGGGAAGGGCAGCTATGAAAAAACTGGAAAAGATACTGAAGAGCAAAGACATACAACTGAGTACTAAAGTCAGAATTGTTCAGGCCACTGTCTTCCCAATTACGGTACCATGTACAGATGTGAGAGCTGAACAGTGAAGGAAGCAGACAGAAAGAAAATCAATTCATTTGAAATGTGGTGCTGGAGAAGAATACTTAGGATACCATGGATAGCCAAGAAGACAAACAAATGGGTTCTTGAACAGATCAGACCAAGGCTCTCCTTGGAAGCAAAGACGATCAAGTTGAGACTGTCAGATTTTGGCCACATAATGAGAAGGCACAGATCACTAGAAAAAACAATAATATTAAGAAAGGTAGAGGGTAGAAGATAGGGATTCTTGGAGATGTCTCATCCACAGGGTTGCCATGAGTCGGAACTGACTCGAGGGCAGCTAACAACAACATTGTTGCATACATTTCAATTCTCCTCAAAATGTTCCCAGGTGGAAACCAGGGGGAAACCAGGGGGAAAATATCCTGCACATGATTTTAAAATTCAGGAAATTTTGTATATCTAGCTTCTAATGCTATGAAGAGCAGCATGCCTCATTAGTTAGTAATATTGTAAAGATGGTGTTCTAACCAGCAGCCAACAATATTTCCTGGAGCTGTGGGCTGTACAAATTCATGGGGTGTAGGTGACTCTAACAGACAGAGTCCTTAGCATGAAACTAGTTATCCTGGAGTACTAAGAATTTTAATTCCTATGAAACAAAAACCACATGATTTATAGCTATTAGTCTCATGTTTTCTGGTTCACTTACTGCTTCCAACTTTTCACGTGGGCTTCAATCCTAACTCAGGGAATTTCTCTATTTGTTCATCCAAAACCACAGTGTGCCCTCCAGCCTGTTCCTGCAGAGCCTGAAAATTGCTGTGGCTGCTATGAGTGGGTATACTGAATGGTCTCTAGGCACAGTGCATAAGCATACTTCCAGAATGATAATGCTTGGTTGGCAAACATTATAAGCTACCAGTACAACAAATACCAGTAATCTTGCTTGCAGAAAAATTTAGCTCAAGGTCTTGCCTAGCCTTGTCCGTAAATCCTGATTGGAATACAATTTAAATGGATAATGGAATTTATTCATAGGAAGTTATGTTTAGGGTTATGCCTTGGGAGATGAATTCAAAAACAAAAGTAGCACAAGTTCAAATTACTCTTTCATTTTAATTGTAAAAATGCCCAGATTAGGAAGATAGGTTCTTAAGCTTTCAGAAATCTCTAGGAGGCTAGTCACATAATCTGCTACTGCAAAAACAATTGAGTCTTCTGTCACCTTCAAGACTAAGGCTAGGAGCAGATAGAGGGGGAAAGCCAGTTTACCCCTCCTCCCAAGTTTCTTGATCTTCAGGGAGAACCCACTGACCACTCTACTAGCTCCCACAATGGCCTGAAAACTGATGTGCAACCCACACTGTCCTTTCCTGCTGTGAGGAGAAACCACCAAAATGTAGCATTTCTTGCTACAAGGCATGCCATGACCTCATATCTTTCTATTCTGTCACCAACATATGCACACAAGTGCATCGATGTGCCACCAGCAGCTACCAATCACTTCCCTTCTCCCACTCAGCCACCAGCGTATTGGACCAGCCATATGTGCTAAATTGCACAATCAATCGGCTTCCTATACAGTCCATCAGTGCACCCAGTGGCAAAGCACAATCACAGAGCACCCACTCCATACCTATCTCCTTTCTCCCCCTTCCCTCCATGGCCCCCTGTTGAACCAGCCAGTTTGTTAATGTTTCTATTAAATTCATTGTAGTGTTGGCATTGTTTTGTCATCATTTTGCTTCACAGGGTGTGCAATGGGTTGATGGTAGAACTGACCATTCATATGCTTGTTAAATTGATTCACAGACAGATGACAAAAAAAAATATGGCCAGCAATAATATCCACATCTCAACCAACCTAGGTCTCCTGCTCTTCACTTCTTCCGCCAGCCGCCTGGCACCTCCTCCCATCTCCGCTCAAGTGCATAGTCTGCACATTGGTGCAATAGTTCACTCTTTCCAGCTTGAACCAAAGCAAACCGGGATGCTTTTTGCTCCAGTGTTAAGCCCCGGAGCATGACTTCAGTTCATTTTTCTCCCTTGTTGGGAGTTATGCATAGTCTAAACAAGTAGGTTTAGAAATGGGGTGGAGCTATTTCTTTTAACCTTTGTGGACAGCCCTAAGCTTTTGTGATCTGCATTTGTAGTTGCATCTGATGAAGTGGGCTGCTCTAAACTTCACATCTGAATAAATCTTGCCAAGAAACCACCCCCTTTTTTAGGGGCGCCATAAGTTGGAAACTTAATTAGGTGATACAGTGGCTTAGTGGATAAGATGCCAATTCTGATGAATGGTAGATTGGAAGGTTGGCGATTCGAGGCCCAAGTGCTGCACGATGGGGTCAGCTCCTGTTACTAGTCCCAGCTTCTGCCAATTTAGCAGTTTGAAAGCATGCGAATGCAAGTACAGTTGGCCCTCCATTTTTGTGGAGGATCTGTTCCAGACACACCTCCCCCAGAAAAACCAGAGACTCACCAATATCCAAGCCCCATAGGCTTGAATGGAGCACAATCTCACTGGCGTACACCCCATTGAAATTAAAGGAGGTTGCCCCTCCGTGAATATTTGAGTCCGCAAATCTCAAACCTGTGAGAATGGAGGGGAGACTGTAGATAAATACTGTATATACTCGTGTATAAGTCTAGAAAATTTGTTTAAGAAATTGACCTCCCCAAAAGCGAGTCGACTTATCCGTGGGTCATTGTAAGTACTATACTTTAACTCTTATTTTAAAAAGCAACCATCACCTGGAGAAAGGTAAGAGCATAATCTCTCCTAGAAAGCCAAAGGGACAAGGCATTTTGCAATAAATAAGTGGGCTTGGGGTTGCAGTTTGGGCACTCGGTCTCTAAAAAGTTTGTCATCACTGGTGTGGTGGCTTGAGTATTGGACTAGCACTTTAGAAGACAAGGATTCGAATCCTTGCTCAGCTATAGAAATCCACTGTGTGACCTTGAGCAAGTCATTCTCTCTCAGCCACAGAAGAAGCCAATGACAAAGAGCCTCTAAACACATCTTGCAAAGAAAATCCCATGATTGGTTTTCCTCAGGATTGCTGTAAGTTGGGAATGACTTGAAGATATGCAACAACAAACTAATATTATGTTTTAACTACAAGTTTCAGCAGCTTTGTCTCTTTATACAGTTAGATATGCAGCTCATATTACATTTTGCCATTGTGTAGTCATTGGTCCTTTGTTGGCAGAAAAACTTGCATTCTAGAGGTATACTCCAGAAAGCACAAAACTCAGTGTAAACTGCGGGGATTTATTCTGCAGATCACGAGCCATTTGCACTTGCAGGACTGTAGTTACGGGGACAGGGGGGATGAGGGCATTACCACACAATAAGAATTGTCCTATTTCCAATGAAATCTTCCTTCTGTCCTCAAATTTCTAGCATTGCAGTAATTTAAAATTTTAGGGAAACATTTAGAAGTACAGTTTAAGCAACCAAAGAAGAGAAGCAGGCAAATTACAAAAGGAATGTAAACACAGCAAATATAACAGTCTTGAATAATCTTCAATGTTCTCATGCTCTGCAATGCAAGAAATTTGAAAAATTAAGGAAAATTTCATGGAGTAGGCAAAACTGGGGTGGGGGGATGTCCTCATTCTCTTGCCTATGAAAAAATCTTCCGGGAACTACACCATACTGGAAAAATATTGTCCAGTTTCCAGTGTCCCTTTCTTGGGCAAGATTCTAGAGCATATGGTGGCCTCTAAGCTCCAGAGCAGGGGTAGGCAACCTGTCCCCTTTAAGGTCTGAGGGACGTCAGCTCCCAGAATCCCAGGAGCTATTGGCCAACATGGGACTATTGGCCAACATGGCTGAGGCTTCTGGGAACTGAAGTCCCTCGGCCCTTAAAGGGGAAAAGTTGCCTACCCCTGCTCCAGAGGTTCCTGGATGAATTTCAGTCTGGCTTCAGGCCTGGCTACAGAACAGGGATAACTTTGGTTGCCTTGGCAGACTGGCCTATGCCCAGGGGTGTCATTAAAATAATTAACAATGTGTTCTTTTATTTTCTTTCTTTCCTTTCTTTTTGTTGCCAAAGTGTGTACATGGTAATCAAAAAAATAACTGCAAGCCATCCTCAGAGGAAGAACCTTGCCAAGAAAACCATATGATAGATTCGCCTTAGGGTCACTATAAGTCAGAAATGACTTGAAGGCACACAACAACAACAACAACAACAACAACAACAACGATTCATCATTGGAGAAATGTCTGTGGAGGTGCACTTGCCTGCAGTAGAGGGAGGAGAGTGATCAGAACTGGCATGCTCTGCCTCCCTTTGTCATTCCCCTTGCTTTCCCTTCTTTCTTCTAACCTGCCTGCTTTTTCCACACTTAACAGGGGCTGCCTGCAAGGTGACAATCGATTCCCCTTTCTCTCCTTCTTAGCCTTCGCCAGTGTTGCACACTGCTGTGACAGAACCAGGGCTGGGCCAGGACAGCTTTTGGCTTGCTACTGCTGTTTCCAGAGAGGGCAGTAGGGAATGCATCAAAGCATGTGCCAGCTGGAGGGGGAGGCTGCAGTAAAACTCATTTGCTATCCCCACAACAAGTGGTTCAGTGAACCTGACAAATTTTGGGTGAACTAGTGTGAACTGGTTGAATGACACCACTGTCTATGAAGGAAAATTGTTGGATCTCTCTGTGGCTTTCATTACCATCAACCATGGTATTTTTCTGGGCCAGCTCTCTGGGATGGGACTCTGCAGTGGTCCTGGTCTTTCTTGGAGGGGCAGACTCAGAAGGTGGTGATGGGGGAACACCTGTTCGACACTCTGGCCTCAGGTCTTGAACCTGTCTCCCATGCTGTCTAATATCTCCTTGAAACCACTGGGAAAGATTATCCAGAGTTTTGGAGTTCATATACAGCTAGCAGATGACACCCAACTATATCTCTCCTTCCGACCTAACTCCAAGGAAATTGCCTAGGTTTTAAACCAGTTTCTACAGTCATTAATTGACTGGATGAAGGTAAACAAATAGACTTAATCCAGACAAGATAGAGGTGATCCTGGTCAGTCAAAAGGCAGATTAGGGGGTAGGGATTCAGCCTATTCAGATGGATGGAGTTACTTTCCTGGAAATCTCCTGCACTCAGGTTTGAAACTGAAACTCCAGGTTTCAGTGGTGGGTAAGAGTGTCTTTGCACAATTAAAACTAGTGCATCAGTTGTGCCCATTCCTTGAGAAATCAGACCTGCCTACGGTGACACATGCCTTTATTATATTCCATTTGGATTACTATAGCACACCCTATGCAAAGCTGTTTATGGAAATTGGGTGGAAACTTCAGCAGGTCCAAACACTAGGCTAGGCTGCTGATCTTGGTTACAGCTCCCCTGGCCACTGTTCTGTTTCAGGGCAGAATTCAAAGTATATTAAACTCCTACATAGTTTGGATCTAGACTACCTAAAAGACCCTATCTCCCTATATGTACTGGCCCAATTTTTACAATCTTCAGCAAAGGGCTTCCTCCGAGCCACACCATCATCTCAAGGTGAGGACACCAAAGAGAACCTTCTCCCAGACAGTGGTACTACCTGCTATTAGAGCAGGGGTAGGCAACCTTTCCCCTTTAAGGGCCGAGGGACTTCAGCTCCCAGAATCCCAGGAGCTATTGGCCAACATGGGACTATTGGCCAACATGGCTGAGGCTTCTGGGAGCTGAAGTCCCTCGGCCCTTAAAGGGGAAAGGTTGCCTACACCTGTAGAGGTTGGGTTAGCCCCTTTTTTGCTCTCTTTCCACCAGCAGGCTATGACTTTCTTATTTTAGCAAGTCTTTTACTTTTAATCATACAGTAATATGGTGTTGAAAATGTGTTTGGGGAGTTTTCTTGTATCTTTTAAATCAGTTTTAAATGTATTTTGAACTATTTGACCATCACCTTTTAATAGACTTGTTATTTAATTTTTCACTTTTGTAAAATAAGCCTTTTTAGCTAAAAATTTTGTCAGCTGCCTTGGGTCCCATCCCAGGAGAAATGCATAAAATAAATAAATAAATAAATAAATATCCATTTTGCAGTAATGGCTGCCCCTGAGATTATGCTTAGTCAGAGTTTCCAAGATACATGGATTATTTTATTAGTTCATTTTACCCCACATCTTAATTTCTCTCCTCCCACCTTCCTCCCCTCTTTCCTGCTATCACATCATCAACTCAGCTGATTATGAGACACAACAATTCATAGCAAATGAACACCTCCCTCCTCCCCAGGAACTAGAACACCCTTGTTTGGGTTCTTCTGACCAGCAGCATCCTGCCCCCACAATGGAAATGAAAGCCACAACAGCCAGCTTTTTCCTATTACCATTTTTGTACCACTTCAGAAAACAAACTTCTGGAAGGGAAATGGGCTTGGGGATTTCCCATCAACCTGTTTCCTTGTTTTTTGCATCCACCCATAATAAAGCCTTCACCATATGCTGGGTTTTCTATTTGTGGATGATTATTGAAGTAGGAGCAGGGGGACACCTAGAAGATCTGCATTTGGTTATATATCAATAATAAAATGAAGAAAGAAAACAAAATGCAGCCAGGATAATCCAACCTTCCCCACATTGCCCAATAATTGCCCACATGCAGCAAACTGTAATCCTATTAATATCTTTATAAAGAGGAGCTGCACTTCCCCTAATTTGACCAATGTCTTATGCATTATTCTTTACAGGTTGGTTTATCACTGAGTCTCTGTGAGCCTGCAGGTTGGACCTACCTCTATTATACAAAAGCAATCTCTCTCTCTCACTCTCTCTCACACATATTATATAACACTCTCAGCTTCAACTGCAGCAAGAGTGGGATCAGGGCATGCACACACATAAATTAAGCTCATAATATCAGGACAGGCAACTGCAGCAGGGGCAGGCAACAATTTCATTTCCCCAGACCCTCCAGGGCCTGTACAAATTGCCAAAGTGTCCACCCGGTACAAACAGAAATAGATGGAAGTCAACCTTTGGATTTGAAAAAAAGGGGGGCATTTTAAAAAAAGATGTTGAAGCTTACCAGGAGGATTTGCAAACTATTTGAAAGGTGAGCTATCACTTCAGGAGGCTTCCAGAAGTGAAAGACGTTATAGCATAAGCTTTTGTAGACTTGGTGTGCTCCATGCATCTGAGGAAGTAGACCAAGTCTATGAAAGTTTATGCTATAATGCAGGGGTAGGCAACCTTTTTGAGCTGGGGGCCAGGTTGCTGTCCCTCTGGGGGGGGGGGAAGCACTAAATAAATAAATAAATAAATAAATAATATAAAAATATAAAAATATATGCATGCCCCAGAAAAGCCACGGCACAACCCCTGTGGAGATTTTGCCAAGAAAACCCCAAGAACAAGTAATAAGAACAATAATCATTATCATCATGGAAACGACTGGAAGACAGGCCCACAAACAAGGAAGGATGCATGCACACTGTCTCAGCCCCAGAAAAGCCATGATGACAAAACCCCTGTGGAGATTTTCCCAAGAACAAGTAATAACAACAATAATCAATATCATCATGGCGGGCGGCAGCGGCGGCAGGACCGGCCTGGGGCTGGTTCAAAGGCCTCGGAGGGCCGCATCCAGCCGACGGGCCTTAGGTTGCCTACCCCTGCTTTAATGTATTTTTGCTCAGTCTTAAAAGTGCTACAAGATCCCTTAGCATATTGATATGGATTAGCAGGCAGGATTAACATTTGGGTTATTATGAACTTGAGTTCCATATAGCCAAACATGCCACTGTCGGTCCCATTTATCTTCCTCTTATGTTCAGTGGAGGCACACTACTCCTACACTTAAGGGGCAACAATGCAAAGATTAGAAGGTGCTATAAAATGGATTGCTGCTCCCACACTTTTTTCAATGCCCAGTGTGCTGTTGACAGCTTAACTCTTTGTTGTTATTGTGTGCCTTTCTGATTTATAGCAATCTTAAAGTGAACCTATGGTCGGACACGACTTGACAACCTTGTCAATGGGGCATACCTTTACCTTTAAAGTGAACCTACCACAGCATTTTCTCAATAAGATTTGTTCAGAGGAGGTGGTTTGCCATTTCTATACCACTTCATAGTGAACTAAGCACTCTCTAAACAGTTTACAACGAGTAAGCCTTCCTCTGAGGTGGAAAATGTGTAACTTGCCCAAGGTCACACAATGGGTTTAGCAGGGATTTGAACATGGGTCTCCCAGTTTCCTAGTCCAACATTCAAGCCACACTACATCATGATAGTTCTCATTTGTTTCATCATAGCAGTTAGTTATAAATATAAAGGGGTATTTTTTTTTTCTATCTTGAGGATCAGCAAAACTCCTGTTAAATTGCATTGATGCATGAGAATGTATTTAAGCAATGAATGTGCCACAGACAAGTGGAAATGACATGTCTGGATAATGTTGCTAAGGATGGGTGGATGGGATTTTTTCCCCACAGGGGATAAGCCTATGTGGTTGCCAGTTATGATGACCACGTAATTACCACTGTAGGACGCAGAAGCCACTGGGTGATCTTGAGTGAATCACACACTCTCAGCCCCAGAAAATCCCATGATAGATTGGCCTTACATCTCTTAGTACTAACTGCTAGGGAACTTGAGTGAAAATATGCTGTTGCACATCTATCCTGTTTGTAACCTTCTGAGAAAAATCTGACTGATTGCTATTTTAACAGAATGCAGGCCCTCTCATGTCTGCATCTTTTGAGATTGTGTTTGTAGTCCTGCAATTCATTTACTACATTGTATTGCTGCATTGTACTACTGAATTTACTACCTTGTACTACAGAGAAGAAACAGCACATGGAAGCATCATTCATTTAGGCCCACAAAAATGCTAAACAAAATGAAAGCATACTAACAACTAGGAGATGCATTAATAATTATTACTTCTGTAACAATTATTTAAACTTGATTAAAAGAAGCTTCTGGACTTTCCCAGAACATAGATACTTGGCTATAAGGTTGATCATAAAATAATAAATCAGCTATAATAGGGTACCGGTAAATACACTTCAGCACAATCCTATGCATTTTTTTTAACTAAGAAAAAAATTCTGCTGAGTTCAGTGGATCTTATTCTTAAGAAAATTAATACAGAACAGCAGGTTCACAATGTCTACGCACAATAAGATTGGACGGGCAGGACACTCACAATATTATGTTTAAATCACTCATTATTTTTTCAAGGGTTCAACTTCAGAAAAAGCAGTTCTCCCTCTTTGCAGAATCTCTAGCTCAACTGCAAAGCACTGATTGGCTTCGGCTGTGCTGTTACAACCAAATCTCTGGAATAGTTTCCTAGGTTTTAAAAAAAAATCAATTATGTTTTTTCAAAACCAAATTTAAATAAATATTTATACAAATTAATGCATTTATTAAAATGCTTTAATCTAAACAAGAATCATTACAATCAAACATTTTAAAGTTTTTTAATTTAAAATTATTAAATGAGGAAGCAGTTTATGATTATTAAAATAACAGTGAACGATTCAGAAATTACTTCCCATTCATCTGCAATGAATGGACTGAAAATGAAGGATAGTGTCTTTGAAATATATAATTTTAAGTGATACAATGGAATTTACTGAGATTATGTCAATACCCTTCTATATATTTCTCTACACCTCTCCTTGCTCCTATTTAGGGACTAGGCATTTCATCAATCAAACTACTCAGCAGCCAACATATTCCAAATTGCTTTACAACCTGGCCTCTGCTTTCTGTAATCTTAAAGGGCCAGTCCTTTAACACTATCCTTTAACAAGATTCTCCAAATGTATAAACAGCTGTTGACCAAAGAGATGATGACAGTGATGATGATGATCATCATCACCATCACAACCACCACCTGGCTCCTCACCTGACCACTATCTACCAAGGGAATACTATATTGCAAGGGAGATTTTACAGATAAAAGATAAAAAAGTACTCTCAGCTGTCCCTTGGTGACTATTACCTGCATTCAATTATGATTCCTTCAGCTCTGCCTTTCAAATTGTCTATTCCTTTGAGTCACCTGCCCACTTAACATTCACCTGTTTCCAGGATGGCATTTATGTTAACCTGTTCCTGCAAAGACTTTTATTGTTTTGCAGTAGTATATCATGAAAACTAATTAAGATATATTAAGATATAGGGAGTGTTCCCTCAACTGGCAGGTACAATATTTGTACATACTGTATATGTGAGTGGTTATGTAGATGTGTGAGGGGAATGTACGGACACTTAAATGCAAAATATGCAAGCATGGATAACGATCTTAATGGTAATCATTAACACAATTCTGGAGGGCAACATTTACCTACTGTAGGTCCAAAACACACTGTGGAAATAATCCAGTTTGAGACCGCTTTAACTACACCGGCTCAATGTTAGGAATTTCTGGGAACTGTTGTTTTCTGAGACATTTAGCCCTCTGTCAGAGAGCTCTGATGCCACAATAAACTACAATTCCCAGGATCCCCTAGGACTGAGCCAGGGCAGGTCTCAAACTGGATTATTAATGCAGTGTGTTTTGGACCCTGGTCATCTTTGGCAAGTGAATCCTACTTTTAGATAACCAGGCTTTCTTCTGCTTGCCCTTCCATGCTGGACTGTGTATTGTACCTCTGCTCTCAGAAAGCATTCAGTGTGGCACCACACACCATATAATAATAATAATAATAATAATAATAATAATAATAATAATAATAATAATAATAATAAATAATAATAATAATATTTATTTATATCCTGCTCCTCTGCAGAGCAATCGGGGTGGCTGATATATATATGTCACAGACCACAGTACCTTGAATAGACTCAATTTCATCTTATTTCATAAGCTAAGGAAGAAAGACCAGAAGAGAATACCAGGGATCTCCAAGAACAGCCAGGAAAGAATCCTGCCTGAAATCCTACAGAAAAGCTGCCAGTCAGTTGACAGCAGTAGGTCAGATGGACCAATATCCCTTCACTTTTCACAAGGATGACTCCAGGCTGTCCATCGTGGTTCATCCTCTGCCTTCTGGCTAAGGAGGACAATATTTGTATTTCACAATGGACGGCACTATAATTTATCCACTGGAAACACAACCCCTGTGTCAATAGGACAAGTTGTTCTCTTCCTCTCCACTTTGCTTCAAGGAGCAACTGAGAGTGTATTGCTCACAGCCACCTGCAAGATGTTTCTGGTTTATCTGAATTGAAGGAAACTCGGGTGGGTGAACAACACAGAGACAGAGTACAAGGTTTCTGGGCATCAGCAGCATCAGTCTCAGATGAAGGGTAAACATCAGTAAAGGGATACTCCCCAAAATCATATTGGTGTGGTTGATTCATTTTTTAAAAATACATTGAATTTGTACAATTACTTTGTGTCATATACTTTCTGTATAAACTGCAACGCTAAAAGCAACCATTAACATGTCTATGCATGTTACACGAGCAAATATTAAATAGGTGAGACCATACCTTATTTTGTCAATAATTCAATTTAAAAAACAACAACTACTACAAGAGATGAACCAAGATTATTAAATGGTCATGTTAATCCAATGCAGTTTAAGAAGCTTGGTCCACTGTTTTTCTAAGTCAAGAACTGCTATTATTAACCCATCTTTGAATTTTATCATTGGGGGTTTCCCCCCGTAACACCTCTCTGCAGCAGGGCTCTATTATTCTTATTTGACAGATGGACATATGCTTTTTTTGGCTGTTTGACAACTTGGAAGTTAATCTCCAAGTGGACACATGATTCTTCATTCCAAGAAAAAGCAGCTTGATCTGCTGCACAGCAGAAGGGAATACTTGACATCACTGGGATTAGGGTTGCAACCCTGCATTGACTTATCCAATGGGCCTCACTTCGGAATAAGTACAGAGTTTGGAAAAGATACTTTTGGGAATGCAACTCCCAGAATCCCCAGTCATGGAGGCCAGCAGACATGAAAAACTGAGGAGTTCTAGGACTTTCTAAAATTATGAATATGCATTAGGCTGGCATTGTTGATTTCACAGAACCAAATACACCTTTGTGGAGTGTGTGTGTTTGTGTGTGTGTGTGTGTG
>CM034706.1:205699378-205717338 GCA_020142125.1 Phrynosoma platyrhinos | reverse complement strand
CTCAAAAAGGTTGCCTACCCCTGATTTAGACTGTGCATGTGGCTTTGTAACTTAAGGGTATAATTTTAATTGTGGTAGCGCATGTAACAACTGTTACCATTAGATTCAGTGATATATGGGAATTATGATTTATGAGTAGCATTAGTATAAAAATCATTACTAAAGATTCTGTATGGTGTGGTAATCGAAGGAGGTCAATGGGGGGGATGACACCATGAGTTAACTGCACCGGGTGACACCAACCCTAATAACTCCACTGGGTTTTACTTTCTTACAAGGCTTATCCTACTTACCTATCTGCTTAGCAGAGATAATAAAAGTTTGGAAAGGGTAAAGGCATTGACTTTTGCTGATACAGATAAATGGGTGACTGGCTGTCACTCAAAGTCCTTGCTGGAGCTTTACTTGGCTTTTTAAACAAACTAAAAAATAGGACTGGTTTTGCAGAGCTGTTTTACTGCTCAATAAGTTTTGCTTAGCTTAATGAGAATTAACTTTAATTATAAAACCAGCATGAAGAAGTACTGTAATATTTTGTAGCATTTTAGATGACTTGGAGATAATGCAACAGTATGTTACTGTTCAAAATCAAAAGTGGGTGGGGGATTGCCATCTTCACTCCCGATTAGGCAAAATTGTTGTGCTGCTTCCTGTAAAAAAATCCTGGCTGCAAATGAGAAAGTTGTGCCACTTGCCAAGGCTTAGATTGCTTATGTGGTTATTGTTGTGCTGGCATAGGAGCTGGTCTGTTTTCATGGCAAGTAGAAACCAAATCATGCCAGAACTGGTAAAACCAAAACTGAAAGTGCACCTTTTCTGCCCTCATCATTTGTTAAGGATAGTATGTCTAAATTTTCCTTGTGATGAATTTTGCTTCCAAGGTATGGATCAAGCCAACTTGTTGTTTGAGGGAGCATGGCTAGTGGTGCCTCCATTCACTGGAATCAAGATGCACAGTACCCAGAGTCAGTCAATTTATTTTGACACAGAGGTAGAAAATTCTGCGTGGACCTATGTCTGTTCCTGGGAGTAAAAAGACTGTGTGATATTTGAGAAAAAGACTGTTCCTAGTAGTAACAAGTATCAGCAAAGTAAATAACAATTTGCTGCCCTGTACGATATCCTATAGCAGCTGCCTCACTTTGTCTACTGGCAGGGCTGGCACTGCTGCTTCGATCTGCACAGGCTACTTAGTGACTGAAAAATATTACTAGTGGTTTTTCTGTGTGTATAATGAAGCAGTTGTTTCCAATTGGGCATGCCTCCTAGCAGTCCTGTATCATTAGACATGAGGCTCTGAATTTTCCCATGACTGCTAGCACTGTATTGAGATCCTCCCAGTGAAGTCTGCTGTTCACAAGTGTTGAATCAGCATTTTTCATGTGTAAGGTAGAAAGGCTGGTGGATTTTCTGTCTGTTCCTTGACAAAGGGAGATGGCTGCTTCCTCTTTGTTCCAGTGTGAACTAGCAAGGCCCCGGAGGCCATAAGATGGCCATGCCCTTTTCCCAACATGGCTTGCTGCAGTGAGTTCCCCTTCCCTGCATATGCTGCTGTTAAATAGAAAAGAATAATCTTATATGTGCAAACTGCCTTGAAAGAACTCCCCCACCTCACTGCAATACCACTTCTCTTCTCTTTTATCTTCTTACAAATGTGGTTCAGTAAATATTAAGGAACAAATTGTACATGCTTCATAAATAGTTCTTCCATTGCCCAACTAAAGGTGTGTAAAAAATTCTTAATGTTTTTACAGGATGGTGAGTTAGCTGAGACACTTTTTTAAAAAAGACACAACAGTTGTTACAGATAACAGTACTGTCTAGATTGCCAGTCCATGCAACATTAGGTGCTTCCAGATGCAGAGATATCTTAGCATGACTGATCAAGATGTTGTGTAACTTTTTCTTTTCCTTTCTGGTGACAATGAAGAAGTTGGAAGAAATGCTGCGAAACGACAGGAGGGGTTCATGTAAAGGACAAAAGTATCTGGATCTCTCTAAAATTCCATGAATATGGCAGGAAATCAAGCTTTTGTTGTCAAATCTGGACATACCAATTGTATTTTTTAAAGTTCTGTGGACAAATGTATTCCAAGTTTTGACATCCTGCCACTACTGTTCTTATGGGCAAGAATTGGAGCACACTTCTAAGCAGTTAGCTGAAGTCATTGACCCACAACAGTAGGCAGCAGGCTATCATCCTGAACCCAGCAATGAGAAATTTCCTGTATTATGGATTATATTAATATGGATTCTCAAAGAAAAACCAAAATCCAGTAGAAATATTGTGCCTGACTCTGTGCTTCTTTATTACAGATTGACAGCCAGATGAAGACCACCTGCAAACAATCTTTCTGCTATGTAGACAAGAAAGAACTGGTGAGTTGGGAATATGAGACAAACTTCCCTTTTGCTGTTGTCTGGAATGGAAGGCAATATGTTACTTACTCTGGAACATATTGTTTAGACCACAGTATAATATAGTGACTCCCAAACTCTGGTCCTCCAGGTGTTTTGGACTTCAGGTCCCAGAAGCCTCAGTTATCTTGGCCAGTGTTCTTGGGATTGTGGGAGTTGAAGTCTAAAACACCTGGAAGGTCAGAGTTTGGGAATCACTGGTCTAATAACAATCTGGAGGTTTGCATGATTTCCACTCTTGGTTTAGACCATGAATGGGAAATGTGTGGTCTTCTAGATGGTGGATTATAACTGCCATCATTGATTATGCTGGCTAGGGCTGATGAAAGATGCAATCCAACAACATCTGAAGAACTACAGACTGCATACCCCTGACTTAGGAGCTAAGCAGATGAGCGGCCATGGGCTGCGCTGGGAAACTGCACCGCGGGACCGAGGCATCCCCATGCCTCGATCCTGCGGCACAGCTTCGCCGCCCCTGAAAGGAGCACTAAATTAGCGCTCTTTTCACAAATCAGCAAAAGTGCGCTGCAAAAGGCTGCGGAGCACTTTCGTCGACTTTTCCGCTGCAGCGCATGGAAAGGCTGTGGCGGGAGGTCCTCCTCGGAGCGCCGGCCGTGCGGAGGGCCAGCTGCTCCGAGGACGACCTCAGGAGGGGGTTGGGGTGCCGATCGTGCGGCTGCCAATCCCCTTCCCTGCCCCCAAGACGGCCTTTTAAGCCATTTGTTTAGGCCCCTAGACTTCCAAGTAATGGTTTTAAACAATATGCTTTCAGAGGATACTTTTCACAATAAGCCGTTTTCTGAAGATTAGACTTAATTATGGTTTTACCTCCAACCCCTTCTTTGTTTCTGCTTTCTCTTCCTCTGACAGGACTATGAGGAGACTTGAAACTTTCACATTTACAGAGTGCTATATTTTTATCCAGGCTTGCGAACTGCAGCTAGTTTTTAACTATGCTTATGATCTATGATTGTTCACTAACTATGGGCTCAAACAGATGAGTGGCTCAGAGCTGCCTCTGGCTGCTCCAGCTGTGAGTGAGCTCTGATTGGCATGGCACCATGGTGACCAGATGCCGTGGTCCTGAGGCCAGCCACTACCATGGTCTGGAAAGGACTACTAGCAAGGAGCAATTCCCCCCTCCCCTTGCTCTTTTTGTGGCCAAGTTGGGGCCATGTTAGTCGGCCTTGATGCGGCTTCCAGTCAATCCAGAGGCATGTGCCATGCACCTGGAGCAGCCCAAAGGTGGTGCTTTTTGCCCATCTGTTCCAGTCCTATGTTCAATTAACCAGCATTGCTTAACATGAAGGAAAACTCTGGTTTGGAATGGAAAAAAAATGCTTTCCATCTTTTTTTCATGGCCATGCCAGAGAAAAAGCTCATGGCTTGTGCATATAGCACCAAACCTTTCTTTGATTTGGTGTCTGAGCCAGTCCATTGACTCATCTAAGAAATAACTGCATCGCTCTACATCTCTACTACAAAATCCAAGAGCATTGCAGAGGGTTCTGGGTGATACTTATTTAATGAGAGAGACTATCTTTGAAAGAAGAAGCAACTGCAAGAAACTTGCTTTGCCCCTCTGTGGCAGAGAGTGGCTAATTTGACTCTTGCCTAAGGACTGGAATATGTTCTCTGTTGTCTTCACATTTTGGGAAGCCATTGGGCAAAGTACTGTTGTAGATGGGGTGATCTCTGTGCCATTGCTGGCCATTCTCTGGCCTTGTCCCTCTGGACCCAATCAGTGTGATCACCAGGAAAGAGAAGGCAAAGCAAGCAGAGTTTGCCCCTCTTTTTGCTGATCCTTTCCACTCCTCACTCCCCAGGATAGGGCAGGTGAATAGGCAGAAACATGAAGGAGAAGTAGCAGGCTCTGAGGATCAATGATGAGAGATACCCGATACAGTTGGAAAAGGAAAAGGCTACAGCTCCCTAAATCCCTAAGATAAGATGACCACAGCTTTTCCAAGCTCTTCCTAATAATCACAATCTTTGATGTCAGCCTTGAATGTTTCCATCATTTGGCATCTTTTCTATCACTTTTTAGGGCAATACAGAATGTTTTCTCAAAGCAGCATATCATCCATTGTCAAACATCCTTGATGAAATTAAATTCAAGAGCAATACCCCAAGCTTCAAGAAGCTAGAAAGGATTGACGATCTACATCTGGAACTTGGATTATGCTTTGATCACGATCCTGTTCACAAGGTAACTTCTAGCACTAATCAGCCTTGCCTTTATCACAAATCTATTAACAAGACCAAGCAAGGCTAAGAAAGGAAAGAGCAGCTGCTTCCTGCATTCTGTGTCTACGGGTGCTGAACACAGGACTAAAAATGCTTTTGTATCTTTTGTTGCATGTTCCTGTCTTCTGAAAGCAACTCTGTTAGCTCCAAACTAGACGTGACCTTATTCATGTTGTTAGCGCTGGTGTATTTTACTTTTAGAACTATAGGAAGCTGGTTTGTGGGGAATTTTTATTTTGATGAGGGGGAGGAGGGTAATAACAGTTGCCTCTACTGTTCTTTCTTTCCAAATTGTACATATATCCTTCTATCACACTACAGTTGGCCCTCTGTATTTGCAGCTTTGACTTTTGCAGATTTGATTATTTGTGTGTTTGATTAATATGTTATCTCCAGGAATCTCTAGGTCCTCCAACACAAGTCTGCCAGAGGTTGACCATAGAGTTAGGCTGGAGAACCTAGAGATTACTAGACAAAACACTTCTCTAGGCATTTGTAGGTCCTCTAGTATTATTCTGTGATCAACTTCTGCCAGATGTTGACCACAGAGTTGCACTGGAGGACCTGGAAATTCCTAGAGAGATGTTGTCTTAGGAAAAAAGGATAGTGGTGTTTTTTTTATTTGCAGTTTTTCCAGTCACAGGGGTCCTTCACCCCTAACCCCAGTGAATGTGGAGGGACCCACTGTGGTTATTTGCAATGGGACGAATGCTCCCATTGTTCTTGTTCCATTTCATTAAAAGCAAGGTGGTTCCCACACTGCGAACAAAAAAGAGATCTGTTGGATCTGACCAAAAGTCTAACTAGGCCAGTGTTCTGTTCCTACAGTGACTAATTATTGGAAGCTCACAAGCAAATCAGGAGCACAATAGCCACCTTTTGCTTGTCTTTTCCAGCCACTGGTACTCATAAGCACACTACCTCTGTTACTGGATGGTATAGCCACTGGTAGGCTTATTCTTCATGTACTGTTCCCCTTTTTCAAACCCTGCAAATTATGTGGCTATCATTATATCTTGTGGTAGTGTATTATATCTTGTGGTAGTGTATTCCAACTATGTGCTGTGTTTTATTTAATTTGTCCTCAGACTTCTGTCATTTAGCTTCACTGGGTGACTGTGGGTTTGGCTATTAAGAGGGAGCAAGACCCTCTTATCTGTTTCCTCTCTATACCTCTACCCCAGGGGTAGACAACCTTTCCCCTTTAAGGGCCGAGGGACTTCAGCTCCCAGAATCCCAGGAGCTATTGGCCAACATGGGAGTATTGCTCAACATGGCTGAGGCTTCTGGGAGCTGAAGTCCCTTGGCCCTTAAAGGGGAAAGGTTGCCTACCCCTGCTCTACCCTGTCCCCCTGCAAGTTGATTTCTCTCTCTCTCTAAGTTATGTGGTACCCTCTTGCTTTTTGGGGTGCTTCATCTTGGATTCCTAATTGAGCACCTGAGAACAGTCCTGGTTTGACTGACAAAGGGCCTTTACAGACTGCCAGAAATAGTGCAAATTGAGTCCACTTTAAGGGTTAGGGTTAGTGCTAGGGAGTCATTGGAATTGGTTTTTTTTTTCCTGAGACATTGAGTCTTCTCTGTCAGAGAGCTCTGGTGCCACAATAAAATACAGTTCCCATGATTCCCTAGCACTAACCCTAACCCTAAAAGTGGACTCAATTTGCACTATTTCTGGCAGTCTGCAACCCCCCAAAGATGCAGAAACATGCTTTTGAAGGTAGATCATCCTTGATCATTTACAGTGGTAGATAAGCTGTCCTCAAATACTTCAGTATAATAGGTCTTTATTTTCACAGATACAAATTGTGAGTCATTGATATGGTTTCATTGGTTTCCCCCTCCGCTGATCTGTCTTTCTTGTAGATATGCACCAAGAAGTTCCACCTGACTCCAGAGGAGATGCTGCAAACAGTATATGATTATTTCAGTGAAGCTAAATATTTTCTCTCCAAATCAAACTTCAGTCAGGACTGTACTAGTGTCTTTCAGAAGTGTTCAGACTCTCAGGGAAAGGAGAAGATGGAATCTACAGGTAAATGGCCATAGACCTTTGATATATATCTTTACTCCCAGCTGTTGGGGTAGAGTTTGGGGAATGAGCATTCTAGGCATTCTGTAGCTTCTATATGTGTGCATTTATGTCTATGTGTAAATGTGTATGTCTTGTCTCTTACTGATTGCTAAAGGTTTAAAGTCAACAGCCATCTCTTCTTCTGGATATGTACTATGTCTCTTTGGTTGAAGCAAAGGCAAACCTGGCTGTGCCTGAATCTAACAGTTATAAAGTCCACTCTGCGGGATAAGCTATGCCTTTTTAGAATGGACTCTTGTGGGGGGGTGTTTCCCCTCAATTCTGTGGTGCTCAGCTTTAAGTTTTCTCATGCTCCAGTAACACATTTTTACACCTCTGATTTAAAGAAAAGCTTAAAATCATGTGGGTGTGCCTGGTTTTTTAAACAAACAAATCTGCAAACCTTTTAACTGGGGCCAGGTAGGGATGCTCATGTGATGTATCCTTATAATATACTCTAATTTTAAAAATGACAGTGTTGCCTGTTCATGGTTAAACCATAGATGTCCTGAGAGAAGCGACATGGTAATGCCCTATCTGTACCAGAACTATGGATCTTCTGGTGTTACAGCTATAGAAAATACTTACTGATCCTTTCATTTGGTGGCACTCAAACAGATGAAGGTGCTGGGCTGCAGAGATGGGGAATGTTGAGAAGACATTGAATTTTTAAGACAGAAACATCATGTTCTGTCTGGTGCATTCTAAAACTGACACACACACACCTTATCTTAAAAAGCATCATTGGAGTTCTGTGTAAGCCCTTGGAGTCTTCACTGTCTTCATAAATCAGTGGTGAAGATGTCTTTGAATATTGTCAAGCAAAGAAGATAAAATTCCATTATTCAGGGTGGATTGCTTTTCAGTTCTATATTGCTTATATGACAAGAATTACTTGCAGCCATGGAATCAATCATTTCTAGCTTGGTTTCTCTGGGCATCTAATAGGAGTGTAGCCTCCTATCCTCTGAGTGGTGCTCTGGAGTGTTGATATGGAGAATGCAGTCACTGTCTGGCTTTAGGAGCTGTCTGAGTCCGTCTTCTGTGTTCCTGTGGTAGTTTACATTCTTATGGCAGCTTGCTGTGTGCAGAGAACCTGTGGTAACTTGGAGTGACAACAGAATAGATTCTTGCCAATATTTGGCTCATCTGGTCCACCCATGAACAAGTTTGCCTTCTAAACATGGAAGCTGACTTCATCTTTGCTTTGACTCGCTAACCAGCTGGAACTTCATCAAATGCTTTGTCTCTATTGTTGGTGCTATTTTGGCAAGCTTGGGCTGCATGAGTGCTTCTTGGCAGTTGTTACCCCTAGCTAATGCTGCTGTGTCCTCTTCATTTGCTGATTGATTTATCCACCTACCCACCCGTGCTCTGGAAATCCTTTCTGGACCCTGCTGCTGGCCACCTCACTCCTGCTTAGTTGTGATTTTAATTGTTGGCTTGTGTGTTGCTTTTGGCATCCATCTACCCATGCTGAGGTTTATTCTTGGCCTGGTGGTTTGAGAAAAGGGACTAGTCTGAGCCCTGAAGCATTCCTTCTGTCCTCCTTGCACCTGAAGAGGCTGGTTACTCTATGGCCGTTCTCTCTATCTGGCTCTTTCAGGTGTGGTGACTGACGAGGATGATGCGCATCCAGATGCAAGCCCTGTGAATGGGGGAGGCTCAGCTTTTCTCCTTCCAGCCTTTGAACCCTCTTCTTCAATTGCAGACCAACTAGACATCAAGGAGACAGCTGACAGCACTCTCCAGTTATTCATGCTGCCTGACACCACACAGATGCAAGGAGTAGTAGAGGGTGGCACCAGACCCAGGATGCTTAGGAGCACTCAGAATGGCCAGGGAGCTGCTGGCACTGATGCTATCATATCAGCAAAAGAATGGGCATTGGCAGCTGTATCCCAGGGACATGAATCTTTGAACATGAACACTGCATCCCTCTTGGACCCAACCATAACCCAGTACCAGTTATCCAGCCAGCTCATAAATATTCCTCTCTTATCTCCCAGCCAACAGCATACTGAATATTTGGAAACCAAGTCTCCCTTGGCTAGCTCAGGAGCAGCCAGTGGAAAGCCATGGCCTCATGATTTACCTTCTCAGCATCCTCCTCTCTCTGACTTAGCCAAGTCCTCCCTTCATAAGCAGTGGCTTTGGGCAAGAGAAATGAGTGAGACCATTCCAGAACATAAGTCTAATTGGGAGGTGGCTGTCTCCAGCAGCACACCTAGCATACCCCTGGCACCAATGTATGACTCAGGAGTGTCTTCCAGTGGTAGATGGGTGACACTTTCGCCCAGTGAACCAGCTCTCTTCCATGTCCATAGTTCAAAGGATTCTGTCTCTGCAACACAACATCCTTCTAGATTGGTAGTCACCACAGAAAGTTCATCTTCTCCCAGGCAGATATCTCCAGAAAACTATTCTTTGGGGGAGGAGGGTAGCAGAGGGAGATCTCCAGGAGGACATCAAAGTACACAACTCCGAGAGAGACGTGCAGAACGAGAAGAGAACAGGGAAGCAGAAGAGAACATGCCAGGGCCCAGCATTGATCAGAGCTTCATTCCTCTGAACACAGACAAGCACACCAAGAAGCTAGAATCCAGCGATACCCAAGGAATGACTGTGACTTATGTGAGTGTCCTGGTGGCCAGTGTCCTGGGGATTCTGCTGGCAGTGGGAGGCTTGCTGTTCTACTTGCATAAATTGAGGGTAAGGTCCAGTCCTGGCTTAACAAACTGTCTCTCTTGTATTCCTATTGTTGTTGTTACTATTGTTTCAGTATCTTTGGTTATCTCGGTTGAACATGTGATGCCTAGAGCTGTATGAGAAGATTAAGCATGCTAAAAAGGCCCTCTACTCACAGCCAATCTCCCCTTCTGTTTTGTATTCTGAATATTGTTCCATGTAGGCTTGTATTCATTGAGATGTGGAAAAGAACTGGTTGGATGTTAAGGAGCGTTCCTGTTCTGCTGCATGTTTTGTAGTGTCACTTTCTCTCTTGGATTGTCTGGGCCACATTAAGTTCCAGCATATTGTAGAGCCACAAGACAGAGCCATTCCTTAAGGGGAAATAATTCCCAGTACAGTACCTGAGGCTTTGAAAGACTTCCCTGCAATGAGTATGTATAGTGTTGGAAATTGATAGCACTCTCCTGCTCTGTGGTGTTGGCTAGAGTCGTCGTCTTTGTGAAATGCCTTCCACCTGCAAAATGAAGCCAGTGACATTATTTTTTACATCTTGAATGCCTGGAAAGTCACAATGACAATGAGATGAAGAAGAAGTCATGAAAATGATGTCTTTCTCATTAGAAATCAAAGAGATGCATAGTTCTGTAGTTAGAAACTGAACTTTAATAAGGTTAATTTCCATATAGAAGAAGGTTACCATGATGGCTGTAAGAAAAATTCCAGAATATAGATTGTGATAATACCTTTATCACACCAAACATTCAAAAATGTGTGTGCAAGCTTTTGAGATCTTCAGATCTCTTCATCATATAAAATGTCGCAGAAAAGCAGATTAAGGAAGAGGGAAACAGCATCAGGAGGGGATATTATCTGAAAATCATGAAACCTACCTCTAATGAAGAAAGGCCTTTGTGCTCTGAAGTGAGATTTCAGGTGATATAACAGTGTCAGGTTTGACACAGAGTAGGCTCTAGATTTGTTCAGAGCAGGAAGAGTAATACATTCGTTCATTTTGAAAGTACAAAACTACAGATAAACTCATGACAGGTCCCCGTTCTATATGAAGCTTATAGGCTTCTTTGCCAGTGGAACACAGAGTAACTAGGCATAGTTTGTAGTGACAATTTACATTCCAGGTACTTTACCCTGCTGATGATTTGCACTTGCTCTATCTGTAGAAAGATTAAATGTTCTGTCAATATCTTTTATTTATACCTACAGTCTGGGAAGGTATAGGATGGGATCCTGATTTGTGCAGCCACATTGCAATTAATATTCAAATAGATCTATCATAAGTTGCAAGAGAAAGGAGTTAATATACATTTGTCTGCATTTATATTGTGAAAGATTTTGGATGCTCCAGTCTGAACAACTCTTCAATTACAGTAACAGCAGCTTTTTAAAAGCTTTCTTTTATTTTTCTTGAATTCCTGTTTGACCTATAATGAAGTCCCCAATTCCTATGGAACAATTAGGAGGAGCTTTTAAAGTGTAAGAAGAGTGTGACTAAGGGCCTTTGCAGACTGCCAGAAATAGTGCAAATTGAGTCCACTTTAAGGGTTAGGGTTAGTGCTAGGGAATCATGGCAATTGTATTTTTTCTGAGACGTTGAGCCTTCTCTGTCAGAGAGCTCTGGTGCCACAATAAAATATAGTTCCCATGATTCCCTAACCCTTAAAGTGGACTCAATTTGCACTATTTCTGGCAGTCTGTAAAGGCCCATAGTAATAAAAATAGTTTATAGAGCAGCCATCCCCAACCATGACCATGCTGGGTATGGGTGCTGAGAATTGTAGTCCAACACATAATGGAGGTCACCAGGTTGGCGAAGGCTGGCAAAGAGCTTCTAAGGTAGGAGTATTCAATTGTGGCTCTTCAAGAGCCAATGTAAGAATATTAACAATGGCATGGAGCAAGCCAGGAACTAGTGTCATGCCTTGAACTGATGCCAGATATGTAGTCCTGTAGGACACTCTTACAGACACTTTTCCCTGTACCAAGAAGGAAGCTCACCAGTTGTTCTGGGAGACAGGGACAGGTTGTTGTGTTGGGTTTTTGCCAGGACATAAACCTGAATGAGAGTTTTCTGGTTGGTCCAGTTATGGCTTTATGTTTTCCTGGAAAGCATCTGGAACGGTCCAGAGACATTTATTCTTAATTGAATTCACTCTAACAATACAAGAAGTAATAATCCAACACTCCTGCTCACTTTACATCAGGTTTCTTCTAGTACTGAATATTCTGCTTCATCCACACAGATCCAAGCATGGAGACAACCACAGAGGAGCAACAATAATGTGGAAAGACCAGAAGAAGGAAGGTAAGAGGCTATATGGTTGTGTAACTCAAACCCAAAAAACCTGGGCTTCTTTTGACCCTTCCAGGGGGGGTTGCAGACTGCCAGAAATAGTGCAAATTGAGTCCACTTTTAGGGTTAGGGTTAGTGCTAGGGAGTCATGGGAATTGTTTTTTTTTTCTGAGACATTGAACCTTCTCTGTCAGAGAGCTCTGGTGCCACAATAAACTACAGTTCCCATGATTCCCTAACACTAACCCTAAAAGTGGACTCAATTTGCACTATTTCTGGCAGTCTGCAACCCCCCCCCCCCCCCATGTTTCTGTATAGCTATGTACCTTTGTAGATAGCTTCTTCCTGATGCTTTGATTTCTCATTTCTTGTGGCTACAACTCATCCAGAAGTTCTTTTCTGAAGGCACTTGGCCTGTTCCCACAGAATATCTTTCTTGCAAGCACTGCTGGGAAAAGAAAACTCTAGGTGGCATCTACTAATGTATCCTAGTTCTTGTTGTTGATTTCAGTGCTAGACTGACTGTGTCCTTTCTTTCTTTCTTTGGTAGGCCACTGAATAGAGGAGAGGAACATGTAGAATTGCAGATCCAAGAGGAGCTATGAGGTATGATCCTACTTGGTGAGCGAGCATAGAGGATGTATTTGGAAGTGTGGGTATCTTTCATGCTGTAATGGAACTTTCTGGAAAGGCAAAATAAGACTACAGTTAATATATGCGTGTGCACTTGCTATCCAGGGGGGTGGATACTGAATGTCCATTTTGGGAAGAAGCTCTGTTGTGAATACCAGCTGCTGGTGACAAATGCAAAGAGCATTGCTTTCCTGGCTATCATTTGGATTTTATATATTTCAGTGGTCACTACTGAAAACAGAATATTGGACTAGATGAAGCTCAGTTAAGGTCTTACAACATTGCTTATGAATTCAGCAGTTGGCTGTTGTCATCAACAACCAGCTGAGTGGCATTAGGCACATGCAACCAGCTACCTCCTTTCTTTGTAGAGACATGTTTCCTGCAAATAAAGGTAGGTGCTATGGAATGTAGCTTTGTCTCCAGGGGCAGCAGCAGATAGGGATCAATATACAGTACATTCCGAGTCTGGGAAAACTCAGCAAATCCACTACTTTGTTTCATGACACTGCATTTTGTAGAGTCACCCAAATCACTGCGAGAGTAGAGGTCACATGTGTCTGGGCCAAAGCATGTAATCCTTTAAAATCGCACTGCTTCAGTTAGTCAAACTGCATTCTCCTGGAAGTTCTGCAACTTGTTTACTAAGACAGTTTTAGATCATAAACAGGTGACTCCTGGTTGAGCAGAGTATTGGTATAGGAAGGCTGCAGAGTCCCTTTCCTTGACAGCTCAGAATGGCAGAGCTTAGCTGCCTTCCAGCTTGGGGAAAGATGTAGCAGCCTCATGTCTCCACTACCTCCATCTGATGGGCAAAGAAATAAATTGCATGAATCTATCCTCCTTCCTTTTCATTGAAGGAATGAACAGTGTGCTCTTTGCTTAATGGACTTCCTATTGTCTGACCAAGCATAAAAAAAAAAAAGACCTGACATAGAAGAGCCCAAACCTTCTTCTGCAGTTGGCTAATAGATTTAGTTGTGAAATGAGTACCATGCCATGTGGCTTTCAGGTTCCTGGTTGAAGCCTGACTCTTTCATAAAGCATTAGGCTAATCTGACTTTGTTTTTTCAAATGTACTGCCACTGTCTACGTTTCTCTGCTCTAAAGAGAAAGTATTTCCGATACTGCTGCAAGTGTTTGCAATATTGGTGTAATATTTTTGTATGTTGCCTGCATTGTTGTAAGACATCATGACTTTATCATTAAAGAGAAAGCATAATGTATAAAAGTTTTTTTTTTAAATGGCCCTTTAAAAAGTCCCATACAGGATGAGGAGAAGGAGGAGAATTATAAAAAGTCTTCTTGTTCTGTACTTGGATACCACTTCTTTAACTCATCCACTCACTGTCACCACCATTATTATTAGACATTGTGTTGTTATAATGGCTGTTGTCTTCTTTCCAGCTGGACCTTCCTCTCTGAGAAGAAAATCTATGTGGGGCTTGGATTGTAAGCCTTTCTTTTTAAACTTTTGGTCCTCTTGATACTATTGGGAGGATTTACACAGTGAACTCTAGGATTGAAGCAGTCGCTCCAGCACTTTCCTATGAAGAGTATTTTTCTCTTTCTTCTTTTTTTTAATGAAGGAAGGGGATTAATGAGGAAATGGACACTTATTTATTTCTGGCACTGAAGGTTGGCTTCCAGAGGGATGTTTTTGCCAGACATGCAGCAAGCTGGAACTTGATCAGCAGGATGGAAACCATTGGGAAGCTGACCTGGACTTCAGAATCCCTCCTCTGATTGCAGGGGAGGGTGGGGTGTTTTTACTTGGAACCACTGTGTCGCCTGCTTTCTCGGGTGAAAGGGGGACCTTCCCTCCTAGGCTCCTTTAGCAAGTGGAGTCTGCAGTTCAACGAGTCAAGCCTCTGGGCATGAATGAAAACGGTTCAGCCAACTCATCCAGGAGCTTCTGACTTATCTCTTGAACTGTAGAAGATTTCAGAGGATCCACTCACCTATATTTTCTTAGACATTACAAATTAAATCTATGGATCATGACAACTGTTAGTTGTCTAGGATGAATGGGCACATTGTCCCTCTGGTATCTGCCCACATCCTTTTCTTTTAAGCTGTGTGTGTTGTGTAGTTCAGGGAAAGAGAACATGCTTTTTCATAGCAAGGTGTTCTGCACTTACCACTTAAATCCCCAGATAACCTTGTGCCTGAACTGGAAAAAGTTGCTGTATGCTATCCCAGTGGTCTTCTCTGTCTTCATTTAACTTTTTATTAGTATCTTGCTTTTAACCTCAACTTTTATAATGGGACCCATACTTTTAACTTCTAACTAGAATTGAGTATCATTTAATAAAACTGATTTTAACTTAATTTTAGGACAGACCCCCCCTCCCAGAAAAAGGACTACTGTACTTCATACATACAACTTAGGAAATCTCCTGCCACAAGATGTAGTGATAGTGGTCACTAGGTTCCATGGCTTTAAAATGAGGTGAGACAAAACAGGGAGGACAAGTCCATCGATATCGAAGGGCTGCCTCCATCTCAGAATTTGGAAAAGTTATTCCTTGGGTTATAGCTCTTAGAATCCTTCAGTTTTCATGCTCACTGTCATCTTGCCTGTGGTATTCTGAGAGCTGTAGTTCATACAGGGTGTCCTTCAAGTACAGTGGCAGATTTGTTTCTAAATCCCAGCTGCTGGCATGGCATCCAAGAAATGAGAGAACCCTGCAGTCTTCATGCCCTGGCTGATTATGGGTTTCTCAGTGGTCACAATTGGGGGGGGGGGGGGGGGGGGGGGGCTGGACTAGATAGACATCCAAGGCTGATCTTTATTGTTAAGTTAACCTGGATCTCCTTGTCTTTTCTCTGGCTTCAAAAATTATTGTAGCTCTAGGATAAACAACCTTTTGGAGGTGTGGAGGGCTTCACAACTTCAGTAGTAACTGTATTTATGTCTAGCAGCCTTAATTCAATCTAGCACCTTTCATATATGTTGGACTAAAAAGTTCCAAGCATCCCTTAGCAGCATGGCCAGTGGGAGGTGCCAAGTTGAGGAAGCTGTTGTATATAGAATTGGCCCAAATTCCTTTTTGTTTAACATAGGAGTTTATCACACGGGACAGATCCCGTGCAGAAACTGGATTTAAAGTGAAAACAACCCACAAAAGTAGGTTGTTTTTTACATGACGTTGGCATCAAGGAGAAATAACACGTCATTAATCCAAACAGAAAGTCCCCCAAACCCGCTCCTTTTTACTTTTGGGAACTTCCGAAAGTAAAAAGGAGTGGGTTTTGGCAGCTTTCAATTGAGGTTAATGTTGCATTATTTCCTTTTTACACAAATACATCTGAAAACAACCCATTTTTGTGGGGGGTTTTCAGATTTTTAAATCCTGTTTCTGCACAGGATTTAAGCAATTTGCCTCCATGTGATAAACTCCATAGCAAGGAGCAATATTTCAGTGGCACCTTGTAAATCAGGAGTAGTTTTGATTTTAGGAATTGTTTTTACTGTCATGGGGAGGGGTCCATTCACTTTGAGTCATTGTTTACATTCTCTCTGGTTCTGGTAGAGCAGTGTTGCTACCAAATGGAAGTACTGCAGCATAGGTACAAAAACCATGGTATTAGACCCATACAGAAGCCTAGTGTGGCTGCCTGAACTACCAGAGTTTAGCCATCTTATAGCCACTGATTTTTCAGTTTTGTTTCCTTCACTGGGTTGAGCAATCATTGGGGAATATCCCGAACTCCCTGTCATCACAAACATGTTTCACAAATTTGTTTCAAAGACTGGGGTCAAAACTTCTTTATTTTAGCAAATCTGTGTTTCTAAATCTGCATTTGCTGAAAGAACACAGAGCACAGGGGGCACTTTCATGGAAGGAACTGGTTTTCTGGTTTTTATTTTTGTATTGGGGATGTACTCTGTAGAAGGCAGTTGGTTGCTGTGTCTCAGTTCTGAAGTAAAGCAAAATTATTGCACTGTGTATGCACTGTATTTTTCCTGTTACACTCCAAGAACATTCCAACCACACACCTAGGAATGAGGCTGTAGGGTGTGTGTTTGTGGTTGGGAGGCTGTCCAGATTATCAATCTGCCCACTCTCTTGCCATATCATGTCTCATTTCAATCTTATCTCTCTTTTTTTGACCTGCTCTCCTTGCCTTCCCCCTCCTATTTTGTAACAAGACAGGTGATAAACCTGGGCCAGCCTTGGAATGCCTATGTTGCCTTTTCCCATTGGAGCTTTGAAGTACTGGATAATAAATGTTGGATACATTGTTTTAGTGGTACAACATGCGCAGCTCTGTGAGGAGCTGTCTCTAAATGGGGGCATGTATGCTGTGTTATTGATGTGAGCAGGTCTCATGTTTGCATAAAGGATCTTGAAGACTCTTCTTCAATGTGCCAGTGAATCATATTTTACTTTACAGTGTGGGTGCAATGTTCTGAAATATTAAGGTGCATAGACCTATATGTAGTGTTTCTATTTTGGTATTGAACTAGTTAATTCAGTCACCACTGCAAATGTGCCAGAAGAGCATGCCTATTTTTATTTTAGCTTGTGTTGCAAGGAGGAACTGTGTTGTCCTTCAGTGACACATCATTTGCTACTCTTCTCCCTTCCTCCCTACCTAGTCTTGTTGCTAACTATATCCCAGGGAGAGCTTGGCTGCACCTTGGAGGCTTAGTGGCAAGTTCCATCTTTGCTTTTGACATCAGGGAGAATGATGTTCGGCACTAGCAGCTTGTACAGTTTAATGAGCCAATGCACAGGTTCTGTTCTTGCTTTGCATCAAAGAGCAGTACCTGTTTATCTAGCACCCTATGGCCAGGTTTATTGTGATGTTTAGATGCAGCATGCCCTAGGTATGCTCCATTGTGAGCACTTATTTGCTGGCACAGTAAAGTTTAGGTATTAAGGCCAGATCCTAATAGCCACCCTTCACTTCTGGGTTATTAAATGTTTTTTCTACATGGTAAATGAGAAACCAGTGGAGAGAAGTTCCTTTAAATGAGAGTTACAATGCTGATTTAAACTGTGTTTTTTATATATTTTTTCAAACAATGAAATATTTTATATAAATGACTTTTAAAATGGTTAAATGTTTATTTAAAGATAGAAAATGTTGTATTTAATAATAATAATAAAACACAGATGTGTAACACTTTTAAAGTCTTGTGTATTGTCATGGTTATTACGGTTATTGGCTATAAGTATTAGAAGGTGGATTATATGAAGATAAAAATGAATTATCAGACTTCTGAAGGTTTTTGGCTATCGCAACATATTATAGGTGGTAGAGGTGGGTGGGGAATTGTACAGCCTGTAGAGCATTCCTCACCATTGGCTATGCAAGCTAAGGCTGCTGGTATTGCAGTCTAACAACTTTATCCCACACAGTTTCCACTCTGGCTATAGGGCCATGCCTGCATAGTTTCAGCAACTTAGCACCTTCTCTCTTTTAATTCTCTGGACTGCCTAGCAGATTCTAATTCCCAAGATAGGGCAATGCAGAGTGATACAAAGAAGCAAGAAATGCAAGAGCAAGCTAAATGGATGTAGATTAAATAGAGCAATAGATGCCAATGGGGTCATGCTGGAATCATAGAATCAT
>CM034706.1:205677123-205697090 GCA_020142125.1 Phrynosoma platyrhinos | reverse complement strand
CCCCACCCCCCACCCCACCCTGTCCCAGGCCTTTCACATCTTTCATATTTACCAATTTGAACTTAGTTACCCAGAACAGACAAAATGTTTTCCTGTTGAAGAACCTGAGATGATCAGGTTAAATAAAAGGTGACATTTGAACTCAAAGCCAGCCTGAGCAAAGAGCAGAACTGATTTTTAAAAGACAACAGTGTGCAAAGGATACCTGCTTAGGGTTGTTGTTGTTTTTTAAATTCAAAGCAAATCTGTAAACCAATCTGGATAATATTTTATTTTAAAAATACTCCCCAATATAAAAATATGGATGAAAAAGAGGGGCCTCAGCTATGGAACACTTGCTCCATAGCTGAAGTGTTAGTGGCACAAAACTGGAGCCCTTTTGTTTGCCCAGGCCTTTTAAGATTAGCTGGTGGAATCTCTAATTGTTTTTCTTTGTCTTGATGTCATTGTTGGGAGTTTGTATGGTTTTAATTATATTTGTATACTGTCCTGGTATCCATAAGGAGGATGGGTATTTTTTAAATCATAGAATAATGTTACAGTAAATAAATATATTATACACATAAATGTGAATACTATAATTTGAAGGCACAAAACAGCATGCATTGGGGGAGAAAGTACTTACCAGTTGACTTATTTACAAGTACTTTTTCAGAAGTCCATACCAGAATACTATGCAGAAACTTGCATTTTGCAAGACAAAAACATTCTTCTCAATGAAGTCCACTATGAACAAAAAAGCCCTAGGTGGTGCCTTGGGGAGTGAGAAAGGCAAAGATCTTCCCAGGATAAATAGTTCACCCCTTCCCTCATTTGTGTACCTTGCAAGTTCTTGACAGATGAAACAGTGGCATTTCATATACACTTTACAACTGAATCCTAAACTAGACTTTTAAAAAAATATTTTATTAACACTTAATTTTAATAATAAAAAATAAGGTGAAAATATATCCAGACTATAAACCTAAAACTACTTCTACAAATTATACAAACTAACTAAACAAACTGACCACTATACAAAATATCCAAAGCAAAGGGGGAAAGAAAAACAAAAATGACTTCTAACCTGCCAGCTAATGGTTATAGTTATCAATTCTACTTTCTCTTTCTATCTATCTATCTATCTATCTATCTATCTACATATATACTGGAGAGAGAGAGAGAGAATACACTTCTCCTAACTTAGAAATTGAAGCTAATTTGCCATTCTTAGCAGGGTTACTTGAAAGCAGACTCCATAAGAGCCAACCAAATGTACTTCAGAGAAAATGTGTCTAGGACTGGAGTGTTAATATGAAATAAACTGAGTTGGACCCAGTTTGTTATTTTTACAGTAGATGTTTGAACTCCATGGGAACCCTCCCCCCATTTCATTGATAGCTGTGATCCTGCTTTGGAAGATGAGGCATAAAGTTCCACAGAAGTGGAACTGCATCACCTCTCCCCTCCTTTAAAGCCCACTGTCTCAAATAGCAGCCACCGCTGTGATGGCTGTGTGGCTAAGAACCATGAGGCACACAAGAATGTCATCTCCCAGGCCTTCATATGTCTGATTGCATTCTGTGGGCCTGGGGGAACAAGATATGGGGGGGGCGGGTTGGGGGCACTGGTGTCACTATGCAAGTGAGGAGGATGTCTCTCTGATCCTTGAGCCGCATCTCTCCCCCACTCCCAGGATACCTTCCAGTCAGGCTCGCGCGGTGGAGAGGTGCTTTCCTTGCTCACAGTCACCATCTCTTCACCTGGCTGGAAGGCATGGGGGGTCCATGGGATGTGGTCAGGGGACAGAGAGACACTGTCTTGGCCTGCTCGCTGATAGTGACTTTGAGTGAGGAGAGCATCTCTTCACCCTGCAAACCTGGCTGGAAGGCTCAAGGGTTCAGATGCGGCTCAGGTGGCAGAGAGACACTGTCCCACTCTCTGATGATGATTGCAAGTGGAAGAATTTCTCTCTGATCCCCAAGCCTGGCTGGAAGGCATGGAGATGGGTGGGATGCAGCTCAGTGGGCAGAGAGAGCTCTCCTAGCCTACTCGCTGATGGTGAATGGAGTGAGGAGAGTATCTCTTTGCCCCCTGAGTGACATCTCACCCTCTACAGTCTACACCTTCCAGCCAAGCTCAGGGGATAATGCTTTCCTCACTCAAAATCACCATCAGAGAGTGGGAGAGTGACCCCTGAGCTGAATCCCACCCACCATCCACCTTCCAGCCAGATTCAGGGGGCAGAGAGACACTCCTCACTCACAGTAAGTGAGCAGGAGAGTGTCTCTCTGCCTGCTGAGCACATTTGGGGAGCAGTAGTGTCACCCCATTTGGGATGTCTCCCAGTGCAGTCTGAACCATGTGCACACCCCTATATGATGCCTCTGGTTGTGGGGGAGTCATTGTGTGTGGGCAGTAGTGAATTCCCACCTCCTCAATGGTCTGAAAACCATACCCTATAAATGAAGGGCTTTTTCTTTTTTTATGGGTATCAGGAAGCAACTAACAGAATGAAATTCAACACAGAGAAATGTAAGGTGCTGCACTTAGTGCGGAAAAACGAAAAGCACAGATATACGATGAGGGACACCTGGCTGAATGAGACTACGTGTGAAAGGGATCTAGGAATCCAGGTGGACCACAAGTTGAACATGAGTCAACAGTGCGATGCAGCAGCTAAAAAGGCCAATGCAATTTTAGGCTGCATCAGTAGAAGTATAGTGTCTAGATCAAGAGAAGTAATAGTGCCACTCTATTCTGCTTTGGTCAGGCCTCACCTGGAATACTGTGTCCAGTTCTGGGCACCACAATTCAAAAAGGATATGGAGAAACTGGAGCGTGTCCAAAGGAGGGCAACTAAAATGGTGAAGGGTCTGGAAACTAAGCCCTATGAGGAACGACTTAGGGAGCTGGGAATGTTTAGCCTGGAGAAGAGAAGGCTGAGAGGTGATATGGTGGCCATGTTTAAATAGTTGAAGGGATGCCATATTGAGGAGGGAACAAGCTTGTTTTCTGCTGCTCCAGATACTAGGACCCGAAACAATGGATGTAAGCTCCAGGAAAAGAGATTCCACCTCAACATTAGGGGGAACTTCCTGACAGTAAGGGCGGTTCGACAGTGGAACACACTCCCTCGGAGAGTAGTGGAGTATCCTTCCTTGGAGGTCTTTAAGCAGAGGCTGGATGGCCATCTGTCGGGGATGCTTTGACTGGGAGTTCCTGCATGGCAGAATGGGGTTGGACTGGATGGCCCTTGTGGTCTCTTCCAACTCTATGATTCTACAGAGCAACCAAACAGAATTCCCTGTGTCCTTCACTCATGTAAAGGTTGGGGAGCAGGTGAAAAGCATCAAGTGTTTTGCTTTTTATGCTCAGAGAAGATAAGCTGGTGCTACAGATGCATATTATTGCAAAACAACTCAGCTTTAAGAAAGTACAGGATGACAATGACATTGGATGGATCCCCTGTAAAAATTAAGTGAATAAAGGATAGCACATCAGAAAAAAAGGGACAATATGGACACAACCTACTGTATTATACCTTGTTACATCTGTGTAGGCTTAAGATTCTATCATTGTACTTTCACATGGAAAATGGAAACTTTGCTTGTGGAAGCTTTTGTAATATGATATTATGAGAGAGAACTCTGACAAAATATGAAAAGTACTTTCACCACATTGCTGACCGCAGTACTAATTACTGGATTAAAGAAACTGGATTTATAAAATGTGACAGATTTAATGCATTTCCTGTGGAGAAAATGGGAACTCACCTTTTACTGCATGTAACAATTATCTGACCACATTTCATCAGTCCAGAAATCAGAGATAAAGTTAAAAGTAAATTCATTTTTGCATTTTGCTTTTCTTTCACAACCATATCTCTTTCCAAAGTCCAGATGAGGTTTTCTTCTGCTCTATTTGTTTATACTCCCTCCTGGTGGGTTCTGGAGTGGATTTAGACAGCCATCTGGACCTGCCTGTGGCCTGATTTAGAGGATTTCCTTTCTCTTATTGTTCACTCAGCTCAGTTTGGTGAGGGCTGCAATGGGTGAACTTTCTACCTCAACCTGTTTGGGATGACAGCCACATCTCTCTGGTTAGGAGGTTGATCTCTGCTTCCTTTGTGGGCTGCTGTCTCTTAAATGTTTCAGCCAAAACCCAGATCCTAGCCTTGTCACTACTAATTCATATAACATATCAGGACGAGCTATATAGTTTTTCCTCTGGTACCCTGAGAGATTGGCTTCCTGCACCCTTTACAAACTTCATTTCACAGATGGATGTTTATGTGCTTTCTAGTCATCTGTTAATGTATAAATTTCATAATGGGATTTTTTTTTAGGCAAGGAATATTCAGAGATGATTTGCCACTGCCTTTCTCTGAAATATAGTCCACAGCCCTTCCTATTCCTTCGTGGTCCCCTCTTCCAAGTACTGAACAAGTCTTACCTCACTTCTCTTCCAAGATCAGACAAGATCTGCTGCTAAGTGTTTTTTAATGCATGTGTGTATTTTTCAAATTCCATGCACTGTTTACATCATTTACATGCATTCACAAACTGCCAAAGCACATGCATGCTCAGTAAAACATTCTAGAGACAGTTGCTATTTACCTTGTCTATTATAGGCGAGTAAACATGGCAACAGTAGGATCAGCTAGAGTAGAATCCTGCTCTTTTCTAGCTCAAGCTTTATTGCACTATTTACTTTGCACATACTGCTGCAACCCAACACTGAAAGTTTGTTTCTGTAAGCCTCCTTCATTAGCCTCTTAATGCTGCTGCTGCTAAAAACATGCAGCTAGACAGAAGACAAGAGAAAGGGGGGCTTAGAACTCTTTCTAGAGAGGAGCTTTACTGTCAAAGAGCTTGTTAATTGACGTATGCCTGTAATGTACTGCTCATGGACTACCATAGCCAACTAATGTAGTAATTAGTTCAAATGAAAAGGTTTTATTGAATTCATATTGTCACTCTTTCCATAGAATTCTAGGCATGTGTTTTACAAGCCAGGGTCATGGAGTGCTTGAAGAAAACTGCAGCCAGTGCAACCATATGTAGTTCTGTTTGCTCTCATGTTACTGGACCTATTTACGTCATGTCAGGATGCAGTACTAACAAAAAACAACTGGAATTTTTACTACTGACTTCAATGGGAGAAGGACCACACATTTAAGCTTCTTGCTGTGATATTGGAAGAATTTATAGCCCACTGATGTCTGCTTCCACTGGGATGTTAATAAGTAGTAAACTGAAACTATGCAGTCAGGATTATACAATGTGGTGGTAAGAGGAGTATAATGTACAAATACTAAGACATTCTTTGTTGTGCCTGGCAGATACCTTTCTACAGGGAACCTTCAGATTTTGGAAAACATGCAGTTGGCAGACTTTGTGTTTTATGTATGAAACTGCGTTGCAACATTCTGGAAACCTAAAAGCAGTCTGAGGAAATTTCAATTTCAAGACAACTACATGGATATATTAATTTTTCACAAAAATGTATTAGTGTGGAATTAACTGTTGCCTCTTTTCTGTTATTATCAGGATTGCAAATTCATTTAGCCCACTGCTACAAAATAATACATAATAATGTGGGCTTTCCCTACATCAATGATGGGTAATGATGGTCGTCCA
This sequence comes from Phrynosoma platyrhinos, assembly GCA_020142125.1. Taxonomy (NCBI): domain Eukaryota; kingdom Metazoa; phylum Chordata; class Lepidosauria; order Squamata; family Phrynosomatidae; genus Phrynosoma; species Phrynosoma platyrhinos. The sequence continues at coordinate 205,691,469 of CM034706.1, read as the reverse complement.
GTGGTTCTCCATAGGTTATGCTGGCTAGAGCTACTGGGAATTGTAGAGCAAGAATATCTGGAGGGTGTGTTTCTTACTCTAACTCTAGATCCAAACATCATTGTCAAGTAAGACATGTCAACCAGGTAGGATTGCCATATCAGAATTTTCCCAGGCCCTGAATTTCCAGGTGAAAAACTGAGACCTAGGAACAGCCTTTGTTGCCATTAAGAGTTAGACATTAAGAGATTTATAAGTAGAAGTGTGTAAGTAATGCTGTAGAAGAAGTCAAATTCGTTGATGACTATAACCAATGACTGGCAAGTGAGAAGTCAATTATATAACCTTTTTTTAGTTAGTTTTGTATTGTAATAATTTTGTTGTGTGTTGTGTTTTGTTTTATGTGTGTTAGTCATACAGTACTTCTAAACGTAGTATTATATTATAAAATGTCTATGTTTAATAAAACTATTTTTAACAGTTATTCAGTAAGTACCAACCATAATTGCTCACAGCTTATAATTTTTGTTATTATAATGGTTCTCGTGATGACCAGCTGGAGCAGAAACAATTCAAAGAAGAGGAGAACCAAATAGAAGCTAGTCTATCAGCTAAGATGATGAAATGAGCTCCACTGACCCATCTTTAGCTCTGCCACAGTTTGGTGGAATAGCTGCTAAAGATGGAAGTCTAAGGAGAATGGAGGAGGAACCAAAGAACAGCTGCATTGAACAAATGGAGTGACTGACCCCTGCTGTCCCATGCTTCCCCCTGCTGTAGTTGGATGGAATGGCTGCATGTGGGAGCTCCTGGGAACCTTTCACATAGTTATACATAGTTATTAGCATTCAACATAACTGCAATGGCAATGTTCAATGGACTCCTCAGATTTGCAGTTTAGGGCGGAATATTTAGAATTCTCAGAGAACTCTGGTGTCTCCCCAGACTACAAACCCTAGGATTCCATAGGATACAAACACAGCAGTCAAAATGGAATCATACCACTATAATTATATACATTCGTCCCTCCACATTCACTGAGGTTAGGGGCACAGGACTCTCGTGAATGTGGAAAAAACACAAATAATAAAACACTAGGAATTCTTTAGGATTCTCCAGATCCTCCAGAGCCAATCTGTGGTCAACATCTGCCAGACATTGACCATAGAATTGTGCTGGAGGAGCTACAAATGCCTAGTGGAGTGTTATCTCTAGGAATCTGTAGGTCCTTCGTTATGACTTTTGGTTAAAGTTGACCATAGAGTTGTGCTGAAGGACCTAGATATTCCTTGAGAGAGCATATGAATAAAATGCGCGAATAATCAAATCCACAAATGTGGAGGGACAAGTGTAATGTGAAAGGTTCCAAAGAGAGACAGAGATCTAAGGGGCATTTGTTCTTTCAGCTACAGTGATGATGGATTGGGTCATGCTGTCTCATTTCTCCCTCAATAGCTGCCAGGAAAGAATTGTTGCTAATAAGAGACTGCTCCAAAAGAACAGTCAGAGATCAGAAATCTTAAGGCAGCAGGTACCCCATCCCCATGATGCCTAGTGTGAAAAATCTACATTTCAAGACAAGGGGGAAAATCCACTTGTACAAGCAAAGCAAGCCAATAGTGTGCCATTCTTAAAATTTTTAGCAAACTATACATATATATGCATGTATGGAATGTCTCAAAGTCTCTTTTTCCTTTTTCTATCATCATCTTATTTATTTATTCTACCATCATCTTATCTTATTTATTTATTAAAATATATCCTTTCCTTTTATCATGAAATCTCAGGGCAGCAGTTTTCTTCTTCTATGAAGGCACACCATGAAGACATTTCTTAAAAGAAAATGTCTTGACCTGGCACCCAGTGTGGTACCAATTTGCCTTCCAAGGGGAGAGCAAGTGGGGCACAACATCTGAGAAGGCCTTTTGTGTGGACTGTTGCATTGTATGTTACAGTTTGTACTTAGGAACTGATTCGTATACAGAAAGTAAGACATTTAGGCATTTGTAATTTATCTTTCTGGAATCATGCCTTTTCTGGCATAATGCCCACCCACTGGGATTAATGCATTATCTGCAGGGCAGCCTTCCTCAACAAAACCTGTTCTGGTAAATAGTTCTGAAGGCTTTCCCCAACCATGAACGATTTATGGAGTGTGTTTAAACGAATTTTATTTCTATTGCATAACACACCCTACAACACTTAATAGATGAAAACTGGGACATATGTGGCCAAGCAACATCAGAGTGTACTTAAGATAGCAAAAATTATTAATGAGGAAGAACACATATGCTAGGAGAGGCTGCAGCAGTTTGTTTTAACCTCAGTCCACCCATCATGGCACTACCTTTATGTTGTGGTGGGACTGCTTGCCCCTATGAGGCAAGAAGCTATGCTGGCGGCAGCAGTGCTGCTGGTAGGGTCTCTTATGTCACACAGTCTTTTGCTGAACATGCCAAACAGCTACTGGGCAGCAGCAGTAGCGAGAGGTGACACTGGTGAAGGATCTCTCACAGACAACAGCAGAGGCACCATAGCTAATACTTGTTTGTATTGTGCAGGACGATAAACAGTTTGAATGTCCTTTACCATGAAAACCCTATGATAAGACAAACTAAATGAAACAAGAGTGTGTGCCAAAATATGAAATCCCAAGTTGGATGGCATTCAAGAAGCTGCTGGTGCACAGCAGAAGACAACAAGTAGCACAGTGGCTAACAATGCAACTGGACTCAAGGTAAAAGGACGTTCAGACTTGGAACAATTACTGAAAAAAGTCAAGAAAGAAAGTGCAAAGGCAAGTTTACAGTTAAACATTATGAAGAAAACAAAAATAATATCCACAGATGATTTTCATAACTTTAAAACAGATAATGAAGATGTTTAAATAGTTCAATATTTTCCATACCTTGGCCCAGTTATTAATCAGAATGGAAACTGCAGTCAAGAAATAAGAATAAGACTGGTACTTAGAATAGCAGATAGGAAGGAATTAGATAAAATCCTAAAGTTTGAAGGTATGTCATTGAATACTAAAGTCAGGATTATCCATGTCATCATATTCCTAATTTCTATGTATGGTTGTGAAAACTGGACAGTAAAGAAAGCTGATAAGAAGAAAACCAACTCATTCGTAATGTGGTGCTTAAGGAAAAGTTCTGTGGATACCGTGTACTGCCAAAAAAGACAAATAAATGAGTCATAGGGCAATTCAAACCTGAACACTCTTTAGAAGCCAAAATGACTAAACTGAAACTGTTATACTTTGGACATATCTGAGAAGACATGACTCAATAGAAAATAGTTGATAAAGTAGAAGGCAGTAGGAAAAAAGGACTGCATTACAGATAGATAAATTTAATCAAAGAAGCCATGGCCCTGTATCTGCAAAACCTAAGCAGGGTGGTTGATTGTACACTGGTGACTTGGAGATCTCTCATTCATGTGCATTTAGGTGTATGTATCCTCAAGTCGCCTGTCAACTTATAGCAACCCCATTAATTTCTTAAGGTTTTCTTAGGCAAGGAATACTGATGAGTTTTTGCCTGTTCCTTCCTCAGCACTTAGTACTCCTTGGTAGTATTTCTTCAAAGTATTAACCAGGACTGACCTGCTTACTTTCAAGATCTGGTGCCTTTAGGGTATTTCCACCCTCTTTTTCATGCATATGGTTGCTGTAAGTTGAAGTCAATTTGACACAGTTAACAACAAAAACAGTACCAGCTTGTCTTTGGGTGTCATGCAAAATACATTTTTAATTGCCCAGGCATTCCTGAATGTTTTATTGCACATTCTCTTTCTGGTTTTGTCAACAGATTGCTGGATTTTATGTATTTGCTGACTCTACTGGTTCTTGCCTGCTGCTTCTGCAATTTGTATTGACTCTGGATGGTATTTATGGTGGGGTTTTTTATTGTTTGTTGCCTTGAGAATCTTACTGTGAAGGATGCTCTACATTTTTGTTCAAAATAAGCATTAACTACTGTTTCTGTAGCAAACTTCTCTAAGGTGGTTCTGGAAACAGCTCAGAAGAAAACTTGATAAAGGACAGTCCTACTAGTTATTTCTGGTTTCATGACCATTGTTCCATTATAATCATAGCTGATTCTGAGTTCTGATGGTGTTTCCAAGAATACAGCACTGTAGCTTCCTTCAGACATTTTCTGTGGCTTTACACTTAGTCATTCTTTAATAAAGGAAATCAATAAGCAGTGCCCTTTTAAATGAAGTGTCAAAGTGCTAAACAGCTGAGGTAACAAGGCCTAGTTTGGGGTTGGTGAAAACAACAACTCATTGAATTGAACCTTCCTTCACAGAAGCACCCCAAAGTCCCGTCCCCCCACATATGGACAGATTTAATACTGTAGATATCTTTGTATTGCATCCTCAGAATCCATACCTGCCTTTCCACCCCTTACTGCTTGGTTTTCCTGCAAGTTTGCAAAGTATTTTTAAAAGGGAACCTTTGGTGTGGATTTAAGAATGTGAATTGAAGGTGGAGAGGTTTAAACCTCCACCAGAGGAAAGCAATGACAAACCATCTCTGAGTATTCCATACATAAGAAAACTTTATAAAATTAATGAGATGGCCATAATTCAACTTGAGGGCACACAATTGAAGATCTGGAAACCATGCCCTATGAAGAGCGGCTTTGGAAGCTGGTTATGTTTAGCCTGGAAAAGAGAAGGTTAAGGGGTGATACAATAGCCATGTTTAAATATTTGAAGGGATGGTATGGTGTTTTCTGCTGCTCCAGAGACTAGGACATGGAGCAATGGATTCAATCTATGGGAAAAGAGATTCCACATAAACATTAGGAAGAACTTCCTGATGGTAAAAAATGTATTACAGCAGAACACACTACCTTAGAGAGTGGTGGAATCTCCATCTTTGGAGGTTTTTAAACTGAGGCTAGATGGCCATCTGTCAGGAGTGCTTTGATTATGTATTCCTGCATGGAAGAGAATTGGACCAGATCCAGCTTTATGATTCTGTAGCAGAATGAACCACACTTCCATAAATACCCCTATTTGTATAGGAAAAATATGGAATTGGCTGCATTCTTTGCATTTAATGCATTGTATAGTTTATCTTGACTGCTTCATGTGAAGCGCTGACAAAGAAATACTTGGCATTCCTCTAAAGAGCAGAGTTTCACTTACCCTCTGGTTAGGTTTCTTGTGATAAGTACATAAAAGGGTTAAAGAACTGGTCCCTCCTAGAAAGCTATGGAAAGCTATGTAGAAGAAAGATATAGACAAGGTAAATCCTGTTTAACTGAAACTAATGCAAATGCAAGGAGCCTAAGTGCTTGCCTGCATGCATATCAGACTAGGTGGAGAAACTTCTGGCTAAATGCATGTAAATTTGGAAAGTGAGACATCCATATTTACTTTTATTAGGACCTATCAGCGGAGGAGGGAAGATAGTTAAGTACTGGGCAAGCTGTGTGGCCCCTCTTTCCCCAGACATGACTTCCAAGGTGGTGAGAGTGAGGATAAAGCAAAGGAAGTAGCCAGTTTTTCCCACCACATTAAGAGTGGGAAGTCTTCAGCCTGTGAGACCCTTTTGGTGGCCCTTGGAGTCCCCTCCTTCTGCAATGCCAAAAAGAAAACATGTATCTCTGGAAGTCTTAAAGTATACAATTATTGGATAAAGTCAGTCCCCTGTGCCTTATTTTAACACACGCACCAATATATTTTAAAATTAAACAACAAATGACATGTTCTTGAGGGAGGAATGTTTGGGCAGGTGCAAGATCAAGGCAAGATATGGGGGAGGTGTGGCCCTCTAGGGCTTTCCTTCCTTTCTCTACATGGTTGGGGTGGAGGCAATGGGACATTCAACTGGTCACAGCTACCACTAAAGTAGCAGACATCAGGTAGTGGCCAACAGTTAAGCTCCGATGGCTGTAATATTGCCAAGGTGACATGACCACAGCTGAGGCTGAAGCCCAATAGAAGATGAATAGCTTGCAGCATTTATTTCAGAAGACAAAGTGGCTGAGTTGAGAAGACAATCTCCCTTCTGTTTTTGTTGGCAACACTGGAGGTGTTGTCAATGTCCTTTCTTCCAGGGGAGATGCCTGCATTTTCAAAAACCTGCATTAGGCCTCACTCTTTGGGCTACTAGGCAGGTCCTTGGTTGATCCTGTGTTGAGAAGCACAACATTGCCACCGTATGGGCAAAGAAGAAATGCTCAAGAAGACTATCCCACTGAGCTGTTAATTGACCCTGAGCTGAGCTCAACTCACGTGAACGAGATATCTCCAAGATCCCCTGTCTTTTACCGCTCTGCTCAGGTCTTGCAGGCTCAGGCTTGTGGCCTCCCTGACTGAGTCTAGCCATTTGGCAAGCAGTCTTCCTCTCTTCCTACTACCTTCCACCTTGCCTTCTCATGATGTGGTCAAAGTACAACAGCTTCAATTACGGCCCAATTCACACTACGAAAATAATCTAGGATGAATCTGGGTTGAATCCTTGTTGTTCATAGCCATCCTCAATGCATTAAATGGACTTTGTGGGGCTGGCGTGGCAAACCCTCCACTTAACCCAGGATATTCAATACCAGGCGTTTTCTAGACTTTTCCTGAAAGATCCACATCAATCCACATCATTGGAAGTTTGAATAAGCTTCCAAATCAATTCAGATCACACTTATTGTTCAAAGGGAGGCAGGCAGGTCCATTTTATCCTGAAACGATGGCATGTGTGAATAACACAGGGGTTACAATGACTCAAAGAGATTTGTGAACCCAAAACAAAATGGGAACAACAAACCTGATGTGCATCAGCACAGCAATTTGCATCTCCTCAGGACAAAAGTATGAGTCCAAATGCCCCCTTAGTCATCTTGGCTTCCAGGGAGAGTTCTGGCTTGATCTGTTCCAAGACCCATTTGTTTGTCTTTTTGGCTGTCCATGGCATCCTTAGTACACTTCTCCTTTACCATATCTCAAATGAGCTGATTTTTTTTATATTGGCTTTTTCACCATCCACCTCTCATATACATACATGATAATGCAGAATACAATGTATATATTTACGCTATAGGATCTTATCTAGTTCTTTCATAGTTGCCCTTCCCAAACCTAGTTATCTTTTGATTTCTTGACTGCAGTCTCTGTTCTGAAGTTTGATCCAAAGTATAAGAGAACTCCTTGACTATTTCTAGTCTGTCATCATCTAATGAATTCATGCAGCTCTTCATTGTCCATTATTTTTGTTTTCTTAATATTCAGTATTAAGTCTACTTTAGCACTTTCTTCTTTGATTTTTTTTAGTAAATGCTCCAGATCTTTGTTGTTTTCTACTAGTACTATGGTGTCATCTGCATATCTTAGGCTGTTAATGTCCCTTCTTCCAGTCTTCACTCCTTCTGCCTCTAGGCTTGTTCTGTGTGTATTTTCTGCATACAGCTTGAATAAATAGGGTGATAAAATGCAGCTTTGCCTGACCTTTTTGCCAATTGCCCATTGAGTTTACCATGTATAGTGGGCCCTCAGTATCCACAGGATCCCTATGCAGATACCAAAATCCCTTTCTATGCCTTCTTCCAGCACGCCTGGCATAAGATATTTTTGTGCCCTGGGGCTCTTACACATTACACAGTCACAGCACTATGATTCAACTTAAACTGCTATGGCTACATCTTATGGAATTCGAGGAATTGCAGTTTAGGGAGACTTTAGATTTCTTTTTTAAGCCAGAGGGCTTTTGTGCCTCACTAAATTACAAGCCCCAGGATTCCATAGATTGCAGTAGAGGCAGTTATAATTGGAATCTTGACACTATAATTGGGCAACATGAACGGGATCACAATCATATGTTCACTTACCTGAGAAAATATTCCACTGAATACTTCTGAGTAAAACAATCATCCTCTCTCTCTTCAGGTTCTCAGGGTACATTGTATACATTTAAAGCAATGTGCATGTAATCCAACATAAAGTTTCCCAAAACAGATTTCAATTTCACTGGATCCATGGGTGCAAGAGAAGAAAGAGTGTTGCTAACTACAGAATCACAGATCCTAAAACAACTACATGCAACTCCAAAATCAAAAATCACTGGAAATCAGAGGAAACAAAAGAATCTTGTGGTTATGGATATAATCTCATTGCTGCAAGACTTCAGGTATAAAAAAAATGTTTTAAAGCTGCATGTGCAAAAGAGGAAAAAGAAGGGGTGGAGGCTGGGGATAGCGTGTGGTGTGCAGAAAACAGATGTACACTTTCCACACAAAACAAGGACTATTGTTCAATTAACTGCTAATGCAGAAAGAAGTGTTTTAGTAATGTTATTGATACCATTGTAATCCTGTTAAAGGAATTGCACGAATATTGTGCAAAAGCACCTTCATGCAATCTTGCTGCTATATGTTAACATAATGTATTTACTTGCTCTCCTTTCACTGGCAGGTAAAGACTTTTTTAAAGGCATATAGTGACTAACTGGTTGTGCAAAAGTGTTTTTAATGGAGGATGTATACTTTTATCTTCATTGGTATGTTTTTAATATTATGGTACACTTGTCCCTCCATATTCGCTGGAGTTAGGGGCACAGGACCCCCATGAATGTGGAAAAACTGCAAGTAACAAAAACACTATGTTTTTATCTGAGAGAATAGCTCTCTGGGAATCTCTAGGTGCTCCAGTGCAACTCTGTGGTCAACATCTTGACCATAAAATTGAGCTGGAGGAGCTACAAATGCCTAGTGGAGTGTTCTCTATAGGAATCTCCAGGTCCTTCAGTGTGACTTTTGGTTAAAGTTGACCATAGAGTTGCGCTGAAGGATCTGGATATTCCTAGAGAGAACATATTAATAAAATCTGTGAATAATCAAAGCCGCAAAAGTCAAAGCTGTAAATGTGGAGGGACGAGTGTATAGTGTTTTAAATTGTTGCTGTTTTAACACAATAGGTAATTTAATTGGTTTTTAAAACTTTTTATTAGGTGTTTAATTGCTGCTGGAACATATACCAGTTGTATTTTCAAGGAGTTAATCCTATTCCTTAGTTCCCTCTTGTTTAGGATTTCCCTGGTGTAATAATAGTATGTCTATTGTTGCAAAATCTCCTTTTATCAGTATTAAAAGAGATAGGCCAAATAGTTCACCATCCTTTCATTTATCATCGCTATAATGCTACATTCCATAATATTATACCATTACTCTACTGTATGTTCCATAATCATACTCATACAAGAAATTAGCACAGTGGAAGCAGGGTAAGATAAAACCTTTCTTGGTTTTTCTATAGGAACAAACACTGTATCCTAGTCTCAGCTAAGTAACCTAGCATACAAATCAGATTACAGAAACAAGAATAGCCAACAAGCTGTAAGTGCCAGAGGATTCCATAGCCTATATTTCCTTCACCCAAATGTTTTAATCTTTACCTAATGTGATTTTCCATTCTCATAAAGTAAAATCCATATTCAAAGTAATTTCATCACTTGGTAAACAATAATTTAATATGGCATTGTAACCTCTAAGAAAAGACTACAATCAGTAATTAAAGGATCCAACTACTTGTTTTCACTGCTGACCTTTGGAAATGCCTCCAAAAGCACTCATGCTTGTTTTATACTGGAAATACATACTTCCAGAGCACAAATATATTTCCTTATCATTCAGCCACCTCAGTAGACTGGACACCAACTAGCACAGCCACAATACATCTCTTTGCTCTCCTAAGAACTATTTTAAAATTAGGTCTTACATTGCTTATATTCCATTAAATGTTCTCCAGTGAGAGAAAACCCAATCCACCAGTAAACAAAGTTATTTGCTCAAATCACTCTTACAATTTCCTTTTCAGTCAGAATGCCAAGATATGATATCTTCATATTCTTTCTTTTTGAGTGGAGGAATATCCAAAGAAGCTCCATCCAACAAACCTGGCATAGTTTTATTAATAAAAGTTTCAACTACATATGCATCTGGAAACTGTTTGTAAAGAGGTTCAAAATGCTGTGCCTAGACTGCTGATTGGAACCAATTATAGGGAGCATATAACTCTTTTGCTGGAACAGCTTCATTGGCTGCCAGTTCATTTCCAGGCATAATCCAAAGTGTTGGTTTTGACCTACGAAGTCCTATATGGTTTCGGTCCAGACTATTTGAAAGGCTGTATCTCCCCAAATGTGTGTCCAAGTCAGGAGAGGGCTTTCTCGCCATCCTACAATCCTCCCAGGCTCAGCTGGTGATAATATGAGAAAGACTCTTCTTGGTTGCTGCTCCTACACTTTGGAACTCCCTCTCAAGGGAAGTTTGATTTGCCTCTAGCTACAGCACTACAAAAATAATGCAGTTTGACAACATTTTCACTGTCGTGGCTCCATCCTATAGAATCCTAGGATTTGTAGTTTGTTGTGGCACCAGAACTCTCTGACAGAGAAGGCTAAATATATCTCAAAACTACAAATTCCAGAATTACATAGCATTGAGCCGTGGTGGTTAAAGTGGTACTAAACTGCATTATTTCTGCAGTGCAGATGCAGCCTCTGTTGTCTTTTCAGCAGCAAGCAAAGACCTTATTGTTTAACCAGGCCTTCAGCCTTGGCTGAACAAGGTGAAGTGATGTGCAGTTAAGTGTTCTCTTTTTATACTATGTACATTTTGAGTGTTTTTCATTGTTTTCATTTTTAATGTTTTAAAATTAATGTTTTAATTGAATGTATCATTTAATGTTTTTTAACTTTTATACTCCATGTTGTTTTAGATATTTGGTTTTAATTAATAATGTAAACCATTTGGGAGAAAAACTGGATATAAATAGATTCCCGGCCTCAGGAGTTTGTCCAGCTCTAGCTCTTCCATTTTCTGGCTCTCGTCTCTGCTCCGCTTTGTTTATGGTTCTTGTACTTACCTTATTTTTATCTTGCGTTGTTTTAGGTTAATATCTTTTAGTAGATGTGTAGTTTAATACTTTTTTAGGGGTGGGGTGTTTACCCTGTATGTTTGTATGGAATTTTAATTGTTGTAAGCTGCCCTGTTTGTTCGACAGAGAGGCGGGATATAAATTATTATTATTATTATTATTATTATTATTATTATTATTATTATTACATAAATGAATAAATAAAAAAGAAATAAATAATATCCTAGTCAAAGAGTAAAAAAATCCAAACCCCTTTGCTAAAATAATAAACTTCAAGAAGGGATCAAATTTAAATCATGAGTATAACCTGTGCCCTTATTGTTAATCATCATTTGAAACTGATCACTGCCCAGAGTACTTTCCTGAAACATCTCCCATTCGTCTGGTGCTACAATAATTAATGCATTATCTCCAGATTCAGACAATACAAATGACCAGTTTAAGAATCAAAACAGGTAGGCATTCCATTATTTAAAAGAACTAAGTAAACATTATCACAAATTTCTTCTAAATGTTGCTCACTGTTATTAATATTCCAGCTGCCCCAAAGAGAACTGTGATTATTAAAATCTTCATTTAAAATACAAGGCCCCTGTATTTCCCCTAAGAGACAAGCCAGTCCTTCCACTTTTACAGGACTGGGTGTTATATACATCAATAATGTTCAAAACAACAGAAGAGTAATCTAAAAGGAAGTTCACTGCAAGGTATTGAAATGCAGCTTACTGGAATATCAGTTCTACAAAATTGTAACTATGGGGGGTTGCAGACTGCCAGAAATAGTGCAAATTGAATCCACTTTTTGGGTTAGGGTTAGGGAATCATGGGAACTGTAGTTTATTGTGGCACCAGAGCTCTTTGACAGAGAAGGATCAATGTCTCAAAAAAACAAAAAACAATTCCCATGATTCCCTAGCACTAACCCTAACCCTAAAAGTGGACTCCATTTGCACTATTTCAGGCAGTCTGCAACCCCACATATCTTGAATAAAAAGATCAACAGCAGCTACCCTATTAATACAAAATTTGTGCATTTTAATAATTTAAAACCCAAGGGCTTGGTTAACCAGATATCTTGGAAACAAGTCAAATCAGGTAACCTCTGCAAGAAAGACAAGAAATGCTTCAACTCAGGCCAAATGTGGTATGAACATTCCAACTCTCGAATCCAGGATTTCAGTCTGAACTTCTTAACATTTCACAAATTTGTTCCAGCATTATATCCTCTGCTCTCCAAAACTTCCTAGTGACTCTCAAGATCAACAATATTTTTTTCAGCCTTTTCTTGAGTTTGCATCATAAAAATTCATTACCTTAACTCAACTGTAAAGTCCCTGGAGATCTCCTCCCACACAGATAGCAAATCAGCATATTGTACCATCTTTCTTTGCAGTAATACTGAATTAGCCTCAGGAGAAGCAAAAGAATGAGGAACAACTTCACTAGCACCTTTATGATGACCAACTATTGCTACATAAGAAATTGCCAACTTCAACTGGTGAGCAACAGGAGACTATGAGCACCCCCTAAAATCACAACATAAAGGTACAGAAGAAGCATTGAGCAAGTGAGAGCTCCCACACTTCACACACTTTGCACTCCCTGACACACAGCTGCCACATGTCCAAAGACCTGTAACAAAAACAATGAAGGGGAATAAGTATGTGAATTCTAACCCAGAAGTTTTCTATCCAAGAAACATATATCAAAAGAACAGTAGCAGAGGAACAAACTGCTCTATTGTGTTCCCCTGTGTGTGTGAGTGTGTCTTCAAATATAGCCTGGTAGTCAGCACTTCCTATCCTTAGGCAAGGTGTTTTCATTAGTTCTTTTCTCTGAAATATAGCCTACAGTACCTGCTAATTGTTGGCTGTTTCCCATCCAGTACTAACCAGGGCTGACCCTGCTTAGCTCCCACAATCAAATGGAATCTGGTGATTTTGGGTTATTTAGGCCATTTCTGTTTTCTCCTAGAAGTCTCTTAATAGCAGCCTCAGAAATAGCCAATGGAATGCCTACTATAAAATTTTCTTTGACAGAAATGAGTCAGTTGACAGCCTAAGTTTCCCTAAGGTTTGCAGTTTCAGTGCTTTATCAATGTGGCCTTTGCTCTTACATTCCACTAACAAATCATCTCCTTACTGAACGTTGTGTAACCAAGTACCAAGCTTCATAGGGTTCACCTTTCTTACCTTGATATTTTGTGCAACTGTCTTAATCATGAGAAAATTTTCTTGATTTTCCCCTTCTTTATTAAAGTCAGTGACTAAAATTCTAGGAGATCGGGGTCTGAATCCCCACTTAGCCATAGAAACCCACAAGGCAATCTTGGAGAACTCCCAGTCTTAGAGGATGGCAAAGGGCCTTTGAATAGATCTTGCCAAACCCCCTCTATGGACGTTATCACACAGGGTCTAAAGCAGTCCCATCCCCGTCGCATCCCCGTCCCATTGCGGTTCCTTTCCCCGTGTTTCCACACGACGTCACACCCATCCCCGTCCCATCCCCGTCCCATTGCGGAATCATCCGGCATCATCCCCATTCTTTTGAATGCCGGATTCTTTGGGAATTACATTTCTGCCGCGACCAGAACGATACCGGAATGATGCTGCTTTGTAAGTTCTGGATTGAAAAGGAACCGCAATGGGACGGGGATGCGACGGGGATGGGACTGCTTTAGGCTCCGTGTGATAACGTCCTATGATAGGGCAGTCATAAGTCAGAGTCAACACAATGACAACAAAGCACTACAGCTGTATGACAGGACATGCTAAATACATCATAAATTTCCAAACTCAGGATTCTGTAGAATGGAGCCATGGCATTTAAAGTGGTATCAAAATGTTGTAATTATGGAGTGTTAAAGAGACCTTAGATGGTGACAGCAAATTAATTTATGACTGATTCACTGTTAGACTGATTCTCCTTCATCCACAAAGCTCATGGCAAACTTATTTCCATTTTTTTGGTAGTCCAAGCCCCCCCCCCCCCCCCGGTCCACACTATATGGGTCCAATAGGTCACTCCATTTCACTCTGTAGTGAGCTATGCCTTTGCTACCAAACGGATGTATATTTTGTAATAATAATAATAATAATAATAATAATAATACTATCTGGCCTTTCTTCCAAAATTAGAACTCAATTTAGAGTTCTTGTTAACATCATGATCAAATGTGAACAGCTGTCTAGTTTAGAAAAAAATATTAAATTTGTATTGTTGTCTTATACATTTTGCATTAGCTTGGCAGTTTGGGGCTGAGAAAAGATATGGAAGCAGGGAATGGAGTAGAAGAGTGAATTTTCCACTATTATTAACCTTCTTCTACAGTTCTCATAGCTGAAGGTGGGGTGGGGAGAGATGGGTCATGCTTGCATACTTTGATTTTGTTTGCTTGCTTCTGCACTATATACGAGGGGGTATTGTAAAGTAATAATTATCACTCAGAAGTTATTATGGTATAATGATGAAATTTTGTCAGTG
>CM034706.1:205639882-205651379 GCA_020142125.1 Phrynosoma platyrhinos | reverse complement strand
CCCCCCTCCCCCGGCCCCCCGGCAACAAAGGTTGCCGACCCCTGGCCTAGGTCCTCTGGCCTTTCCCAGTCCTTTGAAAATTCCCAAGTAACATTTCCCATGACTTACTTTAAGATTACAGGACCAATTTACCTTCATCCTGAAGTGGTACATGACTTGCTCAGATGGGCCAAATAGACACGAGCCTGAAAGCAAACCAAAAGAAGGCCCTTAAGCACTACAAAGATGAGCCACATCACCACCTCTTCCCATCCAACTCTTTGCAGCACTGTTGTAGACAGTGATGTGGCTTTTCTGGGAACATTCAAATAAAGTTTCTCAATGTCCAAAACCTGTTGATTTTTTACTTATAATTTTATTTGATGTAGTTATTAATTTCTGCAATAGAGGAAATATAGGAATAGAACAGCTGTTAAAAACCCTTCAAGACAAGAGCAAAAATTAAGAACAGAACAACCAAAATCCTTTGGAGCAACAGCTTTGGAGTGAAACAGAAATCTCTGCTGAAAGTTAAGCAACAAAGGAGTTCATCAGACTTCCTTTGTGGAAGAAATAGTTTAACTGCGGTGAAAACAGGCCCTGAAAAAGTCCTGTCCTGTTTTACCATCAGCTTAAACTTCTTTTGGTGGTGAGACATACAACAAGACTTATACTGTGAAGGGATTACATAATGTGAGGCAGTGTCTCATATACGCTGTTCCTTAAACTATATAAAAACAACAAACACCTTGAATGAATCCAGAAATAAGCTGTAGACCAGTGCAGCTGATGTCAGACTGATATGGTATTTTTATAGGTTTTTTTGTGGGGTTTTTCGGGCTGTGTGGCCATGTTCTAGAAGAGTTTCTGACGTTTCGCCAGCATCTATGGCTAGCATCTTCAGAGAAAACTGAAATGGAAAGGCCTGGGTGTATATATACTGTGAGACCCTGGATAGGGAGGAGTGGTTCCCAGGTGAACTGTGTGTTGTCTGTGTTGAATAGGTATTGTACTGTGTTAATGGCATAGCTTCAGGCTATGCAATCCAGGAGATTGTCTGCTGGGAAGCCCCTGACCCTGATATGGTATTGTACACCAGAATGCAATTTCATTGCAGAATTTTGTTCCAGCTGCAATTTCTCACATAGATGACTGGAATAGTCTGAATGGGAAGTGACTGAAGCAAGTGCCATTGTAGCTGATTTTGTTTATATTTACTAAGAGTTGTAAGCTTCATTGAAATTTTGAAGCCATGAAAAAAAAACTTTTTCCATGTTGGAGGACTAGCATTTTTTGAAAGATTAGAAAAATGCCTTATTAGCTTCACTTCAGAGATTAAAAATCATTTTGTTACTCTCTAGGAGCATAAAATTCATTATATATAATTTTGTTGGACATAAAGTTATTGTGTTTGGTAAATTAAAAGTACAATTCAGTACAAATCGAACTGTTATTTATTTATTTATTGCTACAATTGGACCTTCTTACATTGTAGAAGGAACGCCATAATAATAATAATAATAATAATAATAATCTTTATTTATATTTCCCACCTCTCCCTACGGATCGAGGAGGGATTACACAATAAAATGAATACAATGTACAAAATATAAACAATAAAATAATAAAAATCAGAACAATAATAACAGATTAAGAGAATAGAATACAATATAATAAAATAAATGAAAATAAAATAAAATAGGATAAAATAAAATAAAATAGCCAATAATTGTCAGAGTCTAAACATCTGGAAGATCAGATGGATAGGCCTGCCGGAAGAGCTCTGTCTTAAGTGCCTTCTTGAAAGCTTCTAGAGTAGTAATAAGACGGATCTCCTCCGGCAGGCTGTTCCACAACTTGGGAGCTGCGGCCATAAACAGTTTTTGGGAAGTCGTGGTAAGTCTAGTTTTATGGTGTTCTAATAACTTTTCCCAGATGTTCTGAGAGTGCGGGGCAGATTATGTGGGGAGAGGTGTTCCTTCAAGTAACTTGGGCCCAAGCCATGTAGGGTTTTAAAGGTAATAACCAACACTTTGTACTGCGCCCGGAAGCTAATCAACAGCCAATGAAGAGATTTTAATATAGGGGTTATATGGTTCGACCTAGATGTTCTGGTGACCAATCTGGCTGCCGCATTTTGAACCAATTGAAGCTTCCAAACGTGGTACAGAGGTAGCCCCATGTACAGTGCATTACAGAAATCCAAACGAGAGATTGCCAGGGCAAGTACTACTGCTTCATGGTCCTTTTGGTCCAGGTAGGGATGCAGTTGGCGGATCAACCGAAGTTGATACCAAAGTTGATTATAAAGAACCTCTTTGGTTTTGCTAGTTTGGGAAGCAAGGAAAAACTTCTTTGCTTTACTAATATTGATGCTTTTCTCTCTTCCTTCTAGAACAGAGAAAAGCATCAATACAGTTGGCTGTCAGTATCCACGGGGGATCAGTTCTGGAATACACACACACACACAGATACCAAAATCCGCAGATGCTCAAGTCTGCATTGTCTCCAGTGGCAGTGCAGGGGACCATGGAACTTTATCTAAATGGCATGACGAGGTCAGTGGGGGAAGATGGCTGCCCCTTAGCCAACCAGCGGGATACCGGGCTCAGGCTATAACTGTTTCCTTCTCCTCCAACTCTTCCTCCTCTCCATTCCCCTCCACTGCCACCTCTGGCTCAAAGCAGGCTTGCCATTCTCGGATGCTTGAATCTGCGGTTGGCAAGCCTGCAGATACTGAGGGCCAACTTTATTAGTAAAGCAGAAAAAAATATTTTGTCTATATTAGTTCTCCATAATGTCAAGCACGAAATGCAGTCATTTCCAAAAAAAAAAAGGACCAGAGAAAAGAAAACCAATACTCAGAATTATAACGATCTGATATTGTGCATAGTCTTCCATTAAAATCTTCTGTTCAAAATTCTAAAAGAAAATATTCTACAATAATTTCTCCCCAATTTTCTCCAATAATGGGGCTAATTGAGACAAACCTTTTCCCACCCCCATTTTTTTGTTTTTTTTTCCCAGGCATTCACATCTTTATATTTAATAAATAAAGGTAAGTATACCATGTTAATTTACATGTATATTATATACCTTAATTTTTTCCCAATATCCTCCAAAATTTCTGAAATAAAATATGTGATTATGCAAAGTCGTTCAGTAAAATTCTGTGTTCATGGTGAGTTCATGTCTTTTTTCCATTTGAGGTAGAAAAGTTAATGATAACTCACCTACACATAAAACATCATATCTAAAGTTGGCCAAGCTATTTTGTCATTGGAGGGCCCCTACAACACTTCTCCGTCTGGAAGTAAAAATATAATAGTAATAAATTAAATAACCCATAATTTTCTTGCCTTCTTATGACATCTAAAAACAGTGACTTAATAATAGTATCTTTATCTGTCTAATGATAGGGCTGGCCATAGTTGTATTCACACAAAGTTTTTCTTGGACATTTTCTTGAAATATTTTCAAATAACTTGAAGATGTTACAGCTCAGTAACATGTGTTTTCCTTATAATGTTTAACTTTTAAGAAAAAAATATGCACACTTAAAAATGTGATCTAAGTGATTTTAACACATCTGGGAAGGAACCTGAAAGTTTACACTGATAGGAGATTTGACTGTTATTGTGTTTATTGCAATATTCATTCCAGTTGTCCAATATGATTTGTAATGTATTCTCTTTCTGTGTTATTCATTTTATAAAACACTGTTTCTAAAAATGGAAAATTTTCCACAGAAAAGCATAACAATGGAAGGTTTTCCATCCTGTCTTATTGTCAGCAGACCACACTTAAATGTTTATTGCAGAAGTATTACGTAGGCCTAAAGTGTGTTTCCATTCTGACTAGAATAGACCTGTTGAACCCATTAGGTTTATCTATGTGTTGCCTCACCATTCATCAATTGATTGAATTGGCCTACTCTTGTTAGGACAAAACAATGCTATCTGTAGTGAATTTAATGCTATTTACTACACTGAGGAGCAGGACAAGTATTTAGGAAATTACTCAGAAAGTATCAAGGTAGCAAAAATTTCACAACCGCCAAATAGTAGGGATTAGCACGCTTTTAAATGCCATAATTCTTGCCTATTTCCAGAATTGCCTTGACTTTTATAACTTGTTGGCTTAAAAGAGCAATGAGCTGCTCTGTGAAGCAGGAGTAAGAGATGTAGGTGATTTCATTTGCTGTGTGTATTGCTTTATTCCTGTACAATTTTGGTTTAGATTAAGAAAGCTAAATCTACATAAATCTATCACAGGGACTGGCAACCTACGGCCCGGGGGCCGGTTAAGGCCCCGGTCCCTGGACTTACCGGCCCAGGCCGAAGGTTGCTGCCGCCACGGGATGTTTTTGCCGTTCTGCGGCCGCGCTCGCCGCGACTGCCATTTTGAAATCAAAATGGCGGTCGCGACATGTTTGCGCATGCGCAGTACTCTTGCGCATGCGCAAACGCGTCACGGCTGCCATTTTGATTTCCAAAATAGGGGCCATGACATGCTCTGCAGCAGCGGCGGCGGCATCTGTGGCGGCAGTGTGCGTGGGGGGGTTGCACGCGGAGGAGGAAGGTGCGCGCGCCGCCATCCCCCCCCCTTGGCCCAGCCAAGACCTGGGCTACAGGAGACCGGCCCAGGTCTTAAAAGGGTTGCCTTCCCCTGATCTATCACAATAGAATCATAATTGACAAGCAACTTTTTAGTCTCCAGACAAAGGCAGGCCTTCATAGGTAAAACTGGTTGTTTTCCTTGGATGTGTTGTTAGGTTTGATTTTAATATTATTGTCAAAACATGCTTGATAAAAGATAAATTGTCAGTCTCTATGACATTCTCAGCACTCAAAGCCCAGACACATACTTTCTAAATCTGTGCAATATAATCCTTTCCTGATCATGCAGCATGTTTAAATATGACTGCTAGACTACAATGAGTGGATGACTTACTAGTGAACATGATTAGACCACACGTTTTTCTGCGTGTTTACTTTAACTTTTTGGGACACAGCCTAAAAACTTGATAGTTGTGTTAAAGTATTTGGAATGGCTAGCTACTGAGCAGAAATAGTTGAACCTTTTCCCACAGTAGCATTAAGCCAAATTCACAGATCTGGGCCTGATGATACCTGACAGCGTCAGGTTCAGGGAAGGTAGCTTTCTTAGCATTTTCCTGTGGTAACTCCAGGCCACCTCATCACCTGTGATATGAAGGTCCCCCAAAAATGTGGTGCGGAAGAGGTTGATAATTAAAAATTGGGGAGAGGCGCATCTCATAAATGGAGCTGAGCTCATGTAACGTCTCCCCCAGCCCAGTCCTGCTTGCCGCAGTCCACCCAGGAGAGATTCCCCAACCCTCAGTAGAGGTCTTGGGAAGGTGGCTGCCAACAATGGAGGAGAAAGGAGAATCACCTTCCACCAACTACATTTTGAATCTTCTAATGATCCAAGCCTCTCTCCCCAAATTGCATGTATTAACTTAGTGCACTTTGTGCTCAGAATGGAGAAATGTTGCCATGGGAGTGTCTCTTTTCTACCTCCTTGTTCTTAACTGCATAGATTACACTTTCACCTGGAATACTTTTCAAACACCTATCACAATTTTGTCTTCAATCAATTTAAATATAAAAATGTCACTGTTATCTCTCTGTATAAAACAATGAGAGAGCAAAGATTAAAAGCAAGGGTCAGTAATCTTATTTATCCTCCTTACTGTGGTAGAAGGTCAGCTAGGCAATGGAGGTGCCCAAGGTATCCTCCCATTACCAGAACAAGGGTTTTTAAAAATAGTTTTCCCCAAAC
This sequence comes from Phrynosoma platyrhinos, assembly GCA_020142125.1. Classification (NCBI taxonomy): domain Eukaryota; kingdom Metazoa; phylum Chordata; class Lepidosauria; order Squamata; family Phrynosomatidae; genus Phrynosoma; species Phrynosoma platyrhinos. Next base: position 205,645,595 of record CM034706.1, on the reverse strand, counting down.
ATGGGTGGAATCTTGAAGTTTGTTTCCCTCTGTTCTTGCTGGATGCAAGCAAAGCCATAACAAATTTTTGTCTTCTCACAAAAGGAAGAGAATGTGGTAGATTGACTCTGCTCATAGGGGCTGTAATACCACCATCTGCAGCTGGTGCCAAACTGAAAGGGAATAGTAGAGGTGCTTTTCTTTGTTCCTTGCTGTATTTCAGCAAGGAGACATGAGGTCAGCTCTGGTTACAACACATTTTCGTTTGGCCCACAAAGTTTTCCAGAATATGAACTGTGATTAGAAGACTTTTCGTGGTGGGTTTTTTTTTTTTTAACCTGGAACTTTTTTTTTTTTAACCTGGAACTATAAAATTTCAGGCATAAAATGCCATGCAGTTGTATTATTTTATTTATGAAATGTAAAAGTATAATAAATATATTTGCTTTTAGTAAAACAAGCATTAGAGACAGACTCAGTGTTAGGAATGGAGCAACAAGCAACAAGCTATTACAATTTAACCTACCTGACTATAATATTTCGATTTTAACTGCTTGAGAAATAATAAGAATAAAATAAAAGATAAAACCAGAAACAAAGCTGCCATTTAAAAGGGAAGGGTTTACCTGGTCTTACAGAACAGGTGAATAACCTGTAGGCAGTGTGTGACTCTTGATTACTCTTCATGCATCCTGCTGAACTTCAGGAAGCCTCATCTATTTCTCTTCCACTGATCAGCTCTTAGGTGGACTATTGAGAAGAAGATTGCTGTTCCCATTATCCTGTCATTGAGAACAGTGGTTTTGGCTGCCTTGTGAGGAACATTAGGAACTCTTTTTTTTTTTTTTTGCTGTGCTGCTCCAATGCAACTTGGCATGCTCTCTTCCCCCATCCTTACAAATCCTATCTCTCTCTCTTTGTGTGTGTGTGAGAGAGAGAGAGAGAGAAGAGAAGAGAAGAGAAGAGAAGAGAAGAGAAGAGAAGAGAAGAGAAGAGAAGAAAGGGAATGAGAGGGACACGGCTCTTGACTATGTCTTTCCACTAGCTTTGGCCATTTTCTTTCACTTCCCACAGAAAAGAAAAGATTGTCTTCTCTTGCCTTAAAACAATTCATGTGTATTTTACAGAAATGAGAGAGTGAGGTCAAAATAAGCACATATCATGGAACTAAGGAGTAGCGGTCAATTGTAATATCAGTATCTGCCCATTTGTCCCCATCTAAATCCTCATTCTTAAGCATGCATAAACCCTGTTGAACTGGTGGGAGTTGTTTCTGAGTAAAATATACATGGTTGCAATTATCTAGGGAAATGGGGTATCCTGAATCCATGTTTATTTGATTATTAGCCTCCTCCACGTCAACAAGTAAGGTGTCCGTAAATATAGCAGTTCTGTTTTTCTGTTTGGAATTCATATTTGAAACATCCATAGCTTCAAGTTCTCACTTTAAAAGGTGAAGATTTTGAAGGAACCAAATCTTCTTTTTACATGTTAGTTTATTTCTTGATATTTTATCACAACAATTATCTGCATCATTATACATTGTCTTGATTTTTAAAATTGTGGAATCTGAAGCAAGAGAGACTCAGGTTGAGGCTATGTTGTGGAAATAACATGATAAGATGATCTTAGTATTTTTCTCTTCTTACCCATACATGCAATTTCTATTTTGTACATTGTGTATCTGTCCTCTGTTATTCAGTAGTCTTCACATACTAGGAGTTTTTTGGTGGTTCATAGCTGTATATTTTAAAATAGTACAGAATTGAAATTGGTGTGGGGGGGGGGGACATCTTGCAAACTCTGTTTCTCTGGAATCCTTTAGCCTCCCCCTCCCCTTTTTTCCTTTTTTCCAGGGGGGGGGCAAAATTTCACAACGGGGCAGCAGTCTTTGTTAATTTATTAAGGATGACAGAAGTTTTCTGTGTGATTCATATCCTCTAGCATAATGCTGAATGTGGGAGTTTCATCCAGTGCACAGGAGCTGTGATCTTTTAAACAGTTAAACGTATTTGCTCTGTGTTTACAGTCTTCCACTGCTCATCTAGTTTTTATTAGTCTTGATCATATGGTTTAACTTCTAGCTGTATTTCTTGGAAAATGTACTAAGCTGTTTTGTTTTTCATCAATTTAAAACTAATTGGCTGGTTTGCATTTAAGACTCTAGGGCAAATATTGTCTTTGCATCAGTACACTTAACATTAGTATGTTAATCTATATTGGGGCCCAAAGGTTTGGAATGCTGGAAAGAAGGGCAATCTGGATTCCCTCTTGACTTATTTATTACTGTGTGCCTATATTATGTCTGAGTACAGATGTGTTTGGCAAAATACTGCCTAATTGCTTATACACCATTGAAACTCTTAATCTACCTACCTACACTGTCAAGTCATCAGTTTCTTAACACTCTGTCATTCTCATTGTCTACCAACATTTGATGCCACCCATTGCTTTGAGGAAAAAATGATGGTGCACCAAAAGAAGAAATAATTGGAGGCTGGTATTGCAATTCTAGTCTTTTCTGCATTTAGAAAAATAAAACTGAAATTATATGCAAACTCTACCCTTTTTTGTGAGGGGAGATTATTTGGAATGGAGATACCTCAGTAATCTGAAAATCTGAGCATGTTATTTCATGTTGAAGTTCTATTACTAACTAAGGGCCTTTACAGACTGCCAGAAATAATGCAGCTTGAGGCCACTTTAACTGCCCTGCCTCGGTGCTAAGGAATCTTACAGCCAATAAAAACTAGGCTGTCTCAGACCTCCCAGAGGGCTTTCTCTGCGATCGCTCCCAGACTTTGGAATGGCCTGCCGGACGAGATCCGTCATATCACTACTCTTGCTGCTTTTGAGAAAGCAGTGAAGACGGATCTCTTCCGGCAGGCCTTCCCAGAATAATTCTCCGGCTTGAGGGGACGGCTCCATCGCCCCTTTCCCATGCCTCCCATTACTGTGTTACTGTTTTATTATTGTATCATATTGTTTTGTTTTTACTTCGGAGCATGTTGTTTTAATTTATAACTAGTTTAATACTGTTTTAAGGGGTGGGAGGGTTGGATGTGGAATAGAATGTTTTAACTTGTGTATTTTAAATGTTGTAACCAGCCTCGATTGCTCCGCAGAGGGGCGGGCTATAAATAAAATTTATTATTATTATTATGATCATCATCATCATCATCATCATGGGAACTGTAGTTTATTGTGGCACCAGAGCTCCCTGACAGAGAAGGCTCAATGTCCCAGAAAAAAACTACAATTCCCATGATTCCCTAGCACTGAGCCAGGACAGTTAAAGTGGCCTCAGGCTGCATTATTTCTAGCAGTCTGTAAAGGTCCTAAATATGTTCAAATATATTTAAATAGCTTAAATATCACTTGCATTAGTTTGATAATTTGGTTAGCTAAGCTAAACGTAGTGGCATGTAAATATCTGTGTGTACTTTGTGCCATGCTTCAATATAAAAAAAAGGTAACTGGCAGGAATAAAACAATGCCCCTGTGAATTCATACAAGCCTATAGGAATACAACCCTGGATTATGTAACTTGCATCCAAAGTCATAACTCCTGCAGTTAAAAAAAAAAAATCTTTCCAGATATGAGTATTGCAACCCTTCCCTTTTGTATGTAGCCTTTGGCATTAAAAAAAGTTAATGAGTTGCAGAAATGATTCACCTTTGACCAGAAATATGTGTAAAGCTATAATGTTAACCTATTAGACATGGGAAAATTTCTTCTTAGATAACGCTGCTTAAAATAATTATTGGCCCACAATTGACAGTATCCTATCCTGATAAATTGCTGGTGCATTAACAGTAACAGAATTGAAAGGGTAAATGCAGCAACAAAAATGACTACTCTCGTAGGAACTGTGCAACCAGTTGCCCTCCAGTAGTGACATTACCCTCTGGCAGTTTCTTTACTAACTGCATACAGAGCATGAGTCACCATGCAGCATCACAAGAATTGCACTGGTTCCAATAAATTACTCCCGTATGCACCAGCAATCATAATCTCAGTGCTCTTGTTCATCACACTGGTTTTTAGGACACAAGTTCTCCACAAGGAAAAAATAAAGTCCTGTTTGCTATGATGCCAGTTCCCTTTCTACCACGCTGGTCCTCAGTAGCAATTGCCTACTCATTGTTTTCAGTGCATGTCATAACTGACTGGTAAGCACCCATATCATAACTGCTTTGTGCTATTAGGGTTCTGTAATTCAAAGATAAAGCTGTGTTAGTCTGGAATATCAATATGCAAAGAGATCTTGTAGCACCTTTGAGACTGAAAAAAGATGTAGCATAAGCTTTTGTAGACTTGTTCTGAGGAAGTAGTCCAAGTGTACAAAAGCTTATGCTACAACTTCTTTCATTCAGTTTAGTCTCAAAGGTATTACAGGATCCCTTTGCATACTGAGGGTTCTATGATGTGAGTTTCAGTCATTGAGAGAAGGTCAAAGATGTGAGCCTCTTCTTTCTGACACATAAAAACATCTTGGTTCATTGCACTTATACATCATAGAACTGTGCCTCTTCTGTTGGAAAAGAGCACATGGTTTGCATGCAAAAGTATCATATTATATCCCTGGTATCTACTGGTAGGTGTAGGAAAGATCTCAGTGTGAAATCCTGGAAGGCCCAGTGCCATTCAGTAATACTTAGCTAATTGGACTGATGGTCATTAATAGATTTTTAAACTGCTGCCTTTAGGCAATACATTTGTCTGTCATCTTGTGGACTTGTGTAGAGCTAAAACGAGAAGGCAACCTTTTTGAGCCGGGGGCCGGGTTGCTGTCCCTAAGACAATGGGGGGGGGGGGAAGCACCATCAATAAAAAATAAAATAAAATAAAAAAATAAAAATAAAAATATATATTTTTTTTAATTAAAAAATTTAAAAAATATGCATGCACACTCTCTCAGCCCCAGAAAAGCCATGGCAAAACCCCTGTGGAGATTTTGCCAAGAAAACCCCAAGAACAAGTAATAACAACAATAATCAATATCATCATGGCGGGCGGCAATGGCAGCGGGGGGGCGGCGGCAGCGGTGGCAGGACCAGCCTAGGGTTGGTCCAAAGGCCTCAGGGGGCCGCATCTGGCCCCCGTTGCCTACCCCTGAGCTAAAACGTCTGTCAGACCTAGTTGAGACTTTTGCTGGGTAGATAAAGTAATAAGCATTCTGGGATGTTTACAGATTGTTTGGCACTGCTGTCCACTTTTTCAAAAATGTAGTCTTATTGCTGGAGGCTATCATGGCCCATGGTGTTCTTTCTGTTTTTCTTTTTGTTTCATCATGCTTTCTGGTCAAATAATAGTTGTGGAAAACACCACAATCAATACTGTTGCACACCCATAGTTTCAGTTTATTGGTAGGAACCTTGTTTGTGCCTTTGCACAGGGCTGAGACAGAGAGCAGGCTGTAAATCCTTCTGAATATTATGTAGTTGGCTCAGCTGCAGGCTGATAGTCTTGATTGGTGTCCAGTGGGAGAGCCTGGAGTGGACTAAGGAGAGAAAGTTCTTTTTCACCTCCTAAGGCAGTGATGGTGAACCTTTTAGGGGCCGTGTGCCCAAACTAAAAGGACTTCCGTGCCGGGTATTACCCAGTGCTGGGGGTGGGACTTCCACCCCCTGGGGGTTGGACTTCCAGGGCAGGACTTCTCCCCCCTGCCATCCTGGGCCTTCAGCTGCCTCTCCAGAGATAGCTGAAGGCCGGGGGGGGGGGGGGGGGGGG
>CM034706.1:205606322-205631110 GCA_020142125.1 Phrynosoma platyrhinos | reverse complement strand
CTTTGGAGTAAGTTAGATGGGGTTTTCCAGAAGTTTCTTCTGAGTCTTACGCATGGCTAATGGTTTCAAGGTCAAAACTTGGCCTGCTGACATTTGAAATCCTCAAGCCATTTTGGTTAGATTTGGTTAGATTTGGTTGGCAGTCAAGTAGAGGTAGTTGTCTTTCTAGAGATCCCAGTTAATTTTCTTCTAGAAATCTCATTTCCAGCCATGTAGGAGGTTCCTTCGTACTTGCATTGGCTGGAGGCAAGATTTCAATGCCTCTTGTCTGAGTCTCACTTGAAGCAGGATTGGGTATCACATTTGTAGCACATAGATATTCTCTCGATTTATGGTTTTTTTCATCTTTGGACAAAATGGAGATATCTATGATTTTGTGTTCTTCCAAGTTTGTTGGAGTCTTGTTTTCTTCACAGTGAAGCCTAGTTAAGTGAGATTTCAAAAGGTCTAATCTCCGTCCATTTATTCTATGCAATAATCTCAGGTATGAAGCAGACCACTCCTGTGCTGAACCACAATAACGATTTGCAACCTACATAGTTTTTCTTCTTCTTTAGCTTATTCTTAAAAAAATAAAAAAAATAAAACTGTGGATGTTTTATGTTTCCTTCACTCCCCACTTCAGGTATACCTCCAGAGAGAGAGCAGGAGATCTTGGGCTTGCACATTCCTCTCGATATGGTTAGCAGTAATTGGCCTAATTTTTCCCCAAAATAAAATTTACCAACATCAGGAACATTTAGAAATGCAGATCTTCCAGTCTGGTTGTTCATTTCTCCTGGAGATAAGTAGAATGGGCCAAAGAAGTATAGAAACATATGCAAGCCTCAGGGTAACTCAGTCATCTTTAGCATAGTAACAAATTTTTTTTGTTTAGCTTTTTGCTATTGTAAAAGAAGATACATATATGTTTGCATGAATAGAATTATTCCTTCCCTGTCATCTGTTTGAGCTGGGGCTGTAATTAATTATTGGCTTGAGCAAATTTAATTCATTACTCTTAGGCAAGTGAATTAAATAATGAAAAACACACTTTAAGGCAGCATGCTTTCACTTAGTTGGTGACCTTAGTCATAATTTTACTTAAGGAAATGTTACTGAACTGGCTTAACAAAAATGTGGATTGCTGCCATAAAACTGAGAACTGCTGCTACAGTTTTCTGGAACAAAATGAAATATCTGTCTTTTAAAAGCTTGTGTGAAATCATCATGATTGGTGTTGAGTTTCCCTGGTTGTAGTCTTAACAGAGGTTTACTGGCTTGATCTAGCAACCTAACATGTTAATAATACATTACTTTATAGCAACTGTGGCTGCTGCTCCCCTTTTCCAGGGAGGGGGGCATGCAGCCTTTGGCATATTTGTTTGAATGCAGATTGTTTCCACAATTTAAAGAAAGAATATAATCTCTTCTTCTGTCAGGGTGAGTGTGGGGTCATCTAAATATTTCAAAGGATCATATCACAAAGTTCTTCTGGCATTGCGCCAGCTTTGAAAGCTGGTCTTATTCATGTGATTAAATGTCTCATTATTTCCTCAAATGTAGAAAACAAGCAGACAAGGTAGAAAACTCAATCTCTTACCCTTTATATATTTGCTTCCCATATCCAAGGAGGGCTGTGGCTTAGTTCTTGGGAAACAAATTTAGCCAAGCTGCACTTGGGACCAAAGATGGTATATCCTAACGTTGCCACTGCATAGACTGGCCATCTTCTTCTTAAATTACTGTATATTGCCTCCCTTTCCCTGCCACCCCAAATCCATTCAAGGCTATACTGTTATAACTATACTGTTTGCACAATACTCTTTAATTAAAGTTACTGATGCAAATGTGTTGCTCTGTTTTTAGCATTTAGCCCTACAATAAAGGGTTCAGTTTTCCTTTCTCTAGGAAGAGAAAGTGAATAATTTAATAAATTTGTCTAACTAGCCCCAGGAGCAAATCTTTGGAACACATACTACTTGAGATGTTGGTTAGTCAGAATATTGCATGTTCTAGCTTGAAATGCAAGCGCTGCACTGGGGACTATAATGTTTAGCTTTAATTTTGCCTTTCAGATTGTGGGCATTAACTGAGAATGCTCATGGAATGTGCCGTCACTGTATAGTTTTGTTTTCAAGATTCAGACTTCAAAATTTGGAAATCTTTTGGTACCGATTCTGCATGAGACTTAAGTGCATTGAATATTGGGATGTGAGCATCTGAGGGCGATGGTTCATAAACTTCCATAAGTATATGATGGGAGGGAGTTGGCTTAGGAAATCACTGTGCAACAGGAGCATTGTTTGGTCCACTTGACTTCTGAACGGAAGTCACATACACATACACATACACCATAAATATTTCTAAGCCATTATCACTATTCAGCCTATAAAATTGCTTTAAAAAGGATTTTGGGGATATTTTGGGCCAATTTTTTATTTGTACAGTACATGTAAAGATATATGCAGTCTTGTTTTTTTTCTGATTTTACACATGCAAATACACACACACACACACAGTTTTCAGCACTCTTTTGGTTCCATCTTGTTTCTTCTGTTTTTGTCTTGAACTGCTCAGCTCTAAGCTAGGATGTATCCTTTAAGCTACCTCCCTGGAGTGAATAGGACTGAAAATGTACATGTATAGGCCTAAATAACCTAAAGGCACCCAGTGCCATGTAATCTTGGAACCTAAGCAGGATCAGCTCAGGTTAGTACTTGGATGAGAGACTGCCAACAAAAAGCAGGTGCTGTAGGCTACGAGGTTGTATCGTAAAGTTTTAATCATCACCTTTAAAAATTTTTACAGAAAGTTTGTTTTGATTTATAGTTGTTAGCTTATCTCTCTGTGGTCACCATCGAGATTAGCACATTTTCCCCACATTTCTTGACCCTCCGAATACCGTTATTGTAGAAGTCTGCAGATTGCGCCTTAGACCACTCACTCTTCCACTTCATGAATGACTTCATCTGTGTTGTTAAATCGGCGACCCCACAGTGGATTTTTCATTTTTGAGAAAAGAAAAAGTCACTTGATGATGATAACATTGATAAAATTTCATCATTACACCATAATAACTTATGGGTGATAATTATTACTTTACAATACCCCCTCATACTTCTCCATCTTACAGTTTAGTCACTTCTGGCACAACTTGTAACAAAAATAAAGGACACAGTGAGCAGATTTTCTGAGGATCATGTACTTAGGGACCAGTGATGACACTGACAAAATTTCATCAATATATCATAATAACTTACAGGTGATAATTATTACTTTACGATATCCCCTCATATATTTTAGAAGGAACTAGCAAACCCATCTTGACTAAGAAAACCCTATGGCAGATTATGGGAGGAGGGAATGTTTTAACTTGTCATGTTTTAAATGCTGTAACCCACCTCGATTGCCATGCAGAGAGGCGGGCTATAAATAAAAGTTATTATTATTTATTATTATGGCATTCATGGGGTTACCATAAGTTGACAGGTGAATTGAAGGCACATCCATACAGACATACATGGCATATGGCTTGTAGAACAGAACCTTAATGTTGTAGAATGCCAGTAGTGTAGTTTGTACCCTGTGACTTCCAAGTATTCCTAAATCTAGGCAGGTATGTAGCCCACGGACTCAGCCAGGATGCATAGGTGCTGATGATATGACCTTATACACAGGGGCTCATCAACATTTCAAGATGACATTTTCATTGTATAATTGTGGATGATGCAGGGGCATATTTTCCCCCTGCTGTGGGTGCCCTGCCCCAAATATCAGCCAAGAATTGTTGAAAATTAAATTGGAAGTAAATTGCTATTTCTGCATAGTTTTTGGTTATCTATTTGCATAGTTTTTGTTTCTGTTTTTATTTCTGTCTATTGTTGGGTGTTTTCTTGCTTTCTCTCCTACTTCTTTTGGAGGCAGTTGTCAATGTCAGTATTTGCTAGGTCTGGAGGCCTCAAGGAGTCGTACCTTACCAATTGACCTCATATATCTGAGGAAGTAGGCTAAAGCCTACAAAAGCTCATGCTAGCAGCTTCTTTCTTTCAGTTAGTCTCAAAGGTGCTACAAGATCCCTTTGCATACCAGTTGTCAGTGATTTCCCCTCCCCTTCAGTTTGTGGTATTTAGGGGACGTAAGTCTCTCCAACCCTGATATGAGAAAATAGAAGTTTTTCATTTGAGACCTGAGAACAAAGTACAGTATTCCAAACATTAACGGATGCACATTTGTATTTCTTAGGTTTCAAAAAAGAACCATGTTTTACAGCCGTCATTTTATTAGGTATCAGATCATATTGAGAACAGTATGAATTATTATTATTATTATTATTATTATTATTATTATCATCATCATCATCCGTCACCATCATCATTATCTACTCTGGTATAATTCTTACACCTGTAAAAGTGATACTGACTATTGTTTCAGCTTCATGAATTAAAGCTCTAGGCAATAATTAAATTATCTCTCTTGCATTGTATTGAAGTACTGGAATTAAAAATATTTTCTTTTCTGCTGAATATTACACTCCACCCAGTTAAGAAAGCAGTTTCCAGCAGTGAAACAAGTATGAGTTCCAATCAAAAGATGACACTGTAAAGATTGCTTTTGGCTTTGGAAACATGGAGTCTCTACCCTTAGTGAAAAAGGAACAGTTTTCTGCTTTCCTTGGTGATGCTAAATTAGCTGGCCCTGAATTTGGCAAACTGTCCAATCTGTTCTGAAAACAAGTGCATGGAGGGCTAAATTCCATAGCAGTGAGTGCTGGAGACTCTCTCTGGCAGTCAATATTGATGTTTGAGAGATTTGAGAGAGGATTTTCTTTTAATGTCAGCTAATGATTCCAGTACATGAACAAGGAGAAGGATATTGTGGGGAGGTCAACATCTGAGATTGCAGTTAGGTCCTGTATTTTGTTCTAGGATTCTGTTCCTGTCTCTGGTCAGAAACCTTTTAGGTTGTATACTGAGTTTAAAATTTACTTAATGCTGGAATAATTCACTTCATTAGTAATCTGCTTCCAATGTTTGATAATATTTTTAGACAGGGCAGATTTTACTAAGCTGCAGAGTTCAGATGAGCTCCCTTAAAGCTGGTGCAGGGATTATGGTGGTAAATTCAGCAGTTGATTTCATTAGCAAGCAGTTTCTTAGATCCAAATTGTCCTTTTTAGAACTTAAAAGCCAGATCCAAGTGCAACTTGTTTTGTTCCTCTTTGTATTCTGGTCAAATACTGGTAAGTAAGATGGAAACACAAGCCAGTTTGTACTACGATAATGTTTTTTGTCGGTAAGTTGGATTTTCTTGTGGAAATAGGACTCCTCAACTGATCAGGAATTTGGAACACTGAGAAAATGCATGCTTAAGGGCACTATGATTTTGGCTCAGTAGACTGATAGACTGGTGTAGCCCAGACTGATATATCACTATGTAATGGCTTGTTGTTTTTGTTATACAGCCATAGTGGGGAACCTATGCCACACATGCCTTTTCTGACACGCGAAGCCATTTCTGAGGGCACGCGGAGAGACAGGAGGGCAGGGGAAGAGGATGGACAGCTGTGTGCCTGTTCCTCCTCTGCCCCTGCCCTCCTGGGCCTTAGCTATCTCCAGGGAAGTCACGCCCCTCGGAAGTCCTGTCCTCTGGCACCAGTGCAGGAATGCCCTTGAACAGGCGTAGGCAACCTAAGGCCCAAGGGCTGGATATGGCCCTCCGAGGCCTTTGGACCGGCCCCAGGCCGGTCCTGCTACCACCCCCGCCACCCACCATGATGATATTGATTATTGTTATTATTACTTGTTCTTGGGGTTTTCTTGGCAAAATCTCCACAGGGGTTTTGCCATGGCTTTTCCAGGGCTGAGAGAGTGTGCATGCATATTTTATTTTATTTTTATTTTTAAAAAATATTATTTATTTATTTATTTTATTTTTGGTGCTTCGGCCCCCCAATTGTCTGAGGGACAGTAATCCGGCCCCCGGCTCAAAAAGGTTGCCTACCCTTGCCCTTGAGTTTGGTCACTCGGGCTCTAAAAGGTTCACCATCACTGTTTTAGAGGTTTGCAACATAGGAGTGATCACCTTGAATTTAAACATTTCTTGCCTGGTTATTGTTTTTACAGTGGATCATTTGTTATTGCTTATTGCAGAGACAAAAATGAGCCAACATGGTATAGTGGTTTGAACACTGCACTATGACTTTGGGGCCCAGGGTTCAAATCCCCATTCAGCCATGGAAACCCACTGGGTGACCTTGGGCAAATCACACTCTCTCAGCCTCAGGCAAACTCCCTCTGAAGAAATCCTGCCAAGAAAACCCCATGATAGAATCTTCAGATAGGCTTTAGGATCGACATAAGTCAGAAATGATTTGAAGGCACACAACAACTAAAAACTAAATTTAGGAACTGGTCCAAAAGTGATGCTGTTCAGTAATATTATGAATGGAAGTGGATGGCCACAATTTTATTACAGAACATAAGGTGCTGAACCAAAGAAAATTAAGGACCTGTGGAATAAATGGGACAAGCTGGTGATCATCTTAATCCAGACACACGCCTGACCAGGCAAGCCAAGTAGCACAGTCGTAGTCAGATGCAGAACGGACTTGTGATTTAGGTGTCATTCACCAACCCAAGTTGTGGTGAGTTACAGAAGCTAAGGTGGACTAGAACTGTAAGTACCCAAACTTAAAGGCTGGCCCCCCTAACCAGTCATCCCAACCCTCTGGATTTCCCCCCACTGCTCACCATTGGCCCTCATACCTGCCCTCATAGCAGCCAAATAGGCAAACATATACAAATGATCAATATAGAATTAACTATGCCAAATGTACAATATTTGATTCATGATATCCTATATGAAACAGGGAAAAGCTCTGGAAGCCCCCCCCCCCCCAGTATTATTAACAAAAATGGGAGAAAAATCCTTTTTGCTCCCAGCATGTGGCCAAGTGCAGCCTGGGTAAAAACTCAAGAAGCAAGTGGACATTGAAGGGAAGGTGGTCAGAACAAAAATGACAACCCAGAAAGTTGGCAGTCTATATATAAGCCCACGTAAATCCTGCCTTGTCTCTTGATTGTGTTGTGGTTTGGGCTGAAATCTGGAAGGAAATTCTGAGATGGCCATGAATTCCTTCCATGGTAAGTCTTTCTCCCAGGCCTGCTGCAAAGGTGCAACTTGGTTGGGCCTGAGAGCTATAGTATCAGTCTCTGCTGTGGCACAAACCACTTGCCTCTACAGTGGCATTGGAAATAAAAATTCTAAAACATCCTGGTCAGGCTTTTATATACACCAGTACTTATTGCTAGAAATCTGTATGAACAGTGATTTCAGGGATGGTAAGGCTGAGTTGTGGTGACTCAACGGTTTAGATGCTGACTCTAACTACCACAAGGTCGGCAGATCGGCGATTTGAGACCCAAGTGCTGCATGACAGAATGAGCTCCCATCACTAGTCCCAGCTTCTGCCAACCTAGCAGTTTGAAAACATGTAAAGGTGCAAGTAGATAAATAGATACCACTTCGACAGGAAGGTAACAGCCTTCTATGTGCCTAGATGTTTAGTCATGCTGGTCACATAACCACGGAATCATCTTTGACAACACTGGCTCCCTCAGCTTAGTAACAGAGATGAGCACCACCCTCTACAGTCAGACACAACTAGACAATCACGTCAAAGGGAAAAATTTTACCTTTATTTACCGTTAAGGCTGTTTTCTCCAGTATCAAGCAGTAGGCTTCTCAATATCATTGCCTGAGGAGCCTGAGTAAGAGGATGTTCTTGTGTTTATGCCCTGCTAGTGAGTTTCCCATAGACATCTTGGTAGTCATAATGGGGACAGAATACTCAACTAGATATGTCTTCCATAAAATCGGAGGCCATCCAGTCTAACCCCCTGCCATGCAGGAATACACATTAAAGCACTCCCAACAGATAGCCGTCAAGTCTCTGTTTAAAAACCTTGGAAAAAAAGGAGACCCCTACCACTCTCTGAGGCAGCATGTTCCACTGCCTAACAGTTCTTACCATCAGGAAATTATTCCTAATATTTAGGTGGAATCTCTTTTCCTGTAGCTTGAATCCATTGCTCTGTTTCCTAGTCTCTAGAGCAGCAGAAAATAAGCTTGTTTCATCTTCAATATGACATCCCTTCAAATACTTAAACATGACTATCATGTCACCTCTTTAACATTCTCTCCTCCAGGTGAAACATACCTGCTCTTCATAGGGCATGGCTTCCAGACCTTTCACCATTTTGGTTTACCTCCTCGACACACTCCAGCTTGTCCACATTCTTCTTGAAATGTGGTGCCCAGAACTGAACACAGTATTCCAGGTGAGGACTAACCAAAGCAGAATAGAGTGGTACTATTACGCCCCTTGATCTAGATACCAAGATGATGCAATTGAAGCTGTTGTACTCATTAGAGGAAACATTCATGGGTAGCTGTGTTGGCCATTTAGCAAATTCAAACAAAAATCCATCAGTGATACCTGTATTGACTAACCAAAATGCACAGTATACTTGTTGCAAACTTTCGAAGCTCCATGGGCTTCTTCATCAGGCAAGATGTTACAAACCGAACGAGAGAAAAACATTAGAAAAGACAGTACTCATTAGAAAAGAAAATAATGCTTGAAAAGGTAGAGGGCAGTAGATAGAGAGAAAAACTGCACACCAGATGGCGAGACTCAATCAGGGAGGTCACCAGCCTGAACCAGCAGGATCTGAACAGAGAGGTTGAAAATAGGGGGTCATGGAAATGTCTCATTTACAGAGTTGTCATCAATCAAAGTCGATATGAATTCAGCTTACAATAACAACAGCAGATACTGTATTCCCGTTGATGCAGTCTAGAATAGCATTGCTTTTTAAACTGCTCATTCACATTGCTAATTCATAGATAGGCTGTAGAATCAGTATGTAGAGAGATCTTGTAGTACCTTTGAGTCTAACCGAAACAAAGAAGTTGGCAGCATGAGCTTTCATAGACTTCAGCCTACTTCCTCAGATGCTTTTGGTGGAGTGGAAGCCAGGGACAAACATATATGCCCTTGGTGTGTGAGAATGTCAATTCAAATGCAAAATCTTTTGTGTATGGAAATGAAGTAGCAAGTCCAGTTTTAACTATGGTCATTTGTGGACAAAGACATAGCCATTGGGTATGGAAATCAGGTGGCAAGACCAGCTTGGTTTTGGAAACTAGCCTGTAGGTGGATTCCACATCCATAGTGGTTAAGATGGTGTTTCCTGGAAGGTTGTGGATGGATTGTATCTTCTGTAGGAAATCCATAGTGTTGAAATGTGTGTAGCTAGTGTTGAAATGTGTGTAGTGAGCCAGGAAGCCATTGTTCTTGTTCTATCCATTGGTAAGGGACTGCACCTTATAGATGAATTCCAATTCTGCTGTTTCTCTTTTCAATCTACCTTTGTAGTTCTTTTGTTCAAGGACCATTGTTCTGAGGTCTGAGATAGAATGCCCAGGGAGACTGAAATGTTCAGCCACCAGTTTTTGTTTATTCCCATTCCTAATGTCTGATTTATGCCCATTTATCCTCTGATGCAGGGACTGGCCTATTTGCCTGATGTAGAGCGCTGATGGGCATTAATGACATAGTATGGCATAAATCACATTGGAGGATAAGTGTGGTATACTTGTAAATCCAGCAGAGCCAGGGAACAAAAACTCAAGCTTCTAAAAGTAGAGCTTTATTGTTGCAAAAAAGTAAAAATAAGCAAAGTAAAATACAGTCCACGATAGGATCACATCTTGCTGATGTGGCTGAACAAAAGAGTTACAGATCCATGTTTCCAGATCCTAAAGTTACATTGTAAAAGCAATATAAGCATATTATAGATCCATTGCGAGAAGTGAAGAGAAGAAGACACATTCAAGAAGAACATGTAATATAAACAATTCCAGACAAAGGGTTTCTCAGTCCTGCCCTTTCTCCACCTTCTGGGTGTTACCCCCAAGTTGATAGGATGTAATGTGTATGATGTTTGTTAACTCAGCTCCTTGCTGTCCATCATCCACCACGTGGTTTGTTTTCCCATCCTAACTTTATTATTGTTTCTGTTATCTGAACTCGGCTGTTTTTCCCAGCTAGAACCTTCTAATGTTATGACTCTCTGGCCATGTGGACTGGGCTGTTTTTGTTTGCCTAGATGTTGTTCCCATGAGGAAAATTACACACACACACATCTCTACATTTCACCTTTGGCTGTATAACCCATCTATATTCTAATACATGAAGGTCCTCCTAATATTGTAGGTGATGCCATTAGGTCTTGTGATGACATTTCCTGGATAAATGTGCTGGCAGAGTTGGCATCTTGTGTTGCAGCAAGGCTTAGTACCTGTGTCTCCATCTGTGTCATGTGTCTTCCTGTGGGTACCTGTTTGAGGTGTGGAAGCGACTAAAGGTCTACCACCAAGAGCCCTTGAAAGAGTGGCATTATTGTCCAGAATGGGTTGTAGTGCATTGTTGATGTGCCTGAGCGGTCCCAGTTGGGAGCTGTATGTGACCACTAGTGGGGTTCTGTTGTTTTCCCTCTTCAATTTGTTCTGTAACAGATCAGTCTTGGGTACACCTCTTGCCTTGTTTATTTGTTTTTTTACTTCATGTGGTGGGTAGTGTAGTTTGAGGAATGCTTGTTGTCCTTGAGTTTGGTATCCCTGTCTTGTGGATCTGAGCAGATGGAATTGTATCGGAAGACTTGGCTGTAGACTATGGATGTGGTGGTGTGTTCAGGGTGAAAACTGGAGGTATGTAAGCACGTGTAGCAGTCCGTGGATTTCAACAACTTCTACACTCGTAAAGGTTTCATAAGGGTGGAAGTTGTTGAAACTCTGGTGAAATGTCTTGAGTGAGTCTTCTCCATGGGTCCAGATTATGAAGATATCATCAATGTACCTCAGGTAGAGAAGTGGTTTCTGGTGCTGGAGTTAAGGAAGCATTGTTCTAGGTCAGCCATAAAGATATTGGCATATTGTAGTGTCATGCACATGCCCATGGTGGTGCCATTAACCTGAAGATATATGTTGTTACCAAAGGTAAAATAATTGTGTGTGAGAACAAACTGGCGGACCTTGGTGGCTAGGTCTGATAAGTTCCCATCTGGAATGATGTTCCTGCTTGTATTCCATCTTTGTGCGGGATGTTGATGTACAGGAATTCCACATCCATAGTGGCTAAGATGGTGTTTCCTGGAAGGTTGTGGATAGATTGTATTTTCTGTAGGAAGTCCGTGGTGTCCTTCACATAGCTGGGAGTGTTGGTGGCATATAGTTTAAAGGTATTGTCCATATATTTGGAGGCACTGACTGTAGGTGTTCCAATGCTGGAGACAGTAGGTTGTCCAGGGTTGCCCTATTGATGTATTTTGGGTAATATGTAGAATGTGCCTGGTCAGGGATCCTGGGGTGTGTCAATAAGGATTTGGTTTTGCACCTCCATGGGGAATTCCCTGAGCAGCTTGTGTAATTCCTAATGGTATTCTTCTGTGGGATTGTTATATAGGATTCTGTAAAATGTGGTGTTGGATAGTTGCCTCTCAGCCTCCTGTATGTAGGCAGATCTGTCCATGATGACTACAGCTCCTACTTTGTCAGCCTTTTTGATGGCAATATTAGGGTTGTTGCTGAGACTGTGTATGACATCTTGTTCTTTGCGACTGAGATTCTGTTGCACGTTGCATCTCTTGTTGATTATTTCTGTCTGATCACGGCAGCAGAAACATTCTATGTAGAAGTCTAGTTCCATGCACCGGCCATCAGGAGTTCATGTGGAGTTCTTCTTTTTCTGAGTCTGAGATATATTGCTGTACATACAGCTACTTCATTTCCATACACAAAGGATTTTGCATTTGAATTGGCATTCTCACACACCAAGGGCATGCACATGTCTGTCCCTGGCTTCCACTTCACCAAAAGCATCTGAGGAAGTAGACTGAAGTCTATGAAAGCTTATGCTGCCAACTTCTTTCTTTCAGTTAGTCTCAAAGGTGCTACAAGATCTCTCTACATATTGCTCATTCATGTTCAGCCTGTGATCTGCTAAGACTCCTAGATTCTTTTTGCATATACTGCCGTCAAGCCAGGTGTCACCTAACCTATATCAATGCATTTCATTTTTACTGCCCAAGTGTAGTATCTTACATTTTCCCTGTTGAAATTCATTTTGTTGGTTTTAACCTTGCTTTCCAATCTGTTACAATCATTTTGATTTTGATCTGGGGGTATTAGTAATCTCTCCTAATTTAGTTTCATCTGCAAATTTGAGCAACATTCCCGCTCTTGCTTCATCCAAATCATTGATAAACATGTTGAATATCACTGGGCCCAGAACAGAATCTTATGGCACCCCACTAGTCACTTCTCTTTGAGTCTTTGAGCTGACTCAGAACAATGCTTGAGTTCTTTGCTCAGTTTATTTGCTTTTTTCATGCATTCTAATGCATTGTCTACACGATGAAAATACTCTTCATTTGAATCAAATGGACTGCATTCTGGCCACACAGTGTTCAGAAGAATTCAAACTTTTTGCATGGGCCTCCATAAACTCCACTGAAAAAGGATTTGCTATTTTTAACAGGAATATCCACAGGGTTGTGCATTATTGAACATGTGTCCATCTGTCCACTTCCCATGGATTCACATGGCTATACATTTTCAGCAGAAGGAGGGCAAGTAGCTGTGAATTTGTACCAGAAAGTGAAGACAATTAAGCATTGATGTGAATGTGTGAAAATCTATATCTATTTGCTTAATACACTTATATATAGACTAGCCCAAAATTTGGAAAATCAACTCCAGATCTTCCACTGGCTGCCGAAAATCAGCAAAGGCTGCATCAATCATTGTATTGGTTAGTTTGCTGAGTTTCTTGAACAACTTTCATTTATTTCAAGGTCAACAACTACAGGATACTGGTGCAATTACTTCCCAGTAATCTGGCAGTCTTCTATATATATGCTAATTAAAATGGCTTTCTCTGGATGATGAAAACCTAGAGCATGAATGAAACATTTGGATACCATAGGCTGGATGCAACTATTAGGCCAAGGTTCAGTGTGACCTGGAGTCCTCCCACTCCACCGGCTGCTGCCCAGCAGATTAATACATTTCTCCCTTGCCACCTCCCACTGCCCCACTGATAAGCATAAGAAGCAACTGAGAAGAACACAGCAGAGAGGAGATTCTCAGCATGCTAGGAGGGGAGGATCTCCCAAAGCTTTGAGAATGATTTGAAGGGACATTGAGTATATGCAACATTGAATATTTGCAACAATTGGTATGTTCATGTAATGAAAACTGTAGGCAGAGGGGTGTGATTTTTATGACTTACCTTGGAATAAGTTTATTACTGCTCTCCTTTTTTACACTTCTAATCAAACTGCTGCTGAGAATGAAGTAGAAAAGTAGAGAGGTGCTACTGTGTTGTCCAAATTTGGTGGTACACTGGCAAATTATTTTTTAATTAATTTTTATTAAATTTTATTACAACAATCATACAACATATAAACACAATACAGTACCACAAAAACAGACCAACAAAACATAAACATAAGCATATTAACATCAATCCTCCTATAAATCCCCTCCCCCTCAAACCCTCCCCCCCACAAATTCAAACACAACAAACAACATTTTTTTTTTATAAAAAAACGAAACATAAAAACTTCCAGAGCTTCAGCTGAGTCATTGAAATAATACTATCCAACCCAACCTCCATCGCAAGTTCTCTGGGAACATAATTTCCTCTTCTTATACATTACCTCAACTTAACATAGTTACTTTGACCTTTTACTTTTAGTGCAGAAGGTGCCTACATATTTTACTAACAATACCCAACGAAATATATATTTTATGTCTTTCCACTTATTGGCAAACTGTTAATAATATTCAGTAATTCAATTTAAAAAATCATAACAAAAATTATTTAACCAAATCACAATATTTGCCTTTCTTTAGATGATTCATCAGTGGCTCCCAGGCTTGGGAGCCTGAAAGCCTACACTGGCAAATTAAAAGGAAAAACAGACTTTGGGTAGGGGGGATGCAAAAACATTTTGGTGGGCCTAATTGTTGTCCAAGGGACACATATTATAGTGCATTTCTTGTCTTTATTTTATATCTTTGTCTTGGACACCGGATGCACATAAGGCTTCCACAAATGGCTTGGGTTTCAGCAGTGTGTAGGAAAATGATGTGCCCACTGGTGCCTGACAGTAAATGCCCAACTAGGTGTATAGAGTTCTGCTGACAGGGTTCTTGAACACTTGGAGGAATCCCAGTTTCATTTTGGGGTGATTTGGATGCTTTACTTCAGTGTTTTTTTCTAAATTAGCCTAATTCTGTTTGAGATTGGTGTGAATCCAGTGCAAATCCCTACTTTAAAAAAAACATTTCGGTTGGCGATATCATAGAATCATCAGTGGTAGAATAATGTAAAGAGATGGCACAGATAGTCTTGAGCAAAGTGGTAGTAGTTAAGAAAATACCTTTAATGGCTGAAGCCCTGCCGAACATCTAGTTTTATATACTGGGCCATTTTGAAGAAGAAACAGGATTTGTGGGGCCAAACTGTTTCCCTCAAAGTAAATACCCAAGAAGTCTATTTGACAAAGAAGAATATCATACGGGAGGCTTGTGTCC
This sequence comes from Phrynosoma platyrhinos, assembly GCA_020142125.1. Classification (NCBI taxonomy): domain Eukaryota; kingdom Metazoa; phylum Chordata; class Lepidosauria; order Squamata; family Phrynosomatidae; genus Phrynosoma; species Phrynosoma platyrhinos. The sequence continues at coordinate 205,616,464 of CM034706.1, read as the reverse complement.
TAATCCAGTCATTAAATCGCTTTTAAATCATCCTAATCGAGTGATCAGGGTTCACACCCCCACACGCCTCTCCCATGTTTAAAGCGCAATGGAGCAATCCCCGTGTGCTTGTCCTATCAGTAAAGCGTAATGGAGCTGCCATTTGTTTTACCAAATGGTGGCTCTGCTATGCTTTACTGATGGGACAAGCATGCAGGGACAGCTCCATTACACTTTAAACATGGGACAAGCGCGTAGGGGTGTGAACCCCAATCGCGTGATTAGGAGGATTTAAAGCCTATTTAATGACGAGAGGAGGATGCAAGCCTGCTGTGTGATATTCTCCATAGGCACCATTCTTTCTTTTTAGGAGAAAATTTGGCGATCCCTATCCTTTGTTGTTCTGCCCTTTGTTGTGTATTCATGTACTCTTCTGGTTATAAAAAAGGAAGGAGAAAAGGTGCTGTTTTAATTTGACAGTGTATTCCACAGTATCTCCAATATTGTGACTACTTGAACTTCAAAGTCATTAATCAGTTGCTGTCTTCCATATAGCTTACAATTAACAGGACTTGACAGTACATTACTTAAAATGTCAGAGACTGCTGGAACTCTGGCTTCACAAGAATGAATTCTTTTACATGGAATATTCATGATGATAGCAATGGTAGGTTCTGTGATATGAAGAAAATCCATGCCTCATTCATTCTGTTATTCATGGTTTTGTACTTGGGAAGCATGAACCCTACAAATCAGCTATACCAGTGGTTCTTAACCTTTTCTTTACCATGAGCCCCCTTTAAATATCTTTTGTTGTCCCAGACCACCAAGATTTTAAACCCTAAAGTGCAGCAAATATTTAAAGTTGTTAGATAAAGTTGCTAGAAAAAGATAAAGTTTTAATAAAGTTGTGGGATGTGTGGTGAAGGATTTAAAAAAACAACACCAAGCTGAGCTGACTAGCTCTTGTCCCCTTGTCCCCACCACCACCACCACTACAAAGACCTCTGCATTATTTCTACCACTGTGTGTCGGTAGTAGTGGCAGGAGGAGTATGGACTTTGCTTGATGGGTATACATATCTGCGTGCATGAGATGCGAAGCAATCAGGCTTACTTCTTATTCCTCCACCCCATGTGTTGCATGGGGACAGGGAGGTTCCTGAAAGGTGAGCCACACAAAGAGAAGCATAATATACTCCCTCACTCACAGCACCAGCCTGCCTGCCTTTTGCCATCTCCCTTTGCCTCAGCTTCTACACACATTGACAGTCCCAAAGCCTGCCATTTTGCACAATGCAGTTTTTTCTCTCCAGTTGGAGAGCAGCAAGAATGGGGAGGATGGGAACATACACACACACACTCACACGGTGAAAGCAGTGGAGGCCACACCCATGGTGTTACCCAGTGCGAGGGGGGGGGACGCCGGGAGGGATGGCCAAAAGGATGTGGTCAGCCTTTCCTTCGCTGCGGCCATGCTGGCTTCCTTAGCAGGCGACCAATGGTGCTGCAGTGAAGTCAGGAGGGGCAAACTTAACCCTCTCCTTCACTGCTGTGGCATTGGCCTCCTCATGAGGAGGTTGGTACCACCGCAGTGAAGTCACGGGAAGACCGCTCAGCCATCTTCTTCACTGTGGCCACCCTGGCCTTCTCATGAGAAGATCAGCACTGCTACAGTAAAGTCGGGAAGGGTGCGCTCGGCCCTTCTCCGCCCGCAGTGAAAGGAGGGCCCGACCAGGTGTCACCCCAATTCTGGAGTGTCATCCGGTGTGATCCCACCCCCCCGCACTCCCTAGTGACACCACTGGGTGAGATTAGGATGGCAAGAATGGTGCTTGGGAGCCCCTCCTGCAGTTGAGCATGACTTCAAAGGACCTTTAGGAGGCATGGGCATCAAAGCTTGGCCACGCTTTGCTTGAGGGCAGCTGCTAAATGGAGGCAGGAGGGAGGGAAGCCAGCGAGCGAGAAGGGATGCAAGATGGGACTGTGGAGACTTGTATGGTCAAGGAAGCTTTGCCACGGGGATGTTTTCTTGCCCTTTTCTTTCAGGGTTCGTGGAGGAACCAGAGCAGAAATGGCCAAGGTGACATCTGGGAAGGCATAAGCGAGAGTGGGAAAAAGTGGGGAGGCAAAGCTCTGGTGTTGCTGCTTGGGCTGGTAGGGCTTCTCTCTCATTTCTGCTCCCTTTCTCTTCCACTGTCCACTTTTCAGCATGAGATTGGACCTGACAGGCCTTTGGAGGGCGAAAGGAGTGGCGTTGGTGGTCTGGGAGGGCAGAGGTGCTACTCCTGGGGTGGGTGCCCATGGCGTAGAAAAGTCCACGGAAAGTGGTCTGGATGCCCATCTTCCTGGCCATTACATTGCCTAGTTGCACCCAAGATGCACAAAGTCATATGAAGAGGGATGTGCCGCCAGCTCTCTCCCTTCCTCCCCCCCCCCCAGAACCTTTCTTCTCCTTCCTTCCTTTCCCCGCCCCCCTTCCAGGGCTTTCCAGCCTTCCACCTGAGAGTTGATAACATTTCTTTAAGTTTTCGTGGACCCCCTGTGAGGACATTGCAGCCCCCTGAGAGTCTGTGAACCACAGGTTAAGAATCACTGAGCTATACTATAGAACAGGGGTAGGCAACCTTTTTGAGCCAGGGGCCAGTCCCCCGAAGTCATCCTTTCCGGCGGGCCGGGGGGAGGGGGGAATGGCGGTGCGCGCGCACAACCCCCACCGCCACATGTGACCCCCCATGTGTGCTGCCACCGCGGCGCATGTCGCGGCTGCCATTTTGTTCTCCAAAAGTGCGGGGCCTTGGGCCGGAACCGGCCCACGGACTGTAGGTCGCTGGCCCTTGCTATAGAACATGAACCCTCATTGGCCCAGAGGAGCGAACTCTAAGGGGAGGAGAGAAGCATGGTTCATTAATTTCCATGGAGACAATTCAAGCTGTTAATTTTAAATCGCAAAGAAAAATAGTCCTATTTAAACACTTTCTCCAGGTGTATAAACTAATAAGTTGCTGTAGCTTCTCTTATATGGCCTAGGAGCAAAATTTAAAATATTTGGACATACAGTCCACATGCCTTGTGAATTTCAAAATTATCTGCTTTGAGAATGAATAGTTTTGAGAGAGCCGGTATAGCGTAATAGTTTGAGCAATGGACTATGACTCTGGAGTCCAAGGTTTGATTCCTAAGGCCTTGAAACCCACTGTTCGATCTTAAGCTAGTCACACTCTCTCAACCTCAGAAGAAGGCCATGGCAAACCTGCTCAGAACAAATCTTTCCAAGAAAGCCCCGTGATAGGTTTGCCTTAGGGTCCCCATAAGTTGGAAACGACTTGATGGCACACAATGACTACAAAACTATGTACATGGACATGAAGTAAGTACTTTTCATTTAGCCATTGGTTTTCAGAAGCAGAGGGTTGTTGGTTATGGAGCATAAGCTCAGTGGTGGTTATGGAGTTTCTCTGTGAGATGGAAGTTAAGAGCATAAGAGCTTGTTTGTTTGCTTATTAATTTATTGGATTTATATTCAGCCTTTCTCCCAAAATGGGATTCAAGGTATCTTGAATTCAGTGGCCTAAATGTCCTTATTCTTGGCAGCTAGAGTATACTCACTGAACTAATGGAATTAATGAAATTTAAGAACGACTTAATTAGTCCTGCTGGTTTAAAAATAAAGAAAATAAAGAAACATACCAGAATATTTTTAAAATGTAAAAAGCATTTTGTATCAAAATCTAATCTAAATTAAAGTAGTTTTGCTGTTGAAAGTGCAACAGTATTGAGCAAAACATTCTTCTAGATTTGACCATTGGAGATAACTTTGATTCACTGCTGCTACAATTCTCTCAACATTCAGACTATCTTTGTTCAGTACTCAATGCATTTTCCTTCAGATGTTTCTATCTAGGGTTTGACTTGTTAGATGTCATTTTCTGATAAGACGTGAATGCAGCATACAGTCTCTGGTAACTTTCTAGCTAAGGAAGATGAATTGGGATTTAAAACCAGTAATACTTTTGAACCCACTTCTTATTCATTAGTCTTATCAGTGAAAGTTACATATATATAAAAATCTGTACTCAACATTGATAAAATAAAGATTAGTCTGTTTTATTATAAACAGATTTATAAAGAAACTTCAGTACTGCTATATCTTATCTATAAACAAACTGACAGAAGACATGGTGAACAATGTACTGATCTTGTGGAGCTTAAAATGGCACGAGACATGGTCAGTAATGATTGGTTTGATGTTTGATAAAACATCACTTTCTTCTTTCCAAGATCTGGATGATATCATGATCAGAGTAAATTTAGATACTAATTCGATAAAGCAGGGTTTAATTTTTAATATAGTAAATTAAAAAAGAAAACTAGAGGACTTGGATGGGGGAACCTATGATATTCCAGATGTTAAAGAGCACCCCCATCATCCCAGGCCATTGTCTAACTGGGGTTGATGGGAGTTAAATAACATATGGGGTTAGTTGTATTTGCTATAGGTCAGTAGATCTCCTTCTACATTTTCAGTTATCACTTACAGTGCTACAAATAACATTAAATGATTTAGAAATACGGTTGCAATCCATGCATCACTTTCAAAGATTTTGAGTTAAAGTCTACTTTTCTATGGAGAGTAGTGAATGTTTGTGTGGAAGAACTGATTTTGAGGTGAAACATTATACATAACCACTGCATTGTGCTTTTTTTGAGTCCTAGATTCAATAATCCAATTTCCATAAATAAGCAAAATAAATATTTGTGCAGAAGTGTGGTTCACAGTTTTAAAAGGCATTACTCAGGCAAAATCAATGAATAAATGTGGACTTAAAAGGCAATTTTTTTCATTTTAAGTTTCTGCTTTTCCAGCTCTATTTCTTGGCACTCTTGTTGGGATCTTGCTGCTCTTAATGCCACACAAGCAGCCCATGTGGGTGGTTTGTGGAAATAATCAAGTCACATGACAACTGTTACGATATTTGAATTGTGTGACTTAAGAATTAGAAGTGGGGTTTATATTTTGAATCAATTGGGGTATTCTGATTCTGTTTTAGATCTTTTTCTGTTGATGGGTAGGCTCTTAATACTTTTTCTGGAACTTACTTTATCAGTTGATTAAATTATTTTCAGTAGTATAAAATGTGCCTTTTGCATGAAGATGCAGACATTGCTAGAGCAGATATATTCTTTATTTTGTAAATTGTTGAGTGGCGTAAAATATCTTATTCCCAATCAAAGCAGTTCAAAGAGGCTTTGCAGCAAATATTTTAATTGTCACCTTTTTGGAACCAAGATTCAATTCAATTCAATCTTTATTTACAGTCAATTAACCCGTCAAGGTATACAATAACTTAAAATATATAAATAGAAAGAATATATATAACATATATCCAATATAAATTAGAAAGGTTTCATTAAAATGCAGAAAGTTAAGAATAAAATTAAATTGTCAGATTGGATTACAAGATTGAAGATTATCTTGATTATGTAATTATAGCACTAGTATATAGATCTGTTAGTCAGACCCCTTTTTAGCAGTTCACTCTAATTTTAACAGCCAGTGACAAAAAATGTGCAACCAACAGGGAAATACTCGTGCATTTGTCTCGCAACAGCATTTTGATGTAAGTCAATTCATAACAGTCCAGCTTGCATATCAATAAGGGAACAATTAGCTGGTTACAGCACTGGTTACAAAAAACAAACGAGAACAAAGTGTATGATAGAGTTTCAACTAGTTGCTGTCCACAAGGGCAAAATCAAACAGAGTTGGGTAGTCCAGCAAACCTTCCAAAAAGAAGGTTTGAGGGAAACACATTGCGTCTCGCCTTGGAGAACAAGATAACAACACACCCTTTTTGGTTTTTCTTAATCCTGTTGGACCCATGTAGGATTGCCCTTTGTATGAGGTTTACATTTTTAAATTTACATGTTCCTTGTCATATCACTTAAGATAGTTCATTATCAGATTTTAAGCAAGGAAGAGGAGCAAGTGCTTGACTTTTTTTGGGAGGGGGGATTGTTCTCAGTTGTGAACTACTGTGCAAAACTAGATGCATTTCTCAAGGTGTCCTAAATCAGTAGCTCAGTCCTGTTCTAAGCTCATCTAGGAATTTTAATGTGGGATTTATTTTGGAGATCAGAATGTTTTAGACACTGTATTGTCTCAGGAATACAAAATGTAAGCAAACAATCTCTTAAGTTCTTATTTTGCTTTCCTACCACTAAACTTTATTATTAAATAGTAGCCACAGAATAAATACTCAGCTTAATATGTTAATAATAATAATAATAATAATAATTTTTATTTATAGCCCGCCCCTCTGCTAAGCAATCGGGACGGGTTACAGCATAATTAAAACATAAGGAGTTAAAAACAGATAATCCCAATGTTCCATAAGTGGTTTCAGATTTATAGCTAAAACAATTTTGTTAGCCAAGAATCAACAAAATATTAAATGTAGAAATTTGTGGGAGATATGAATGTAGCATGCATGTGTGGGGGGGTGTTTTTGTAGGGTACAAACTGTTATAAGTGGTGCTGTCTCAGTTTTGTAACTGCATTTGTTCTCATTTAGCATGCATGATTAATTGCTCATTAGTACTGATAACTTTGAAACTTGGCTGTACCATATGCATCCTGTAGTTTTCTGTGTTAAAATGTTTTATCTGTTCTTAGATCACTGAAGAATATTTTAATTTCTGGGGAGAAATGGAAAGTTCATTAAATAAACAGCATGTATCTTGGTATAACATCTTGTATGAGGCCTAATTTCTTAGAAAAAATAGCGCTTGTTTGTTTGTCTTCAGTATTTTGGAGAAGCAAATCTGGTAAGAAAATGATAATGCACTATAAGCATGCATGTTGTCTTTTTCCATTTGTTTTTAGCAAATCCAGTTTGCAGATGATATGCAAGAGTTCAGTAAATTCCCAACCAAGACTGGTCGCAGGTCCCTATCTCGTTCCATTTCACAGTCTTCCACAGATAGTTACAGCTCTGGTAGGTGTCTTCTTTTTTGCTGATCCTTAGTTCGCTTTTGGTTTATGCAGCACAGTAAACATTAATCTACATGGCTGGAATTGTTCAGTGATGATGCATTGCACTACCACTAGTAACAGAGATTTAAAGGAAAAAGATAACCATTTCATTTTGGCAGCCTCATTTTGGATTTTCAAAAGCTTGTGAAAAATATTGGAATGCATTACATTTGACAGTGTTGAACTTTTGGATAGGGGCACACACCCTGACTGAGCACTCTTTGCTGTAAGACATTGGTATATTGAGATTACAATGGAAGGGCTATCCTATAGAGATGGACTATAGAATAGGCCACCTCTTGCCCACTGCCAGCTACTTCAGTGGTCTGTAAAAAAAAAATCCCTTTTATTTCATGGTTACAAAAGTTAGCCTTTCCTTTTCTGCTATATATAGCTGGCAGGATACTATGTAGACATAAATAAGAAGTTTTGGTGCTATGCTGTTCATTAAAAACTCATTCCATGTATTTAATCCACTATTTTACCATAACTGTAAGCAGCATGATCATTGTGGCGCTTGAACAATTTGGTTTGTTTGGATGACAGCCTAGAATTTGCAGTAAGTAAGATGGGATCTGTCTGCCAGTAATTTTCCAAGGATGTTGATATCATGCAGTATTTGAAACCCACATGGTGCCACCTTATGCCAGTGTAGATAAGCCAAGAAGCAAAAGACTGGAATCAGGAAGCCAGATTGACCAGGACACTTTCCTTGTTGAAGATGAATGATTAGAATAGAAATGAAATAGCACAGATGGTAAAATGTCAGCACTGACTAAGACTTGATTGTCTTAGTTTCTTTCATGTATATTTTGTTCTCACCAAGCATTTTTGTTTTGTTTTTTTTTTCTCCAGCGGCATCCTACACAGACAGTTCTGATGATGAAGTTTCCCCTAGAGAAAAGCAGCAAACTAATTCCAAGGGCAGTAGCAATTTCTGTGTTAAGAACATCAAGCAGGCAGAGTTTGGGCGTCGAGAAATAGAGATTGCTGAGCAAGGTAAAGGGTTGTCTCTGCTGCTTTTGAGTATCATAAATCATATTTAGTTAGTCAACAAACATTTTGGTGGCAGATTGCTCTGTTGAAATGTCAGCAAAAGATACAAACTTAAAAACAAAAACAAAACTTACCAGTTCCTTACAACAGGTGTTATTAATGAGGCCAGTTGCAACAGTCTGTATACCAGTTTTGTAAGCAACAGGCAGCAGCCAATATGTGGAAAATGTTTTTGACCATTTAGTTGTTAGAGACAAAATAATAAGACTTTATCCACTTGGGAACATTTTGGGAACAATTAAACCTTCTTGACAACTTTGCACCTTTTCTGGCTGCACTGTGAGATTGGCATCATCCTTCAGTTACATTCTGTCTATTTAATTGAATAGAATTTCCATCTTTGCCTTTCTGCAAACCCCGTTGTCCACTGGTTTTTTTCTAAACACACACACGGGCATACATATACATTTCTTAGAGTTTAGTTAATTTTAGGAGCCCACTGTGATGATTGTTTGGCTTATTGCTGGCATGAGCTTAATTTAAAATTGTTCTTCTCCTTTTGTAGATATGTCTGCACTGATTTCACTAAGAAAACGAGCTCAGGGAGAGAAGCCTTTGGCTGGAGCTAAAATAGTAGGATGTACGCACATTACAGCACAGACTGCAGTAAGTGCCCCATTCTTTCAGGCGTTCCACTAAGTGAAACTGTTGCCTCTCCAGGTCATCTTGATCTATTTCAGTCTAAAGAGATAAGAGGAGGTATATCTTGTTTCTGTAAACAAGAATGCAGTTTAGTTACTAAGCAATTTTGGTGTGTCTGTACACAAATGCTCTATTGCAAAGGTATCTGCTGTTATGAAACTCCAGTATATCAAACAACAGTTTGACAGATAGTTATAGTTCCTATGGTTTGGAACTGAATGCAGTCTTTTAGGTAGCTGATGATAGTGATGAAATTATTTGTGGGGTGTAGGAAATCATGTTTGTAATGTCCTACAATGTACTACTGAGTGTCTGGAGTAGGATAAGCTATAAATTAAATGAAATAAAAAAAATATTTTAGCTATGGGATAGTATTATTCAAATCCTTCAAGCCATTGCTACTGCATTTTAGGTTGATTCTCTGCTTACTTTGCCCTTCAGGTCTTGATCGAGACGCTTTGTGCACTAGGAGCTCAGTGCCGTTGGTCTGCTTGTAATATTTATTCTACTCAAAATGAGGTGGCTGCTGCCTTGGCTGAAGCTGGTGAGTACAGGACAGCTGCACAGAGATTCAGCATCAGAGATAGAAATTTAGTTTATATTTTGCTGCTTGCAGTACTTACTAATTCCATCAGATTTTTCAGTACTTAAGAATACATGATGTACTGAGCTATTTGGCTGCATTAAAAACTATTTATTTTTTTAAGCACTAAAGCTCCGTTATCAGTATTCTGCAGCTTTTTACTAACTATTCAAGCTTTTGACAATTAATTTAGAACATAAGACCAACCATTAATTTGGAAAGAAGGACGAAAGTACTTACTGAGCACAAAATTTGAACCAGTATGGAATGTTGTTTGAAAAAAATTGGATTGAATGTGTCCTGTGTGTGCATGGTGGTCATGCAAAAATACCATTGTTACGAAATACAAAATCAGAGGTTGATGCCTTATTTGCTGATCCATCCGTTAGTTTACTAGGATAAAAGTCTTTTATTGAGAAATTGTTTCCTTTTATAGGAGATTATCACAGCACTAATTAAGCCAGTTTAGTTGAGCCAGTTTAAAATTTAAAATGGGTGGAATCACAAGGATTTTGCCACCAAAATCGCTGCCCAGGTGCAGCCTGGTTCCATCCCCGCTTCCAGGGCCGCTCAGCGCAGCTTTTTTCGAAGTTTAAAGAAATGGATGCCAGCATGGCCATAGAAGCAGGGATGGAACCGGGCTGTACCTAGGCAGCAATTTCGGCAGCAGAATCCTTGTGGTAAAATCAGGATGACACACATTTTACATTTTAAGCTGCCTCAGCTAAATCAGTTTAATTAGCGCTGTGATAATCTCCCTAGATTGTGTTTATTATAAAATAAACACTTAAAACTCCTGTCTTATCATAGAATCATAGAGTTGGAAGAGACCACAAGGGCCATCCAG
>CM034706.1:205584369-205602418 GCA_020142125.1 Phrynosoma platyrhinos | reverse complement strand
TTCCTCCTTTAAAATTGGGTGCGTCTTATATGGCGAAAAATACGGTATCTATAAGCACCTTCATGCTTTTACTTGAATTTGTTTGGTAAATAATACTGGTGCTTTGGAGTGTGCTTTCCTTGAAATCTCGTAGCACTGCATTCTTTCTGTATATTCCAATTTTTATATTAAAAAACAGGCCAGGTAACTTATTGCTTGGACATCAACTTGTAGCACATGAATGAAATTTGAAAAGAATCAGAGTCTGATCCTCAAATTTCTGTGTGACTAATACTTATGCTGAAGTTAAGTGTGACATGCACATGACTGGAAGATCTAAGTTGTTTATACTTCCCATATTTTTAGATCTTGGATGATGGGGGAGACCTGACTCATTGGGTTTATAAGAAATATCCAAATGTCTTTAAGAAGATCAGAGGCATTGTAGAAGAGAGTGTGACTGGTGTGCACAGGTAACAGACATAAAAGGCACCTGAAACTTCTACATATTATTTGTTTTGTTCATTAAATACTTTTGATAGGTTTAGGGTCTTTTCTATATTTAGTAGATTGGCCCAGAAAAGCTGCCAATGTTCTGTTTTAATAATGATGCCTCTGTGGGATAATCATTAAAGGCAGGATGGATGAAATAAGGTCATAAAAGAATAGTACAGCTCTGGTAATGTAGAAGTAGGATGTTTTTTCCTCTCTATTTCCGTATCTGATAAGCCAGGGGTCGGCATACCTTTTTTTGGGGGGCAGCGGTTCCGCTGTCTCCCAGATCATCGGTGGGCCGAAGGGAAAAAAAATGGAGCTGGAGGTGTGCGCGCGCGCACACACGTGCACTACTCCCGGCATCATGCGTGCGTGAGCGGGGGGTGCCATTTTGTGTTCCAAAATGGCGCTTGCACACGCACGCACACAACGCCAGGAGTAGTGCGGATGCGAGCGCGGGTGCCATTTTGGAATACAAAATTGGGCCAGCATTGCGTGCACATGGCGGCAACGGCGGCAACGGCGGCAGGACTGGCCATGGGCTGGTTGAAAGGCCTCGAGGGGCCGGGTTCGGCCCCCGGGCCGTAGTTTGCCGACCCCTGTGATAAGCCATGGACGTTGATGCCAGTTCAAAAGTTGATGAGCTTACAGCAGTTTCCCCTCTTGCCACATATTGTGTTAATAAAGAGGGAAATAGGGTTTAATTTCCCCATAACCATCCCCCACAACCAGCCTGTTCTCCTTTTACTTTATTTGCCTTACCTTAGAAACTGCTTAAGTCATTCAGTCTTTTCAAGTCTCTCATTTGTCCTATTAGTATTTCTGTATTAGTTGTTTCTTACAAATTAATCCAGTGCTAAAATTGCCAGTGACAATGACTTGCAGTATGGTTTGACAGTCATATAAGAAGCGCGCTTTTACCAAGCCAGATAGTTGGTCCATGCAGCTTAGTATTGCCTACAGTGACAGCAACTCCTCAGGGCTTCAAATAAGTGTTTTCTTATGCCAAGGAAAGCAAAGGTTTTCCAGCAATGGAGGTGGAGACATCCTCATGTGGGTTTCTCCCTCCTCATTGCTCCAGTAGTCAGGAAATATGCAGCCATCTGTCAAGGGTGCTTTGATTTATGAGTTCCTGCATGGCAGGAGGTTGGACTGGGTGGCCCTTGTTGTCTCATCCAATTCTGTGATTCTATAAAATAGACTTTGAGGGAGATTCCAGGGGACCCCCCCCTTGCAACCCCCCTTGTCCCTCAGTCTATTTCCTGCCTCTGCTCCAAGTAGGCGACGCAAAGCAGGTGCTTTGTCCCTGAGCTGTGCTGTTCAGTGCTGTAAAACAGGTGGGAGGAGCATGCTACTGTTCTGTGTCCAATAGTAATTTCATGGTGGGGTGATAGTCATTAATAAATTCAATAGTGGTGTGAAGCATTTTTCTCCATTATCCTTTGGTTACATTTTTGATGTGATTGTCTCTAAGCATGGTAAGGGCTCCAGTTACATTGAGCATCTTCTAGCTTCACCGTTGGTTTCTGTTCTTTTAAAAGTTAGTAACAGAATACATATCAGAAGCTTATTACTATTATTACTATTATTACTGTTTTTATGGGGACTGGTACATTTATCTTTTATAGGAACAAGCATCTCTACTTTTGTTTGAAAATAAGATGTAGACATTTGTTGTTGGCCCAGGAAGCCAATAATGCCTCCCTCTAATGAATCAATTTTAATCTCACTAACTCACTATTTAAATTATTAAAAAAAATTATTTGATTTTCTTTCCCCTTTTCAGGTTATACCAGTTATCAAAGGCTGGGAAGCTGTGTGTTCCAGCCATGAATGTCAATGATTCTGTCACAAAACAGAAATTTGATAACCTGTACTGTTGCAGGGAGTCAATCTTGGATGGGTGAGTCTGACTGAATGCTTTGATAGTGGAAAGGAAAAGAAACTTCAAAGCAATCTCCAGCTTCCATTACATATCTTTAGTGCTGTGGAGTTTAAATATATTGTTGTAATGTCCAGTGATAGCATGTGGCCATATTGCTGTAGAAATCCAGAACACTATGTTAAAATAGCCTGGACCCAAGGTGTATTGGGCTTTTTAGGTCAAAGGGCTTCTGCTGCCATAGCTGCATCTCCCAGTGCAGGACCTTGGCAATACATTCAATTTTAAATACCTCTGTACAGGTTTTTACATGCTTATGTATATGTCATTAAGAAGAATTAATTGCTAGTCTTTATGCTTCTGTTTTAATTTGTATCCCCCTCTATAAATACTCATTTTATCTTCCTGGAAGGTGGATGAGAGGCAGATTATATATTTGAGTTATTTTTGTATGACTTTTGCTTTTATAGAGTACAATCAGGAGTTAATTTGATGTAATTACTCAATGTGTATTTTAATATGTATTATTTTAAATATGTATTCTACTTCATCATCTTAATATGGGGTGGACAACACATGGCCTACAGGCTACATGCACCACTAATACTTTTTTGCAGCCTCCAGCCTTACATTTCCAAAATTGTTACTACTACTGACCTGTCTTAAGGCAGTGGCAAAAAAAAAGTCTACTTTACTTGTCTTAAGGCAGTGGCAAAAAAAGTCTACTTTGCCTTTCAGATGAGGTACATAATCCTTGCATATCTTTTTCTCAAAGGAAATGAACTATATACAGCAACAAAAATTCTAAGGAAAAAGTTGTTTTGGTACTGAATCTCTGAAGTTTAGGAATACACTGACACTGAGGTGTAGCTTCAGTGGATTGGGGTTCAGTGCAGCCATCATTTCCCTAAAAGTTGCCCAGCCTTATTCAAATCAGAGGAGCTTTTAGACCCTTAAAATTTGAAGAAGAACTCCTTTTCTTAGTATCTTTCTTAATAGTTTGCTTTGATTGTGTATTCCTGCATGGCAGGGGGGTGGACTGGATGGCCCTTGTGGTCTTTTCCAACTCTGTGATTCTGTGATTTTAAATATGTAGCTTGTTGTGTTGTCACCATCTCAAAAAAAAAGGTCTCTTATTCTTCCATAGCCTTAAACGGACAACTGATGTGATGTTTGGAGGGAAGCAAGTGGTGGTGTGTGGCTATGGTGAGGTGAGTTTCAGGAGTTAATCTATTCTAGGAGCTTTCATTAGTGTTTAGCATTCATTATATGCTGTATTCATTATCAGCCTTTTATTAGTAATAGCCTTTTGCATGATTAATGAAAGAAGTATTAGGAAGATCTTCTAATAACAGAAGATTGCATATTGCAAGTTATTGATACCAGCTAGTATTTTGTCATAATTAAATAAGTCCCTGATTTCAATTGTATTTATACCATAAAACAGGGAAAGAATGTGCACATGATACAGCTGGCATTATGTTACAGATTATCCAAAACATTTATGAATTTTTCTGATCTTCCTCCATTACCAACACTGTAATAGTGGCACCATTTTGAATTCTACAAATAAAGGATTAAAATAGATGCAACCACAGCAGTTCTTTGTGTTGAAAAATGGAGTTACTCCAGTGCTGTCAATAGGTTGACTTGTGTGGATGGGAAGGCCTTAATGTTTTCATGGCAAAAGAAGAATGTTGGAGTGGAGGATTATCCCTTTGGATCTTCTTTTTATAGCTGAATTGAAGTGCCTTTGCCTGGGGAAAGGTCTGAGCAGAGGTACAGTCCAATGTTAAGGGAGGGTAGTTGCCCTTGGCTGTTTCCTAACCTCTCATAGACTCAGTGATGTAAAGCAACAATGATAATTATGTGGTCCATTAAGATTGCTAGTTCTCTTTCCTGCCCTCATTCAAATCCTCTATTGCTGGAAGTAAAATAGGCCCCAAAATGGAGAATTGCCTCCACCAGGAGCAATTCTCAATTTTAAAGCTGTTTCTCCATCTTTATCACCCACACACACAGATATTTGAGGGGGCTAAAATGGCCTTTTTTCAAAATTGGAACTGACTGATAGCTTCTAGGTTTGAAAATAAATAAGCAAATGAGGATCACACGTGTTAGGGAAGTAGAAAATGCAGCGAGTGTCTTTTGCAGCTCCCTATCCCTGACATGGTAAAACAGTAGATTTAATGTACCTTATTTTCCTGCGTATAAGACTACTTTTTAACCTGCAAAATCTGTGGTTAAATTAGGGGGGTCGTCTTAAACGCTGGGTATAAGGATAAGGAGGGTGGAGGTGCTAAAACTCTATGTTTTGACTGGAAAAATGGAGGGTCGTCTTATATGCGGGTCGTCTTATACTCCGGAAAATACGGTAACTACTTTACTTTCTCAGTTCCTAGTTTGGCATAAAATGAGCCAATACAGACAGATTTCTTACCACATGATAGTGCTTTCTACTGTATGATTACTTTATTGTTTTATTAGAAATATAATGTACGTTTTTATGCTATGTATACTTATGTGATAAAAATTGCAGACTTTTCCAAGTAGTAAGGCTTTATTACATAGCTGAATGCTTTCTATTACAAGGCTGGGGAGAGGGGACACCAAAAACCCCTGTTGGTTTTGTTGTTGTTGTTTTATGCAAACTGAAGTTTCTGTTGGTTTAAACCAGTTATTTTGCATTAATGTTTTAATGAAAAAAATATTATATTAATACGTATTGGAAAGCTTGATCAACCATGTTTTAATGATTTCTAACATTAACAATCCAAAGTTATTAGGCTTTGATATGATTTGCATCTTTCAATAAAACTGTGAAATTATATTGACAAATTGGTAGCCTATATATAGGAGTATAGTACTACACCAATATAGGACTAAATCAGAAAATTAAGTAGCAAAATGCATTTTGAATGCTATGGTCACTATGTCAAATAATAATTCTTTTAAAAAGTGTTGTTTTAAAACAAGTTGTTTTGGCTGAATCTGTGCTAATTGAAAGATTTCTTTCTGAATGGCATTTCTTGCACTATAAAATAAAGTGAGTAAGAAGAAGCCACTGACACTAGATATTGGTCTAAAAATGAACAATTCCCAATAAACTGTTTAAGTTAAAATGTTTAAATTCAATCAGTCGTTGTTATAATAAGAGGATTGGAAAATAGCCAGACTATATACACACAAAACACGTGTGTGTGTGTGTGTGTGTGTGTGTGTGTGTGTGTGTGTGAGAGAGAGAGAGAGAGAGAGAGAGAGAATTACCAATAATAATAATAAAAAAGAAACAGGAGTGTTTTTTTTGTGGGTTTTTTCGGGCTGTGTGGCCATGTTCTAGAAGAGTTTCTTTCTGACGTTTCGCCAGCATCTATGGCTAGCATCTTCAGAGAAAATTTTTTCTCTGAAGATGCTAGCCATAGATGCTGGCGAAACGTCAGAAAGAAACTCTTCTAGAACATGGCCACACAGCCCGAAAAAACCCACAAAAAAAACTATGGATGCCGGCCATGAAAGCCTACGACTTCACAGGAGTGTTTTTGTTTTTTAAAAAAGTAATTAAATCAGCCAAGCCTGCTGTATTAATAAACCATTGATTCTGATTATAAGCAAGGAAGGTATTTTCCTGAGTGACAGTTCCGTGGCTAGAGATTTGTTATTTCAAGGAATTTCTTGACTAGTGTTCGTGCTCATAAAGTAGCTTGAGTTTTGGGGGGAGATTCTTTACCATGAAACCATACTATGATATTACTTATATCAGGTTTTATGGGTTGAGTGCATGTAATTGATCTTGACTGCAATGTGAAAAGTGAGCTAGGGAGGTCCTCAATTTTTTTAAAAAATGATGTTCCTTCTGTTTCATAGGCATGTACACAGTGGATAATTCCATTAAAATAAAACTGTTTAATATATTACATATTTGGAAACTAGAGCAGATATGACTGTTCTGTTCCTAATCTCAAAAGTTAAGTCATAAGAGGCAAAACCATGAGTACTGATAACAGTGCAGCAATGAATGGAGAGACAAACGTTAAGTCTTCACCTCCTTATAACAGACAGTAAACATCTACAAAACAAATTACCATCAACCATATAACTGCAGTGCAGGGGACATAGAGAAATAAGTAAACTTTCTAATACTTTCACCAAATTTGGTTATCTGTCATCACCTATCCTTTGTCCATTAATAAATAAGCTCTGTATGTTTGAACTTTTCATAGAAATGTCAGGTTACATTTCATGGACTCGCTGCTTACAACTTTGTGTGTGTGTATCTATCCATCTGTCTTTATGTGTCAGAAAAGAGTTTAGATCCACAGTTTATGCCTTAATAACTATGTTGCTTTGCTTTTGCTTTGGTTTTGTGACTATTGTGTAGGTTGGAAAAGGATGCTGTGCAGCTCTGAAGGCCCTGGGAGCCATAGTTTACATTACAGAGATCGATCCCATCTGTGCTCTTCAAGCCTGGTAAGAAATGAACTTCTACCTAGACTAACAGTATAAGATAATCTACACAAGAAGTTATAAATCTTCAGGTGATCTTCATCTCATGTTTGTTGTTAACTGTCCTTGAGTCTGAATCTACTCATGGTGACCCTATGGGTGAGACATTTCCAAGACCCTCTCCCCCCCCCCCCCCCCCCCCCCCCCCACTGCTCTGCTTAGGTCCTGCAAATCCATGCCCATGATTTCTGTGATTCAGTCTGTTAGTCTGGCATATGGTCTTCCTCTCTTTCTGCTGCCCTCTTCATTCTCTAGCATTATTGTTTTTTCTAATGAGTCATACCTTCTCAAGATGCGACAGCTTCACTTTCATTATCCTGGCTTCCAGGGAAAGTTCAAGCTTGATCTGATCCCATTTGTTTGTCTTTTTGGCTTTCTACAGTATCCTGAGCACTTTTAGCACCACATCTCAAATTAGTTTCTGTTGGCTTTCTTCACTGTCCAGCTCTCACATCCATACATAGTGGTGGGGAATGTAATGGCTTGGACAAGTCTAACATTTAGTGCTTAGTTGTATATCTTTGCACTTTAGGATCTTGTTCTTTCATGACTGCCATTCCTCTTCCTAGCCTTCTTGTTATTTCTTGACTGCAGTCTCCATGATCAATGTTTGAACCAAGGCTCAGGCAGTCTTTATTTCGATTTCTTCATTGTCTAGATTGAATTTATGTATATCCTTTGTGATCATTATGTTTCTTATCTTTATGTTCAGCAGTAAGCCTGCCCTTGTATTTTCTTCCTTGATTTTTCCAAGT
This sequence comes from Phrynosoma platyrhinos, assembly GCA_020142125.1. Classification (NCBI taxonomy): domain Eukaryota; kingdom Metazoa; phylum Chordata; class Lepidosauria; order Squamata; family Phrynosomatidae; genus Phrynosoma; species Phrynosoma platyrhinos. The sequence continues at coordinate 205,594,804 of CM034706.1, read as the reverse complement.
CTTTGATGTTTTCCACTAATAGTATGTTGTCATCTACATATCTTAGATTATTAATATTCCTTCTCCTTATCTTCAATCCTCCTTCTAAGTTTAAATATGCTTTTCTTATTATATTTATGTGTACAAGTTGAAGCATGGTGATAGAATGTATCCTTGCCTGACCCCTTTGCCAATTGGGAACCATTCTGAAAAATATTAGACAAGATTAGTGAATTTCTTTGGAACATCCTCTGATAAGGAGCAGTAGTTCATTCTCTCTCTCTCTTCCCACCTTTATTTGTTGATTTTATGCTAAATAATACCATACAACTTATATAATAAAATCATTACTAAATATTTCCTTTTTTTTAATTCTGCAGACATTTCAACCCCACCCCCTCCAATGGTTATGATAGATGTTTTGGTATCTAATATCTATAATGTGGGATATCTTATTAATAGTTTCGTTCACTTCTTTGTACCCTTTTTCATCTTTGACTTTCTCAATCCAAAACCTCCACTTACCTGACCAAATCCCTTTCTTTATTTGACTATTATATTTTCCTTTTCTCTCCCTTAAAAAAATCAAATAATAGATATTCTGTAATATAATGTAGCCATTTTTTGTCCCAATCCTATTACAGCGTGTGCCATTCCCAATTTTTTTTTTTTAGTATAAATCTTATTCAGTCCTAATTTTCTTTGCTTCAAAAAGTTGCACCTAATAGCTCCTCAAAGCTCAGCCTTCACCTCTTCTGAAAAACATATTTGTGAAACCAGGAACTATCAAATTATTCATGAAACTGCATTATTGAAGTATTATTTTCATCTATGAAATTTCCTGGGAGTATTTTCTCAAACTCCTGCTGAAACGTTGTAATGGATTGTCTAATTTGATCAAATGTTGAGGAATACATTTTAAATGGTCAGATCAGCCTTTTGATTTTGCATTGTTGTGATCAGTGTCTCTTTACTGTCTTGTTTTCTTTTTGGCAGCATGGATGGATTTCGGGTAGTGAAGCTCAGTGAAGTCATTCGCCAGGTGGATGTAGTTATAACTTGTACAGGTAAAACAATTTAGGGTGTGTGTTTGGAAAGGGTGTCTTCAAGCATATGGTTATACTGTATCTCCTCTGCTGAAATTCTTCTAGTTCAGTGGCTCCTACTCTTTGGTCCTCCATTTGTTTTGGACTTCAGTTCCCAAAATCTGCACCCAGCTTGGCCAACCAGGCAGGAATTACTGGTGCTGAAGTCCAAATCATCTGGAAGACCACAGGGGATATCTGTTCTAGTTCTATTTTTCTGCTTGTTTCCAAGAAGTACTACTTCCATTTGATATGAAAACACTTCCCCATTAAAATTTTAAATGTTAAAAGTAGATTATAAAATTTCTGAGAATACGTAGGGAATGTATACATCTTTCCCCAGTGTTCTGTATGCAGTTTGGGAATTAATACTTTAACAATAGACAGGTAGTAACTAAGAATTCAAAATCTTTCCCCAACTTGTTTTAGCTGTCTCTTTTTCACTGTAGGAAACAAGAATGTTGTGACTAGGGAGCACTTGGACCGAATGAAGAATAGCTGCATTGTATGTAATATGGGCCATTCTAACACTGAAATTGATGTGGTGAGTGTCTGTTAATCTTAATTCTTCTTCGAGTCCAATTCACAAAGTCTAGCTCTTGACCCAAGGCTCCATCTCTTCCCTCTCAGGCTAGTCTTCGTACACCAGAGCTTACCTGGGAGCGTGTACGTTCTCAAGTGGATCATGTAATCTGGCCTGATGGCAAGCGAGTTGTTCTACTAGCTGAGGTATGTCTGGGAAAGCCCAAACAGAAATTTCTGTTGAAGACATTATAAATAGTTGTTTATCCGCATTTTTGTTTCAAAGAAATTGAAACATAATAGGATGGACATCTAAATCCATACTATGCAAGCAAGGGGAAATTGTGGTGCTAGGAGAGAGAGGGTCTGGGAGCAGGAAAAGGAGGCTTGTCTTGAGTACTTCAGAACTGCCTGGCTTGTGCAAAATCCCAAAGCTAGTAAGACAAGAATTTATATAAAGGCCTCAAAGATTCTGCTAAAAATATTTTAATTCCCCACATAACTAGAGGGTGCCTTCGATTTTGGGTTCAGCACTGCTCTGATTATCTGAAGTATGCATCAAAAAGATAAATAGCTACTTTCATCTAGGAATATCTAGGTTGTTTGTCTTGGACAGGAAACACCATTGTTCTCGGTCCAGACTATGTATGCATATTCACAGTCTGCAGAAGCTTAAAAGAATTGGCCTACAAGCATGGCATATGGTATATCTAGGCCTGTCCTGAATCTGTTGATAGGTAGGTGCTTGGTAAAGTAAATGGAACCTGTAATGTTTTTCAGAAGTTTGATGGTTCTTTTTGTGTCTGCCATATTGTTAATTTCTCAGACTGTCTTCTTCTTTTCTATTTGGTCCTATTGCACTAGGGACGACTTCTCAATCTGAGCTGTTCAACTGTTCCTACCTTTGTTCTGTCTATCACAGCTACCACCCAGGTATTTCATTATGGAATATTTTTCTTCTACATGTCTTCCTGATTTTCCCTATGCTGTAGTTAAAATATGCTTGGAGTGTATGTCTTCATTTGAAGTTTAGGAAAGCCAGTTTAGAGAATTTCAAATTGTGCTTTTTCTATCGTTTTAGTTCTTTATACTAATGCAGGGTATTGAAAATAACTGCATCTAAAGCATTAGTGTAACTTTGAAAACATATGACCTTCCAGATCAGGGGTAGGCAACCTGTCCCCTTTAAGGGCTGAGGGACTTCAGCTCCCAGAATCCCAGAAGCTATTGGCCAACATGGGACTATTGGCCAACATGGCTGAGGCTTCTGGAAGCTGAAGTCCCTTGGGCCTTAAAGGGGACAGGTTGCCTACCCCTTTTCCAGATGTTGCAGGACTGCAGCTCCCATCAGTGCTAATAGTGAAGAGTTGTCGGAGTTGTAGTCCATATCTGGAGGGCTTTATTTTGCTGACCTCTGCTGTACAGCCTGTAATCATGCATATTTATTCTGCAGCTGTTGCTACTGTTGTTATTCCCCACTTTTTCTCCAGTTTAAGACTCAAGGCATCTTATCACAGTTAAAAATTAACAGTATGCAAAAGTTAAAAAGCAGTTAAACTATCATAAAATGTGAAACCAGTTAAAATAAATTACAACAATAACAGATAAAGGTCCAGCATATTATACAAGGCCTTTCCCCCCTGAAAAATCAGTTCTCAAAGGCCTACCAGAATAAAAAGTGCTTTAGCTGCTTGAAAAAAGATAGTAAGGAGGGTGCCAGTCTAGCACCTTCTAAGTCTAGAGATTTCTCCATGTTCCTACCAAATGTCTCCATGAGGGTGACATCAGATATAATTTCAAACAATATGTGTTCTGTCAGTAAGGGAAGGACATGAAAACCTCACCCAAACGAGTAAATACATCAATTGAGGCAGCAAAAAGTAGCTGCTGGAGAAGTTGTGCCAGTTGATGAAGCCCAATCTTTTAACTACCTGAAATCCCTCTTAGATTTCTTATTTTTGAACCTTGTCTATGCCTCTGTCTATATTCTTTCAGCTATTTCTCAAGTTTTCCTACAAATCCAAAGTTCTCAGGATGCCAAACTTTTTCTTTGTGCAGTAAACCTAAAAACAACTATTTAAAAATTATGTCTCACTTACTCATTATGTCCATATTGACAATTTTAAATATAACAAGTATTTTGATATCTGTTTGTCACACTCATGCAGGGGATGTTGTCCTTTCTCTCCAGTAGAATGTCATTATGCACCTTAATTTGTTTAGGTGCGAGGATGCATCCTAAATAACATAGTAGCATTTTTTTCCATTCCTTATCTTCGTTCAGATTTAACTAGCACACAAATATCAGTTAGCTTCCATTTTACCAAGTTGCTATATTCTGAACCAACAAACTTACCTTGCAATTTCATAACCTTTTCAAAGATAAGTTTATATCAACGCAAGGAATCACACAACCCTCCAGATGTCATTGCAGGGAAATTCCTAGCATTCATCACTATTGGATATGCTGGCTGTGGTTGCTAGGATTTGCAGTTTAAAAACATCTGGCAGGTCACATGATTTCCATCTCCAGTTGAGATTCTCAGTCCTTTTGTTAACTTCCCTTTAAAAACTGAAGATCACCACTAATAAATTCAAGGTCTAATGAATCTGTGCTGATTATAAGTTAACAGATTTGACTCAAAGGAATGTCAAAACCACAATAATGGTGTTTCAAAGTATGTTGGAAATAGCAGACATTTGCAGCTGTTACTTTCTCATTTCTCTGATTTTCACAGGCTCTGGCTTTGATTGAGCTTTACAATGCTCCTGAGGGACGATATAAACAAGATGTGTATTTGCTGCCTAAAAAGATGGGTGAGCAAATTAAATGTTAAAATCCTTGGTTGCAGCTTCAGGAGAATTAGATCACTTAACAGGCCCTTAGAGCACAAGGAATATGGAAACAAGGAATGTTTGTGCAGGACAGCCACATTCTGAAAGCAGAAAAGGACTCTGGATATGTTTTTTTTATACTGTATTTTATGTAATGTCCACCCATTTTATGCATGGCCTCAGAAGACCACTGGAGTTTAGAGAGACATATGTAACTGCCTCCTGGGAAATAGTTCTGTCAGTTTGACCTGTTTCATTTTATTACTGTGATTGTATATTGGAGGATAGAGGCCTGAAATAACTCACCTTGGAAATTATATCCTCAAAAGATGGGATATAAACCTAAAAAGAGATGCATGCCAAGTATCTAGATATTTAAACATTTATTATAAGTCTTTTCAGATAGAACCTTCCCTTATATAGAGAGGTTCTGAGCATTATCCTGAGGAACATGGTTATTCTGTTTACAGTTTTCATAGGGACCAAATATACTTTTTTGATGCTTCTGCCTACCAGTACATTGATGAGATGTTTTTAATATGAAGAAAACATGAGGCAGAAGCATTTCCTGTGCCCCCTGGCAAGAACTGTAAAATGAAAAATTTTTTTCCATTATTGGGTCAAGGCTATGTTATTTCTCACATTACAACTTCTCTCCAGTAACTTCAGGTTAGAATATTTAGAAAGGAAAAAATTCCATGGATGCTGGGAGGAAAACATGTGGTTAAGAAGAATATTTATCTGCACTATATTAGCACTTTTTCCTAACTGTTCATATAGTTGGCCACAGTCCTGCATGTCTCAGTATAGCATATTCATTTCACATACAGAATTATACTACACTGAGACATGTACCACCTCCTGGACCTACCACAGAACAGCAGAAGCCTCTTCCTATGGCCATTATATGCTTGGTGGGAAGGAGCCAGATCACAGAAGCATCTGGCTGTGTCCCTGTATCCAGAGGCAAGACACTTCATTATCTGGTGGGGTCCTCTGGAGGTCTTAGCAGCTGATGTAACAAGTTCACATCTGATTACAAGGACATAGTCAGAGATATCTCCAGTTCCGCCCTCCACTCTCCAACAATCATTGAATGGTGAACAGCAGGGGCACTTTGACAGCTCTGTGGTAGGTCAGGGGAGGCAGTTGTAAGGTGTATGCCACTAATAGGATGTCAGCAAAATCTATTATTTATCCTATGGTAAACCTCAAAGCTAGCTTTATATTGTGCCTATAGTAGAAATGGCTTTCGGCATTATCTTAAGTCTGAGCAGTGTAATCAGGGATGTTTATTAGCTAAACAAGTATCCATCTTTCTTTGCTCTTCCTAGATGAATATGTTGCCAGCTTGCACCTGCCTTCATTTGATGCTCATCTGACAGAACTAACAGATGATCAAGCGAAATATCTGGGACTCAATAAAAATGGGCCCTTCAAACCAAACTATTATAGGTAACCATCTCCGTAAGAGAAAATGGGAAACATCTAAAAAACTGTCCATAATTTAGCTAAATCAGCATGACATGTATTTCTTTGTAGTCTTGTCAGAAATCTCTTGTGATGGATTTGGATGCAAAGATTCAAGTTCAAAGACCTGCTCAGTCCTTCTGAAATGAACAAGGGAAATATTTGTAACTTACGGATAAAATGATAGGCTGAGCATCTAGTGAGAAGGCTGAGAAATAAAAATAACATAAAGACAGAGTCTTAAATGAAAATGTATTTCTGAATGAAATTCCTATGTCAGTTGGTATTTGGCATTATACATTGAATAAGAGAAGACTGTAATTGGGTTGATAGAGGCAGCAGTCTCTGGTGCCTGAAGTAGGAGTGCCTGCAGTCGACAGTGTATTTTGGTGGGGTTCATAGTGCTTAACTGTGCCTTCCTATTTCTCTTTCTGTAGGTACTGATGGACCATAATGCTGAAGAACTAGACTACGTAATTTACACAAGAGCTTTAGCAAGAATATTTTTAAAGACATATTTTGTGTTAGTTCTAAAATGTTTTTTTCTTTTATTCATGTGATCTTATTGTCCGCTCTCATTCTTTTAATATTTTCAGTCTTTTCGTCTGACATTGCAGACAGCCTGGGATTTCCCTGCTGCATCACCACTAAAATTATTGTGATTTCAGCTCCTTAGCTCTGCTACTATGGAGTGGATTCCCTTTGGTGATGTGAGGCATTCATTTACTGTGGTGATTTTATTTTTTAATTTAAAACTTTCCAGGGCACCTTAGTTGCAGTTGGTAGATCTGCAAAATATTGAGAGTACTATTTTTTTTCCCTGTGGAATTATTTGCAAATTCTAAATTGCCTTAATGAGCCCCAGTTCATTAGCTGCCAGATGAGTGCTCCTTTTCCTGTACAGAAACAGAGTTGATACCTTTGGCCAGTTAGGTTATAGGTGTATATTCAGCAAATGACTAATCCCTGATCCTAATTGTGTTACATTGAGAAATGTCCTGTTGATTTCAGTAGGACAATCTCAAATATTGTTTATAATCCAGTACACTATTTTTCCTACATGAAACATGTAGCTGCATGCTTAGGTTCACTAATCCAGGGTGAGACTCGTGTAGTCCTCCAGATGTTGTATTGAAATTCCCAGCATTCCTCATCACTGGCTTTGTTGGCTTAGAACAGGGGTAGGCAACCTTTCCCCTTTAAGGGCTGAGGGACTTCAGCACCCAGAATCCCAGGAGCTATTGGCCAACATGGGACTATTGGCCAACATGACTGAGGCTTCTGGGAGCTGAAGTCCCTTGGCCCTTAAAGGTGAAAGGTTGCCTACCCCTGGCTTAGAACCACTGGAATTTTTAGTCCAAGTACATCTGGAGAACCACATATTTCCCCATCCTGTAATACGTCTAGCTAGATTTTATCTTTATAAGTTGCTAGGGTGCTAATATGAATTGAAATGGATATTGCCTATCCACTGTCTTCATCACTCCATAGTTCTTAGATTTTAAGGGGGTGGTTTATTGCTTCTTTAAATGAAGACATCATTATACCATATTTAGAATTAAATAGTTGAAAATTCCTTTTGCTTCCAGTTTGAAGGAGTTTTAAGACAGATTTGTTACTGTATTGCAGAATTCTTAGGGGCCACTAAGAACCAGATCAGCCCTTTTGAGCTGAAATATCTCTTGTACTTTATTCCTTCATTTGCACAGTACAGGAGATGCTTGAATGATGTAGCAGTTTAGCTTCTCAAATCATATAAAGAATTATTCATGATGTCAGACACTTTCCTCCATCTTCAGGCTCCATTTGTAGCAAATGAATATTGAAGGTGGATTCCCATCCCATTGGCACTGCTATTTTAAGTGCTCTGATGTTTTGTCTTATTTCATTTAGGTTAGAATATCCAATTAACATATGATCCTTCTTGTGAAATTGCAGTGCAGCCCAGTTTATATTTAGTGCCATGAAAATGAGGGGAAGCTTCAGCATGGGTGAAGAAGAGAGTTATTAAGCTAAAGGTAATTCAGGCAAATATTGCCTGGGTCTGATCACTTCAGACTTGTGCTGAAGTCTCAAGGGGCAGTCACAACAAGCCAGAAACTACTGTGAAATCATAGTGAACACATGACCAACCTTGAACTTTCTGCCTTTTTATGTAACTTTTGCAGAAGACATGATGTAAATACAGATGACATTCCTAATTACATCTTCATGAAATCTGTCCCACTATTTTATTATGTAGGTTGTTATCCTTCCCGGTAGCCCTTCACTGAGGAAAATAAATTACCTGTGATGAGGAGCCTGAGCCACCAAACCTTAGCACAAGCATCATAATTGCTCTCTGATCTCTAAATGACCATTCTGTAGTATCTTTTGTACAGATGGGTGTTGGTTTCTCATTGTCAGCTACATGGAGGCAACCAAGCCTAGCAAAATGGTGCTGGCACTTGAATCCAGAAGTTCCCTCTGCCTCTAGCAACTTGTATCCTTCCCATTTTTGAGAATCTGATTTTAGGTTTGGCCAGCCCTAATGGACGCTGTTCTTTCATTTTAATAAAATATCCCACCCACTCTTCTCATTTCTCATTTCCGTCACCACATGTCCTGATCCTAGAATTGGCTTGGGTCCTTCTAAGCCAATGAGAGTGCATTTCCAGAACAACTCCATGAAGCGCAAGAGGACCTCTCATTCCATTTGTCTGCCTCTGTGTTGCAGTATCAATAGATAACTTAGCTAAGGGCTCCATCTCTGTATAAGCCATGGAATAAATTCTCATGCCTGGCGACACCTCAGTTTGGTTGGAGGGAGCATGTTACAGCATCAACCCAGGTGGGAATAGGTTTATTTTGTATATGAATGATTTTTAATGAATGCAATATTAATTCTTGCAGATGAGCAATAAATCATTACGCAAAGTCTAAATAAAATGATTAGAAAATTATGCCTGTCTTGAGCTTTCTTTTCTTCTGTATGAACAGTCAGTTATAGCAGTTTCTAAGGAGTTGGGGGGGGGGGAGCAAGCTGTCTTCCAATTTAAGTGGTAGATCTGATGTTTTTCCCTATCTTTCTGGTGAGTCATTTATATTGTTCCAATCAGAATAAAGGGTGTGAATTGAGGAGCTTCAAAGCACATGGAAGAGCATGTGCTTCTTCAAGAGTTCACAAGATGATTTCCATTTTGCAAAAATTAGGTACTGACTGGAAAGCACAGATGGAAAGCCCTGGATCCATGCTTCCACAATCAAACACTTGTGCATAACTATTTGGCAGCAGTAGATGCACACTAGTTCCTATTGCTAATGGACATGTAATGAGAATACTTTTCATTATAGTTGACATTTCAGCCAATTACATTTTTACTACAAGACATGTTACTGGCTGAGATAATTAAAACTGAAAAATACTATGGCTTATGCTCAAATTATGTCTCCCCACCTGAAAGTGAGCCTTTGAAATGGGACTTCACTTTTTATTTAGAAAGCCATCATTGTGTAATGCTTGAGCATTAGACTATGACTGTGAAGATCATGGTTCAGTTCCCTGCTCAGCCACTGAAACCCACTGGGTGACCTTGGGCAAGTCAGCCCCAGAAAACCCCATGATAGGTTCACCTTAGGATTGCCATAAGTCAGAAGCAAAGGCACAGACCAACAAATTTTTATTTATCTGTCTAAAAGGCTGCCCAATAATAATAAGCTCTTAGGGTGATTTAGGATTAAATACATATTTAAAATAAATAGTAGTAGAATGTATACTACAGAAATTACAATGCAACATGAACATCAGTTGGAAATCGACAAGTGCAGAGAATATAAAGAGTGAAAGGTAAAGAGGGTGAAGCAAGAGTTAAAAGCTCTTTAGCTGACACAAAAAGATCAGTTGGGTGCCAAGTGTATCTCTCTAAAGAGGGCATTCCACAACTTGCACACTGACTGCAGGATCCAGGTAGGTATGTCCAGGAACAAGTACCCAACTACTGACCAACTTAAAAGTCAAAAGTCACAACTTAAAATAAGAAAATACAAAGTACTGAAGCAATATGTCAATCACATCCAAAGGTAAAGAAGTAGTTAAGCATAAGCAAATACGTCAAAAATCAGGACGATTGGACGTTCAAATAGAACATTGCTTAAGACTCCTTAAGAGTATATTTAGTGCTCATACTAAGTAACAATGTTGATTAATTATAAATATGATAGTCCAATCTCTTATGCAAACAGTAGAATTACCTGATGAATGAATACATGAAATGTAATAACTTTTTTTAAAGAATAAAAAAAAGTCAAAACCCACACTTTGAATTGGTCCTAGAAACAGTGAAAGCCAAAAAAGATGACATCCTACTAGGTTATATGGAGTTGTGAGGTAGGATTGGATACAAGGGTGGAGAACAAACTAAATATGGGATTCAGCATGAAAGTGAAAGGAGACCATTCCATAAAATGTAAGAGCCCTGGTGGTGCAATGGTTAAATGCCAGCACTGCAGCCACAAAATTGTGAGTTCGATCCCAGGCAGGGCTCCAAGGTCCACTCAGCCTGCCA
>CM034706.1:205556452-205571788 GCA_020142125.1 Phrynosoma platyrhinos | reverse complement strand
CTGGGAGGTTGCAACCAACCTTGTTTTTTGAGGCTGCAAGAGATTCCTTAATAACCTTAGTGAATGGCTTTGGTGAATTTACCAGCTAGGAGCCAAATCTGGACTAATACAAAGATTAAGACCTTTTTGTGCCTTTTAATAATGTCCTTAAATCTGGCAACAGTGATGAATGTTGCCATCACAGTGGTAACCCAAATGAGAGAGTCCCACACATGCTCAGTAATTGTCCTCCACACTCAACACATGGGAACATCAGTATGATGCAGTGATGAACTGACTAGCCGAAGCCATTCCAGCCTCAATGAGCACCATTTCCTTAAACCAAACTGTGCCTGAGACAGGTAGACAAAGAGTAAAATAGTATAGTTCAAAGTAGCCAATTGAGAGCAGATTTAGTCATCATGGACAAAGGCCAGAAGAAGATAACCATTGTGGACATCACAGTCCCTTTTGAGAATAGGAAACCAGCCATGAGGTAGCTGGAGAACATAAACACCAGAAATATGACCAACTGGCTGATGTACCAAGTCAAAGATGATATGAGATCTCCATCCGTACATTTTTTAATGGAGCCCTGGGTAGCTGGGATCCACCAAAAGAGCATGTGCTAAGGGTCTGTGGGATAGGAAAGTACCACACCAAGCTTATCTTGATTCATATTTTACCCTTTGGTTCTTCATATTTATTTTTTAATGACTACTACTAAACTGGTGAAAGATGAACCTTCACTCATTTTATTTAAATGGCCAATAGAAATAAGCCAGAACAGAATGGTTTCAGACAGAGAGATATGTATTCATGCAGTCCTTTCCCCTAAGTTATAATTACTCTTTTCCACTCACTTTTAGTTTAAATATTGGCAATAGGAACAGCAATCCTGGAAGCGTTTTGCATAGCTCAGAGCAATCCAATATTAAATTTTTAAAACAACAGTCTTTTCTACCCTTATCGTACTATAAGATGGAGTGAGGCCTTCAGCCAATCTTGAGGTGGTGGCCTGTATTCTCCCTGTTCGTCCCAATTTCTGGAGCTCCTGCATAAGTAGCTTGGATGATGGATCCTTTTATTTTATCTTTTGCACTGACAGTGCCCCAACTTTTTGGCAAGGAAATCTATTAATTCTTTTTTCACAGAAACATCAGTTTAGTCCATTTATGACAATTGGAGACCTAAGGCACATAAGAGATATTCAGGGAACAGGGGTTTATTCTTCCTTTGGAGATGTCACCCATTACTTTACCTAAGTAATGCTTTTTGACAAAAAGTATGAAGAGTCTTTCTCTTCAGTTTGACACTGTTACATTTCAGCAATATTTTTACCTCTTTTTTTCCTAGTAACAGTGCTGCCTGCAGCAGTGCAGTGAGGAAGCCTGCCATCTCCTTGGCTGACAGCACAGACCTGAGGTGAGGAAATAAGTTGCTGTTTAAGTGAGATATCCTTATGAAAGAATAATAACTGCAAAAATGCTTTCATTTCTTCTACAGCTTTTGATTTTCATGCATATCCCATTATCATAATTTCCTTCCCCCCATATTTATAGAATTCAGATTTTCAGATTTCTTGCAGTGTACCTTTGTGCCTTAAGTTGCCTTGATTGAGCAAGTTAGAGAGGAGAGGGGAAAGACAAGTAAGCAAACTAAATAAAGAAAAGAACTATGTGTGTTATGAATGGATACTTAAAGTAGCAAGCACTGGAATAACAATGGATTATGGACAAAACTGCTACTTCAACTGTAGTAGAATCACTACAGCTGGAAAATGGCCATTTCTACTGTGATATGCTTCTCTCCAAGCTTTAATTTACTGTGTCCTCTAGGATGAGTGCATTTTTCCTGAAGAATTATAAATTGCTATAAAACGGTAATTTTAGAAATAATGGACTGGGAACAGGAGGATATTGTTGGCCTTTTTCCAGTAAAACATGTTTTGTTCTTATGGGTGGTTAGGTGTAGTTGCATCTTTATAATAATAATAATAATAAATTTTTATTTATAGCCCGCCCCTTTGAAATATAGTTTTGAATAAGCTGATTGATGTTGTTAGAAGTTCCCTCTTTAATCTACTCAATCATTCAATTAATTTGCAGGGTGCTGCTGAATATTATGTACCTTATTGTAGAGACTGTCCGTCAGGAGTGTGAAGGCGACAAGCCCGAGTGGAAGACAATAAGGCAGACCTTCAGAGCAGAACTAGGTATGTATTCTTTTGTTGCCCAGTTAGAAGTGATTTGATAACTCTCAAGATTTGTACTCAATAAGTATCATTCAGCTAGGATGATATAATTGTTTTGTTTAAAAAAATACTGTCTAGTTTTGAGACAGGAGTGTTCTGCCTTTGATCTTAACGACTAGGACCATGGTGAATATGGGTTTAGAACTTAGCTGAGTTAAAAACTATATGCAAGTGTATAGGAGAAGAGCAAGTCACAACAATATAACAGCAGATAGTTTGAATATACTAGTGAATTGATTGCAGAGAACATCAAGAACCAAGGTTTCTGCAAATACTATGGTTGTTGCAAATATATTGCTTTTCAGGGACACCTCTGTATAACAGTGAACCATTTTCTGTGATGCTCTTTGGAATGGTGACCAAATTCTGCAGTGGCCATGCCCCACACTTCCCTATGAAGAAGGTGCTGCTTCTTCTGTGGAAGACTGTCCTGGTAAGAGGCTTCTATGCATGAATAAGTGGTGCTCTTAGAGTTTACTTATAATCAAAATATTGTCCTTCTGAGATCTAACCTGCTTACACAGGATGATGTGATATTGCTGTTTTAATTTCCATGTTGAGTACAGAAACAAATGAGTTTAATTTTTAAGCTGTAGGATGTACCTAGATCTCTAATCATATTTATGATATATTTTGTAGTACCGCTTAAAATAATCATAAGCCACTATGAAATTGTGCTTTAATATGACTCATAAACTGGATCTGAGATGACCACCACAAATAGAATATTGCATAGAAAAGTCTTGCAATTGACAGGAAATGGGTATATTGCTATATTTGTATAGCCACCCCATGACAGAAGTTCTTTTTTTCAGCTCACAGATAAATACAATGCTAAAATACAGTGTATAATAACAACAATTAAGAATACTTCCTTTGTGATTTGTTGGGCTTGTTCCGGTATGTGTATTTTATATATGCCCTATCTTGTATCTATAGCCATATTACAGCCAGTGCCATTTGAGACATCTATGTAGCCATGTTCTACTTTTTTCCTGTGCTGGCAGCTAGTTGAGCCTTGGCTATTTTCCTTGGAAACACCTGATGGTGACGTGGAGCCAGGCTTGAGAGACTCAAGCTGCCTTTGACACTTCTTATATCTTGTGTAGGGGAAAGTGATACCAACATGAACTGACACTCTTTATGGCTTTTAATAAAAATAACAAATGTATAGATAATTTGCAAATACAAAGTAAGAGATGACAAACATTCACCTAGCTATTTAGGTAGTCTGTTGTTGCTTTTTACGTTTTTCAAATTTTATTCTATAATATCATTCATAGCAACTCCTCCCTACGCCCACTGAGATAAAGATGCACATAAAGTATTGTTTAAATTAAAATACACAGCCATAACACACACATTAAACATGTTGAAAGTAGTTCCTATATGATTAACCAGAAATATCTGAAGACCTTTGAAAGTCCCACATTTTACTTTATTTTCCATGTATTCCAAATCATTGTGAAATTACGTTTTTCTGTCTCTCCTTTAATCATTGAGTTTATTAGTCAATTTTCCAATAAAATCTAATTACACTTTGTTATGTAGATATCACAAATACCTGCTTTAAATCTGTCCAGAATAACCAACCTAGTAGCTACTAATAAATTGTGAAAGGGATCTAGGAGTTCTAGTAGACCACAAGTTGAACAGGAGTCAACAGTGTGATGCAGCAGCTAAAAAGGCCAATGTGATTTGAGGCTGCATCAATAGAAGTATAACGTCTAGATCAAGGGCAATAATAGTGCCACTCTATTCTGCTTTGGTCAGGCCTCATCTGGAATACTGTGTCCAGTTCTGGGCACCACAATTAAAAAAGGATCATGACAAATTGGAGCATGTCCAGAGCATGGCAACAAAAATGGTGAAGGGTCTGGAAACCATGCCTTATGAGGAAAGACTTAGGGAGCTGGTTATGCTTAGCCTGGAGAAGAAATGGTTAAGAGGTGATATGATAGCCCTGTTTAAGTATTTGAAGGGATGTCACATTGAGGATGGAGCAAGCTTGTTTTCTGCTGCTCCAGAAACTAGACCATGGAACAATGGATGCAAGCTACAGGAAAAGAGATTCCACATCAACATTAGGAGGAATTTCTTGACAGTAAGGGCTGTTTGACAGTGGAACACTCCCTCAGAGTGTGGTATAGTCTCTTTCCTTTAAACAGAAGCTGGATGGCCATCTGTCAGGGATGCTTTGATTGTGATTTCCTGCATGGCAGGGGATTGGATTGGATGGCCCTTATGGTCTTTTCCAACTCTGCGATTCTACAAACAATATTCATCAGACACTTTCCCATTATCTCCCTCACAACACCCCGAATACCAAGGAGAGCCAATTCTGAAGTCTTTGTGTTAGTTATTAACATTATCTATTTCAGAATAAATTGTTTGTATTACAAAGAATTTCCATTTAAATGAGGATATTGGATGTGAGAAATACCCTTGGTTAGGCTAAATTTGGAAACCAACCTAGCTCAATTAATGTAATTAATTACTGTTAGTAGTTTGCCTAAATTATGATGTTATGCCACAATTATGACTTCCTTCATACTTTAATAAGTATATAGTGGGCCCTTGGTGTTTGCTAGAGTTTGGTTCTAGGACACCCCATGGATACCAAATCTGTGGATGCTCAAGTCTCATTAAATACAATGGCATAGAGGAATGATGTCCCTTATATAAAATGGCAAAATCAGGGTTTGCTTTTTTAGAATTTACACACACACAATTCAGTATTTTCATTCTGTGGATGCTTGAATATGTGGATAAAAAAAAAACTATGGATATGGCAGGCTGACCGTACTTATTTTTGCATATTAACTATAATAAATGTTCATTGTAGATAATAAATTTAAGTGGACTAATTTACTATTTTATAGCAGGAATACAGGAATTATGAATGTAATTCAGATATAAACACATCCTGCATAAATTTGCCAAAATGTTTAGTTTTCTGATAGTGTTGGAAAAAATGGATGCTTTGAAGTTACTAGCTACCCATTTTCAAATGATCAGTACATTGTCTTAATTATTAAACACTTTCAAAGGTCATATAGCCAATAGACTGCAATGTCATGATCAGTTCTCCAAAAGATTACTTTTTTGTTCAACACAATGAGGCATACTTACCCCTCTACCAAACACTCTACCCCTATAAACTTACCTGTCTTGACATTTCTCTGATGGTTTGGCAACTGATTCAAGAACTCAGTACCACAAATTGACTCAATGCATAGCTTGAGACAAAATGTCGCTTAGTTCAAGCTAAGCAAGTCTCCCTCTTATAGTTCCCTGGATCTGAAATCAGCTGGAAGCCTCATATAAGCATTTCTGAACATCCTGAAAGAAGATCAGGGCATATTAAGGGAGTTTGCCTGCTAGGAATGTGGTCGTGTAAACTTAAACTTAAAGCTTCATGAGTATCCTTCATTATTTTAAGAATTTTATTTGTGAAAATGGGGCAAAATGTGAACACCAAATCATGATCAAAATACAGTGGACCCTTATTATCCGCTGAGGTTTGGTTCCAGGACCTCCTGTGGATAGCAAAATCCATGGATGCTCAAGTCCCATTAAACAATGGCATAGTAAAGTGGAGTCCCTTATATAAAATGGCGAAATCGAAGTTTGGTTTTTGGAATGTATATATTTTTAAAATATTTTCAAACCTTAGATGCTTGAATCCGTGGATAAAAAAAATCCGTGGATATGGAGGGGTGACTTTACTAAGATTCTTTGCTTGTGCAGTGCCATCCTGTATTCACAAATGGTTCTCTGAAGAATTTTGGGAATGTTTGTGGCTGTAGTTAATCTTCCATTCCTCAGTCTTTTTTTTAAAAAAAAACTGTAACAAAGCAATTTTTAGCTGTTCCTTAATTATCAACAAGTTAATATAACTAACAACCTGCATTTATCTTCCTGTGCAGTGTACTCTTGGAGGATTTGAGGAACTTCAGGATATGAAAGCAGAGAAACGGGAGATGCTAGGTCTCCCTCCGCTTCCTGAGGACAGCATAAAAGTGATTCGCAACATGAGGGCTGCCTCTCCCCCAGCATCTGCTTCTGATTTGATAGAACAGCAACAGAAACGGGGGCGGCGAGAACACAAGGTGAGTTTGGGAAACAATAACCTTCCCCTGAAGGGGGAAGGAAAATGGCTTTTCATGTGCCAAGAGCAACTCTGTGTATCCTGGTGCTAGGGAAATTACTCCAAAAGAACAAACTGACACTGTAAAAGTTATATACGGTAGATTATTTGGTTTTCCTTAAAGAATGTTCCATATGACCAACTGATGTGACTTCTATCTTGTTTGTCAGGCTGATGGAATTTTCCAAGCTCATGCTTTTGCAGTAGTGACTTAGCAAACTATATTAGGATTTAAAAGCTCAGGGCTCCCATTCTGTTCAGATTCTGGCCTATCAGGGTCGAAGACAGAAGTGCATTTCTTTCTCTAAATAAAGTTGGATCTTTGATTCACCAGACCTAATCTTCTAATTTCTAAATCCCCTCCACTCCTATTTGGGAAGATCATTTTGCAGAAGAAGGAGGCAGAAGTTAACCTCCTTTTCACTACCTATTTATCCTTCCAGGCTCTTATTAAACAGGATAACCTGGATGCCTTCAATGAACGAGATCCTTACAAGGCTGATGACTCTCGTGAAGAGGAGGAAGAGAATGATGATGACAATAGTCTTGAGGGAGAGACATTCCCTCTTGAAAGAGATGAAGTGATGCCCCCTCCTATCCAGCATCCTCCATCTGACCGGTTAACTTGCCCCAAAGGTTTGCCTTGGGCTCCCAAGGTTAGGTGAGCATTTAGACTGGATTCTTGTATTTCAGGAGAGCCTGGAGTTTAAAGATCATCCTCATCAATTTCAAGCAGTGCTGGAATACTTAGCTGGTGTTTTTAAGATATACTTGCAGGAAATAATTACAATTAAAAATGTACTCTGGCTATTTTTGTTGTTGATGTAATACTTAAGAGGCTTGAGACACATGATACAGAGCAAAATGTGGCATTTTTCTCCCTAAATATATCTTGAGTGCTAATCTAGTGTGGAAATTTAGGAATTCTGGGTTCAGAAAATTCTTTGTTTTTCTTAGTTATAAAATAGAGAAACCTAGTTCTCTGGGGGGTTACAGGGTAAATGAAATACAGCAACAATAGAGAGTAGGATCCCTAAAGCTTGAGTAGAGAATCTACAGGCCAGGTGTGACTCATGGAGCCTTCCTATGAGGCCCATGTCCTTCCTGCCTGCCCTGCCCCACCCCACCCTACAAAATTAAGTTTTAGAAGAAACCTTCAGTTGGCATCAGTGGAAGGCATTCATTACATCTGGCTGCAGTATGCTGCTGGTAGTGGTGACTTTGGAAGTGCAGCTGGAGATGGTAAAGTTAACCCTCCCTACTTGCTCCCCGCCCCATCACATGTTGAAGCCAAATGGATGCTTTGTGTTAGCCTATTGCTTTGGGAATGGGGTACCACTGGGAGTGAGAGAGATTAATTACAAGCTGCAGTTACTCTAAGGGGAACCCTTATATTATCATAAACAGAAGGCTTTTCCTGAGTTCAGTTACTTTGTGTGAACAGGATGGTGGCATCATCTACTTCTAGCACTAGTCGCACTCACTTTGCATTTGGCCCAGTGTGCTGCCTGTGACCCAAACTGGTTCCCACCAAGGCAGAGCCCTGAAGCCTTGACTAAATGTTTTTCTTGCCTTTTTTCTATAGAGAGAAAGACATTGAGATGTTTCTGGAATCTAGTCGGAGCAAATTCATTGGCTACACCTTGGGGAGGTGAGTAAGAGCACCCCAAAATTGCTTGTATCTTGTGTTAAGATAGTTGTTGGAAACTCTTTACTTCTTAGCATGCATTTAGTCTATTTGATTGCTGAATAAGTAAGAGATGATGATGATGATAACAGTGACGATGATAGGGCAAATTCATTGCCTTCCCCAGGTGACAAGAAGGGCAGAAGGGGAATAAGGGCATCTGGCCATTGTGCAGAGTTGCCTTTACCAAGTAAATTGGCAGAAAATTGGAAACTCTGAGGAGGACTTTAAATAGTACAACAAAAGGTTAATAGGAATTGTGAAAATCTGGCAAATCAATCATGAAGGCACAGTATAGAATGCATAGGGACTACATGTTAAATCCATTTCTGTGATGTCCAGCCTGGACTGTTTAAATTCTCCCCTGCATTTCCCCTTTTTGGACTTTACATTCAGCTTTGGAGCCTTTTTGGGTAAAAGAGTTTGATCACCAGGGTACTGGCGTTGCACACCCATATTTGCCACCACCTTTAGTTGGGTGTGTCTTCACAAGTTCTGTTTCTACATTTCAAAAAAAACAACTAATGCCATCTAAGAATTACTAGAAAAAATCTGTTTCAGGTATATATGATTAGATCATCCTTTTGGTTTCCTTCAGGTTCTATATTTGACACTTAATTTAGTAGATTAAACACTCCTTATTGTGCACCATGTGTTTAAAACATTAATTCAGAGGAATGTTCCTATAACTTTCAAGCACTTCTGTGTTTCAGCCTGATGTCTAATAGAAGATGGCCATACCTGCATTTGCTTTACTTAAACTAAATTTTCTTGGTTTAACATGTGGAAAAACTCAGTTTACAAGGAAAGAGACACTTTTTTCTTGGATAACTTATAGTGCATTCCTAGATATGTCTACTCAGATGTAAACGTCATTGTTTCCAGTAGGACTTACTCCCAGCGAAGTATGTATAGGTTTGTAGACTTACTTAACTTGCAACATTTAGCAGATTGTAACAAAGTACTGTTTGCAAGAATGTTTCAGAATTCCTTAATCAATTTGGACTCTAATTCACAATTTTATTAATACAGCCTTTTAAAGTATTTTATCATATCATTATATAATAGATTGCCTTGTTTTCCATTATCTCTCTAGTGACACCAACACAGTAGTGGGATTGCCCAGACCCATTCATGAGAGTATCAAAACTCTGAAACTGGTGAGTTCTGTCAGTCTCATGTAATCTGTTGCTGATTTCCCAGTCTAATAGATATCTCAGATGAGGAAAATATTGAAATATATTGCACTGTTTAATATAATGTGGTTAACTTGTTTTGTTTTCTCTCTTAATAGCACAAGTATACATCTATTGCAGAAATTCAAGTGCAAATGGAAGAGGAATATTTACGTTCTCCCTTGTCAGGGGTAAGTATCAAGAGAAAATGTACAGTGGGCAGAGAACTAATGGAAGAGCAAAAACATCTTTATGAAAAAGTCTGAATCTGATTTTGGATTGGACATGAGTGACAAACACCTGCATGTGCTGCATCTCCCCCCCCCCCCCGCCTTCCACAAATTACCCTTTTCCTGTGTTCATCCTATACATTTCTACCATCTTCACATTTTAGGAAGATAATGATTTCGCTTGCAGTTTCCAATTGATTGGCAGATTTATTATTGGCTGTTTCTCACGCTATAGATCCCCCATGGAACATGCCAATGGAAATGGGGGAAGAGGGAATTATTGTGAATTCCTCCTTCCCTTTATAGCTCCTACTGCTCTGTAGGGTTGGGGGGGCCCTCCAGAAATGTGGGAGAGGTGGTACAAAGGG
Organism: Phrynosoma platyrhinos; assembly: GCA_020142125.1. Lineage (NCBI taxonomy): Eukaryota > Metazoa > Chordata > Lepidosauria > Squamata > Phrynosomatidae > Phrynosoma > Phrynosoma platyrhinos. The sequence goes on along the minus strand of CM034706.1, from coordinate 205,561,945 downwards.
ATACTAGCTACAATCTTTTCTGTGTCATGAAGTTGTGCAACAGTCTGTCTCTGGAAGATCTTCTGTGTTGGAAATGAGGTTTTTCTCCTGTGTTCTGAATGAATGAATTGTGATCCAGCATGCACTATGGGCTGGAAAAAATGTTATAAAGCTCTACTTATGATACTAGGGAGAAGAGGAGGTTGAGCAAGTTCCTGCAGAAATCTTGTACCAGGGTCTACTTCCTAGTCTGCCCCAATACATGGTGAGTTGTAGTCTCCTTCACTGTATATTCATTCCGAAGATCCATCACCAACTTTTTTTACTGTTCCATTTTCTTAATTGTGTTACACTCTTGTCTTTCCTACCATCTTCAAGATTGGAGGAATTATCCATTGCTCAGTGGAGACTCTCTGTTACTCCTTTGCCACCACCTTTAGTTGGGTGTGTCTTCACAAGTTCTGTTTCTACATTAAAAGAAATCATTCTTTGATACTTCATGCTTCTTTTCTATCATTGTTTGTATCTGAATATCTTATCTTCTTTCCTGTACTTTGGAACTTTGGATGTCTTCTCTCATTCAAGCAAACTTTGATCCACAGATTGCCTTGCTGAAAATTCTGCTGGCTGCAGCACCCACCTCCAAAGCCAAGACTGATTCCATTAACATCCTAGCAGATGTTTTGCCAGAGGAGATGCCGTGAGTCTCATTCTTAGGAAAAGCAAGTGATATATATGTTGAATGAACACAAAAAGCAATGAATAGATTTTTTTATATGACAGTATAATGTGTTATTCCTACCCCTACATTTTTTATAAATAAATTTGAAACAGTTCACGAAACTACTAAAACTACTGAAACAATAAATACAATAACATAAATAATCCAAATGAGTAGGTTAAAATGAGTTTAAAAGGGGAAGTTCAAAATATTAACCATCCAAAAAAGACTAGTGGAATAAAAAGGGCATAGCAACACACCTGAAACTTAAAAGAAAGTGAATTTCACTTCTCTTGAAGGAAGTTCCATTGTTCATGTGCCACAATCGCAAGACCCTATCTCACCTCCCAGTCAGTCATGCTTTCAAAGTGGTGGAGCACATCTCAAAGCCTCCAGTATTGAACGTGACTGGTCGAAACGATCACGTGGATGGTGGTGGTTCATGATAAAACTGTTTGGAGCTTTTTAGACAAGAAGCAGTGTTTTGAATGGCACCTCAAAACCAGTGCAGATGATGCAAACAAATTGCTAATATGAGTAAAGCGAGCTCCAAAAACAAATCTGGCATCTGACATCTCTTTGCAGACACAATTCAAAGTGCTGGCTATGACCCTTACATGAGTTTGCCTTCAGATTTTCTGAGAAAGTGCTTCTCTCTGTCCCATCACCATCTAATTAACATCTGGTTGGAATCCAGAGAGGGCCTTCTTGGTGGCTATTTCCAGAATCTAGAACTCCCTTCTTAGAGAGGTTAGACAGGCAACCTCTGAAGAGATAATATTGATGCTTTGGCTTCCAGAACAACTGTGTTGCAGAGTATGAAGCTGGGAGTTGATGTGAACAGGCACAAAGAAATAATCGTGAAGGCCATTTCTGCTGTTTTGCTGCTACTGCTCAAACACTTTAAGTTAAATCATGTCTATCAGGTAAGCATAAGATGGCATGAAGGTAAGCATCATCAGCATTGGAAGGTGTGGGGAGTGGAGAATATTGACATTAACCTTGACTTTGCTTACTTAATACACCCTCTTGTTTCTTGTTCCCTGTTCCAGTTTGAATACATGGCACAACATCTGGTGTTTGCCAATTGCATTCCACTTATATTGAAATTCTTCAATCAAAATATTATGTCATATATCACAGCCAAAAACAGGTAATCACTACCACACTTGTATCCTGAAATGTTACAGTGCATGTTATACTCTTATAACATGCTTTTAAGATCACCTGCTCATCCACTAAAATTTAACTTGCAGGAAGGAAATTGATTCCACTGATAAGGGCTTACTGAGGAAACTTACATCTCTAGCAGTATCATTTCTTGTTTGCTGGAAACATGATGTCTGATCACATTGACTCATAATTCATGCATTGTTTTAGGTATACCATATGAAATTGGACTCCTTTGATAGAATTTCATATAAGGTTTCCAAAACTTTATTAACTGATTGGGTTGATCTACTTTAATTTCTAGATACCTGGAGATAGGCATCTAGAGTGGATATGGAAAGATGTGCAAATGGTTATCTCAAGCTAAAGAGTCAAAATGAAGTCTTATCACAATCATCATTTTTCTTACATGTTTGAACCAGACTCTTGTCAGCCATTCTTAGAGATAATATACTTGTCTAGATGGATCATCCGTTCTGATTTCTCTGGGATATTTTATATGTTTCAGCATCTCTGTTTTGGATTACCCATACTGTGTGGTGCATGAGCTACCTGAGCTGACTGCAGAGAGTCTGGTGAGCTAAGCTGCCTTTATCCTTTACCTTAAAAGAGAAGTACAAAACTGAGGGAATAAAGATGACCTTGTCACTAGGGAGTGCTTCCACATGATGACTTTCCTTCCTAGGCCATAAATTTATTTGGCTTTTTGTTTTCTTTTGTTTTGTCCTCTAGGAGGCTGGAGACAACAATCAGTTTTGCTGGCGGAACCTTTTTTCTTGTATTAATCTACTAAGGATATTGAATAAATTAACAAAATGGAAACACTCAAGAACCATGGTGAGTAGAAGCATTTCTGTAGGCTTACATTTGGATATTTACCTGCTGTATATGTTCCTCGCATTATTAAATCTGTACTGACCATCTAAATCTTGGGCAAATGGTTGGCGATAAAGGTACAGGTACAACTTTAAGCAATTGGTCTTCTGTTACCTTGTTTTCCCAGATGTTGGTAGTATTCAAGTCTGCTCCCATTCTGAAAAGAGCCCTTAAGGTGAAGCAAGCCATGATGCAGCTCTATGTTCTGAAGCTTCTCAAGGTGCAGACAAAGTATCTGGGGCGACAGTGGAGAAAGAGCAATATGAAAACTATGTCAGCAATCTACCAAAAAGTGCGCCATCGACTAAATGATGACTGGGCTTTTGGCAATGGTATGTCCTTGATCCAGCTCTCCTCTTCTTCCTCCACTTTGATCCCAACTGTTCATGAACCTTCCCTTGTTATATCAAGTTCTAGAATCCTATATCTTCTTTTAGCAGATTGCATCAGTAATCATTAGGAGTGCATGTGACTATCCCACATTTCTTGAACACAGCAAGCTAAAAAGGGAAGTATTTCCCTCTGAATGAGTCATGATAACCCATTCCAAGTGGGTATGCATTGGTTGCATACTAGTCCTGGAACAGAATTCTGGGTTCAAGTCAACACTTGACTTTGCATCTCAGCCTAAACCTAATCTGCCAACAGCCTTGTTGTGAAGAACAACATAGAGTAACCTAATGCATGTCACATCAGTGGGGATGGATGTGTGCATTTTTACACATGAAGACATGCTTTCTGAGAAGCACAAGTGTGCCTGTGCATCTCAGCTGCATAACTTGTATTTTTAAAATATAACAATATCTTAACTGTACAATGCCTACAAGGCAATTGGTTACTAGGGCCCAAAACAGATGGGCCCAAAGGATCGGCACAAGGCTGCACCAGTGCCAATTGTGCTAGGACTACAGCAGTCACACATGCCCAGTCCAAGTCCATGCTGCCGCCACATTCCTAAACCAGGCTGCCAAAAGGAGTGGATTCTATTTGCTTCTTCTTGGTCCAGTTCTTTTTTGTTGGTGTGGCCTTGCCGCAGCTTCAAGCTGTGTTTGGGGTGTGTGTCATGTTAAGAGCATGCCCCCAACACAGCCTAAATCCACATCATTTTGGCCGTCTGTTTCAGGCCTAACTCAGGTAGTTGATATCCTTTGACTGAAGTGAGCATCAGGCTTCAAGCAGGAAAAATCCATGTAATAAAAGCTCCTTGTACTGTTTTGAGGATTGCATAGGCAAGTTGAGGACAGGAGTGCTGGCTAGAAGCTCCTGCAGGGTTCAGCCTCAAGAAAATAGCCAAAGGGTTTGCCCATAAGGGCCAATATTAATTAACAGTATGATGCTATAAGAGCCAGCATGGTATAGTGGTTTGAGCATTGGATTAGGACTCTGGAGACCAGGGTTCAAATCTCGACTCAGCCATGTAAGCTAAGGAAACCCCATGATAGGTTCGCTTTAGGGTCACCATGAGTCAGAAACAACTTGAAAGCACACAGAACAAGAACAAATGATGTTATTAGTAAGGATGAACTGAGAAATTTAAAATGACTTTCCAAGCTGAGATCTACAGCCTTGTTGCGTACAGCATGTCAACAAATAAAACAGCTTCAAAGGTATTTTTCTGCTTAAACAAATAAATATTTATCTCCCCCCTCCACCCAGACATGGTTCATTACAGGGAGCCATCTCTCAGAAATCCATACTACAAAGGATCACATGTGGAATTCCTAACTAAAATGTCAGCATATTTATTATCACACTGTTAACTGAAAAACTCGAACTCTTGGGGGGGAAAATATGTCTTTCTGTAACAATTATAATCCTATAGTTTTCAGTTACCTTTCTGTTATGCCATTCTTGGTATTTATTTGATATAAAGTTAATCCTGGTCTTCATCTAACATTGAGGATCTCTCCAAAAAGCAGTTGCTTCAGCCTGCTCAAAAGACATAGTAGGTGGAATGTGAGAAGCATGAGCCACAGGAAGCTAGACATAGTAAAAATGGAAATGCAATGCATGGACTTAGCAGTACTGGGGGTGAGTGAATTAAAATGGACAGGAATGGGCCACTTTGTTTCAGACAACTACACAGTGTTCTACTCAGGGAATGAAAAGACACGAAGAAATGGGTTGGCTTTCATACTAAGAAAAGATGTGGCAAAAGCAGTCAGGATCCAATGCAAAATCAGACCAAATTATTTCAATAAGGTTCCACAGAAAACCTATGAACATCACCATAATTCAGGTTTATGCACCAACCACAGAGGCAGAACAGGAAGATTCTATGAAGGGGTACAGGAAGAAATTAACAGCACACCAACATAGGATTCAAGCTGATCACTAGAGATTGGAATACAAAAGTTGGAAGCAAAGAAGAATCAGAAACAGTAGGCAGATTCAGATTATGTGAAAGAAATGAAGCAGTTGAGTGTCTGATAGACACCTATTCATTGCTAAACACATTTTTCATACAACCTGAAAGAAGGCTATACACATGGACATCACCAGATGGTCAACATAAAAACCAAATAGATTATATAATTGGAAGTAAGAGATGGCAAAGCTCCCTACTAGTAACCAAGACTAGACCAGGCACTGACTGTGGCACAGATCATGAATTACTGTATTTTCCGGCGTATAAGACGACTAGGCATATAAGACGACCCCCCAACTTTCCCAGTGAAAATATAGAGTTTGGGATATAGTCGCCGTATAAGATGACCCCCCTTTCCAACACACACCAAATAAAAAAT
>CM034706.1:205493583-205526014 GCA_020142125.1 Phrynosoma platyrhinos | reverse complement strand
TAAGACGGATCTCTTCCGGCAGGCTTTCCCAGATTGAGGCTTCCCAGACGGATCTTCCCTGGAGGAATTCTACAACGGTACTCCTCCCATGTCTTTTGCCCCCTTCTATTCATTTTTTTGTTATTTTATAAGTTTTCTGTGGTTTTAATCCTTTAATTTAATTCTGTTTTATGGGGTGGGAGGGCTGACTAGAGGGATGGGAAATTTGAATGTATTTTATCTTCTGTATTTTAATTGTTGTTGTAAGCCGCCCCGATTGCTTTGCAGAGGGGCGGGGTAGAAATAAATTTTATTATATTATTATTATTATACAGTACATACTAAGTAGTAAAATCCACTAATTAAATGGGGGATAGTGCCCAGGTAACTAGGCATAGATTTGCAACCTTATTTGGGAACATGCTATTTGTGAATGTTGGCAATATGGGGCAAAAGGAAAGAGAGACCCCTTTTTAATTAAAATGTTCAGCCAACATAGGCCTTTCATTTATTAAGTATTAAAAATATTTATCACTTTTCTGCCTACCAGAACTGCAAAAGTGACATTTTCTCTCTCTCTTTCTCTCTCTCTGAAATTCTTTAAAAACATGTTAAAGACAATTATAAAAACCAAATGTAAACATCGAAGTTTATATGGAACATTATGATTTTGAACACTTATTAGATGTTTGGGATGCAGCCAGCCTGACCTCCTTCAGAAAGGGGTTCCATAAGTGAGGTAATGCTGCAGATAATGTTTTAATGTTGTGTGTTCAGCAGCCTTGAGTGACAAGAACTCCTGCTGAAATTTTGAAAAGATGATACAGGAGGAGATGGTCTTTCAGATATCTTAGCCCCAAAATGTTTAGAACTTCATAGATCTGCACCAGTACCTTGGATGGAGCGGAAAAATAAATGGGAAACTAGTGCAATTGCATTATGGTGTATAACACCTGAACTCTGAAGCATATGTTAGACCACAGACTGGTCCCTGTGTTTTGTCCTAGCCATCGCTTCTGAACATCTTTCAGGGGCAATCCCATGCACATAGCATTACAGTAGTCCAATTAAGAGGCAATTAAAGTCCAAAAGTCCAATTAAAGAAGAGATGGTTGTGTCCAAATCCTCTTTTGCATGACAGACCAAGAAGAGTCCCGTTTTAACTTAAGCATCCCTCATCTACGAAAATGGCCCTTTTCTGCTTCTACTTGAATCTGTATATGGCTGACCTGCTCATGAAGATTAATGCTTGTCTTTCAAATAAGCATGGATGCCTCCTGCAGAACACCTAGTTAATAATAATAATAATAATAATAATAATAATAATAATAATAATAATACTTGGACTACATCTCCCAGACTTCCCCAGTCCCAAGCTGGCTAGGAGGTGCTAGTAGTTGTAATGCAAACAAGTAAATTTTCTAGACTCTGCTGATACCGGTAATCTGTTACAATGCATATTTTCTCCACTATATGTACTAATTCCTGCTGGCATGCACAGTATAGTTAATACCAGTTCCTTCCTTCTCTAGAGCAGCCAGTATCAGTTCTAGTTTTTACCCTTGTGAATTAGAGCTTGGAAAATATTTATGCCCTTGTGAATTAGAGTTTGGAAAATATTACTTTTAGTTACTCCTAACAGCAGGAGTTATGATTTTTTTTTAAAAAAATCTAATATTTCAAGATCTGGCATTGCCAATTTTTAATGTGGAGCAGGTGCAGATATTGGGAGACCAGGGATGCTGTCAAAACAGAATCGTACAGGTTGTGGGTGCAACCAGAGTGGATTTTTTGGTGGATCTGGCCAGAATCTGGGCAAATATGAATGGAGTCTGGCAGGATTGATTAACAACATTAGCATTGGGGAAACTTGGTCCACAAGGCCAACTTGGCCTATGGCGCTGTGTCACACAGCTCACAGAGCTCATCTCCCTGAATTCCCCTCCTTTCAGAAAATCACAGTGTGATGGGAGACTGCTGCACTGGAAGAACTCTCTGACAGAGAAGGCTAAATATCTTACAAAACTACAAATCCCAGAATTCCACAGCATTGAGCAATGACAATTAAAGTGGTGTCAAACTGCATTATTTCTGCAGTACAGAGTGGATCTCAGTCCACAGAGAAAAAACACAGTGAGCATTCTTCATGCTGATCTCCTCTGAATTGCTACTGCAAGTGGCTATGCTCAGTCTTGGGCAACAATGAACAGATCTAGAGGGTGGCAGGTGGGAAGGAGCAAGGACTGCAAAACTGGACAGGGGACAATCCACTTGGCAGCCATAAGGGAAATTAAGCAGGATCAAAGGCAATACAGGCAACAATAACTTAACAAGCATCAAACATGGGTCCAAAAGACAGTGGAGAAATAATCCAGTTTGAGATTGCTTTAACTGCCCTGGCTGACTGCTATGGAATTCTGGAAACTGTAGTTTTGTAAGATATTTAGCCTTCTCTGTCAGAGAGCTCTGGTGCACCAAAAAACTACAATTCTCAGGATTCCCTAGAACTGAGTCAGGCCAATTATAGTGGTCTCAAACTGGATTATTTCTCCACTGTCTTTTGGACCATACTCTCCAGAGAAATAGGAGACCCATCATACTCTGGTTTCACTTCAGATCATATAAATATAACTGCTTTGGGAGTCCTTCTGGATTGGGAGGTGGGATAGAAGTAAAAAAAGATAAGTGTGTGCATATGTATAGGTATGTATATTTGTGTGTATATATAGAGAGAACAGGCATGGTGTAGTGGTTTGAGTGTTGGACTAATACTCTGGGAGACCAGGGTTCAAATCCCTGAACAATGGAAATCTGCTGGGTGAACCTTTGAATAAATCTTGCGGAATAAATCTTCCTTTGAATAAATCTTGCAGAAAATCCTTAGGATAGGGCTGCCATAATCTGGAGTTGAATTGAAGGTACGTAGCAATAACACAGAGACACGTGCCTATCTATATGCTGCTTTTCTGATGTTTAAAGTACTTTACGGGTAAAGTAGTTTACTGAGATACATTACTGAGATACTGTAACAAGCAGCAACAAATAATTGACAGATGGGTAGTTGTTTATATTTATTTATTTAATGTAATGTATGTTTCCATTCTGGAAGTGAGGGTGGCTCAGACATGGCTATCTCAGGATTTTATCACACAGGGGAAATCTGCTGGTTAATCCACACAAATCCCAAACAGAAACTGGATTTGTGCCTCATGATTTCACACGACGTCACACAGAAACTGGTCAGAAACTGGTGTTACCCAAGATCTTTTGAAATTCGGTTGTTTGGAGGAAATGCAAATGTGAAATTAAGGTAATTTGTTGTTCAGGCCCAGGGTGACCAGATGTCCACCTCTTCCAGGACAGGTCCTCCATTTTAATTTTCTGTCCAGAAGGAATTCCACAATGTCCTCCATTTTGAGCATGACTAAGAAGCAGGAATGTACATTTATATGCAGGGTGACCAGATGTCCTCATCTTCCAGGGCAGGTCCTCCATTTCAACCTTCTGTCCAGGAGGAATTCCAAAATGTCCTCCACTTTTGAGCAGGACTACGAAGCTGGAAAGTCTATTTATATACAGTATGACCAGACGTCCTCCTTTTTCAGGCCCTGTCCTCCATGTCCACCTTCTGTCCAGGAGGAATCCCACAATGTCCTCCTTTTGGCGCAGGGCTAAGAAACATGACTTTCTTTCTAGGAGTGTGCCTTTAGCTTTTCTTGGGTCCTGTCCTCCCTATTTATTTATTTATTTATTTCCCCCCAGAAATCTCCTCCATTTTGCGGCGCCTTCTTTTCCATTGTGGTGAGGAGGTCTTTTGGTCCAATCCGGGGACACTTTTCCCTTCAGCGTGCCAACCGAGGCAGCCATTCCCCAGAATTCCCACAGCCTTGAGTTGTGGCGGTTTCAAACCGGGTTACTTCCCCCGTGCGGACGCAGCCTAAGCGTTTTCTCTCTCTCTCTCTCTCTCTGGAGAAGGGAGGCAGGGAGGGAAGAAACCAACGTGTCCTACCTATATTGTTTCGGGGAAAAGGAGAGAGGAAGGGAAGGAAGAAATGGAGGAGGAGGAAGAGGAGGGCGAGGAGAAAAGAAAAGTCTGTGGTCGAGAGGCAGGAGGCTTCAGAGCTGCTTTCCCCGCAGTGTGTCCCAGAATTCCCAGGGACTATTCCCAGAATTCCAGAGGGAAATAATAGTTTGGGAGAAGGAGGAAGAGTCAGGTGTCGCCTGGTGGGTGGCTGGGTGGGTAGGTGAGTGAGGGGGTGGCCTAATTGTCGGGGCAAGGCAAGGCAAGGCAAGGCAGGGCACCCACCAAGGTGGGTCCAAGGCCCCCAATTTGGGCACACACAGGCTTTGTCTGTGGGCAGGTGGCAGAAGGGCACCTGGAGGGAGGCACTGCTGCTGGCCAAGCCAAGCCAAGCCAAGCCCTGACGCGCGTGGGCGAGTGACTCAACCCTACGTCAGCCCCAAAAGCCTCTCCAGAGGAAAGAAAGCGCCAAGGCTCCGGAGGGAAGGCGCCCGACTCGCCTCAGCATCCCTTTCAGGCTGGGAAGGGACCCCCCAGAGGAGCCAGCACAGACCCAGCAGAGAGCCTTCTTTCCAGAGAAGCACCGCCAAGAGAGAGCCTCTTCCTTCCCCAAACTGAGGCTTCCCAGTGGTTCCCTCAGGTCGCCCTGAGTGAGACCCCCCCCCCAGGTAAGAAAAAGCACCCTCTTGCTCCTCTTCAGGCTCCTTTTCCTCCTCTCCTGCTTTGCCTTCCTCCATTTTTTCCCCCTCCGAAACAGGTAGGACACGTTTCGTCTCTCCTTTCTCCAGAGAGGCTGCGTCCACACGGGCCCTGTGACCCGGTTTGATAGCGCTTTTCCACGGCCGGGGCTCAAGGCTGCCGCAACAAGCGACCATTCCCAGAATCCCAGAGCCTTGAGCCCCGGCCGTGGAAAAGCGCTATCAAACCGGGTCATTGGGTCCGTGTGGACGCAGAGTGGCTAGGAAACCGGGCTCCCTCGCCTCTTGTGTAGGGAAAAAGGAGGAAGGGGGGGGGGTCCAAGAGAAAGAAGGAGAAAGGAGGCAAAATAAATATATGAAAGGACCTCGGACCCAAGGAAAAAGGAAAGTCGGAAAGTGATGGGGAAGAGGAGGAGGAGGAGGAGGAATGGCCCTTTTGCCAAGGTTAGGGGCAATCTCCGACCTTTGACAAATCATCATCATCACCACCACCACCATCACCATCACCATCATCATCATCATCGTTTGTCTGTACAGTGCTATCAATTTACATGGCCCCTTGCAGGTACAATCAATTGAAAACATTTAAGTCCTGCCAAAGGTGTACAATCTTCATCTAATGGGTCTTGGTTGGTTTGGGATGCATGGAGAGGAAAAGAGGAGTCCCCAAATCCTCCTCGGGTCCCTTTCTTGGAAAACTCAGCCTCCTGAAGCGTGACCTTGATGGTAACATTGGGAGAGGAAGGAGAAACCAGGCCGCTCTCTTGAATAAGGGAAGGAGGGAGCTAGACTTCTCCCTCAATGTCTCCTTTTGGCAGTCTTCATTTAGGGGCATCCATTTGGAGAGTAATAATAACCTATGACTCCTACATTAGGATTGGGAAAGAAGGATGGTTGGGGTTTCGTCTTTAATTTGGACCCTTGAGAAAATTATGGTGAGTCTTGGGGTTTTTTTTTTTGGGGGGGGGAGCAGTTTTACTCCTCATTTAAATGGATATCATCATCATCCTCATCCTCATCCTGATCCTGCTTTCCTCCCAAGACCGGGACCCAAAGAGGCTTATATATAATACTGTATGCAACCCCCTTGGAGAAGGAGAAAAGTGGCATTTGTAGAGTTCTTTCTTTTTTAAAAAACCTAACATATTTGCCAAAGGGCCAACTCATGTAAAGGGCTTTGGCTGTTAATAGCTGTGTTCCTTGGAAGATATGCCCAGGCCTTTCCCATTTACATGTCCAAATATCTTTCAGTTTAAGAAGTAGAGGTCAGAAATAACAGGACGGTGTTCAAACTGAAGCATAAATGCCTTAAAAAGAGGTCATAGCAGCAGCCTCTGTGTGTTCCTGACTCAGATTTAAAAAAACAACGTGTGTGTATGTGTGTGTGTGTATGAAATTCCATTAGCACATCTATTTAAACCAGAATGAATTTAGGACAAGATCTTTTGCTGTCTAGGGTGAAGACAAGATGGCATCCTCACTCCCTTTCCATGTACCAAAGCCAACCAGGTTGGCAGTTAAGTATTATTTCACTGCTGGTGGCAGCACAGCATCCTCCATAGCACCCAATGGTAAAATGTTAATGCAAAGGCTACAAGGCAGGCTGTGTGGCAAACACAACTCATTTCCCATTCATTCTGTTGCTGTGTCTCACCTTCCAGCATTTGCTTTGAGGTAAGTGCCTCATGCTGTGGTAGTATATAGACCCTGATCCATAATTAGATGTTTAGCATGTAAGCAGTGGGTGTTTTGGTGCCCTTTACAGAATATTTAAACCAGGATGGACAAAGGATACCCCTGGGGCCAAAGGTAACCCCTCTCCACATGATGATTTGCCTCTTCAGGAAGCCTCCAGGAGTGGCCATTCACATTTTAAATAGGTTGCAAGATCCTGTGCACTCTTCAGCAGCAATGGAAATTCCAGTGGAAGTCTGTCTACACTCAGGAGTTTTGGTTTTTGTTTTTCAACATTTTTGGCAGTTTGTGAGGTTCCAGGAGAGGAACAGAAAATTTGCCCCTGGACCCACTGCAGTTGTCCATTCTGGCTTAAGTGGTACCTACTACATGTCAGAACTACATGTCAAGTGGTACCTACTACATGTCAGAACTCTTGAGACTGTTGGAACGGATTCACATATTTTGCTTAGCAATGTTCTGTGTAAGCTTTATGAGGCCTCTTTCACTGCCACTCCGCTTCCTGCAGTTGGGCCCATTGAGGGTGCATCCTCACTGTTTGACACCACTTTAACTGCCATTGCTCAATGCTATGGAATTCTGGGGATTGTAATTCCATAGCATTGAATTCCATAGCATTCTGGTGCAGCAACAAACTACAGTCCCCAGAATTCCATAGCATTGAGCCATGGCAGTTAAAGTGGTGTCAAACTGGATTATTTAGACAGTACAGATGCAGCTTAAGTCTCTGCTGGACTAGCTGGTTTCTGTTGCTTTCAGTCTGTACCAGTCTGTGCCCCAAGAGTGCAGTGCAGAAATCCAGCCTAAATTGGATTTTCTCAATTTCTTCTACTGCCCATAATACGAAACTACTCATTCATCATTCATATTTTGTTGTTCTTGAGCATTAAAAACACATAGGAAAGAGTCCTGTAGGTAATCTCAGCTAGAGTAGACCCACTGAAGAACCAGCATGGCATAACGGTGTGCATGACTATGTCTCTGGGGATCAGGATTCGATCCCAGCTCAGCCATGAAACCTGCTGAGTGACCTTGGGGAAGTCACATGCTCTCAGCCCCAGGGGAAGGCAGTGGCAATCCTCCTCTGGACAAATCTTGCCAAGAAAATCCCATGATGGATTTGCCTTATGGTCACCATAAGTTGGAAACAACTTGAAGGCACACAACAGCAACAACAACAACAGATCCATTTAATCAATTTTTGAGTGGTGAGTCAAAATCTATATACATTCCATTGGTTCAAGCAACCAGCAGGATTCAGATGACATGATACCACCAAGCATAACATGTCTGATTCCTATGATTTGCAGCAAATGTGTTTTTCTTTTCAGAGTGTGCTCTTAGTCATCCTCTTGGAAAAGGACTGGAGAAACCTATGGTCCTTCCCCATGGTGCAACCCATCAGCCTAGCTAGCTTGGGCAGTGGATGGTGCTATGATGAGATAAATAGTTTATCAGCATCTGTAGGGCCCAGGGTTTTCCACCTGTGAACTGTGACCTAGAATCATCAAAGTGTAAATCCAGTGTGGCATACAACTGTCTTTACAAATAACATTTAATCTCACTGTTGAACACCACTATAAATTATTTGTGTTTTTGGCTCTTGTTCTTTGCATAAATATGAACTACATATTCTAAGGTAAAATGGATATGTTTGATTGGGGGCTGCTTGATCGAAGACTGTTTTGTTGCATAGGCTATATGGGTCCTAGATCAGGGATAGGCAACCTAAGGCCCGGGGGCTGGATGCGGCCCCCCCAGGCCTTTGGACCGGCCCCAGGCCAGTCCTGCAGCTGCTGCTGCTGCCACCCGCCATAATGATATTGATTATTGTTGTTATTACTTGTTCTTTTAATTTTTTTTAAAAAAATTATTTTCATATTTCTTTCTTTCTTTATTTGGTGCTTCGCCCCCCCCCCCATTGTCTGAGGGACAGCAACGTGACCCCTGGCTCAAAAAGGTTGCCTACTCCTGTTCTAGGTTATTATTATTATTATTATTATTATTATTATTATTATTATTATTATTATTATTATTATTATTATTATTATTATTATTATTATTATTATTATTATCTGTAGATAACACAGCCTTTTGAAGACTATCTCTATCCTTCTTGATGTTCTCTACAGTGTAATATAGTTTTCATGTGATTCAGGCTGCCTGTCTTTCAGCTCATTCTCTGATGCTAATGTACTTCTCCCTCCACATTCGCTGGGGTTAGGGGCACAGGACCCCCATGAAAGTGGAAAAACTGGAAATAACAAAAGCAGTACATTTTTACCAGAGAGAACACCTCTCTGGGAATCTCTAGGTCCTCTAGGGCAACTCTGTGGTCAACATCTGCCAGACTTTGACTGTAAAATTGTGCTGGAGAAGCTACAAATGCTTAGTGGAATGTTCTCTCTAGGAATCGCTAGGTCCTTCATTGTGACTTTTGGTTAAAGTTGACCATAGAGTTGCAGTGGGGGACCTAGAGATTCCTAGAGAGAACATATAAAATTCATGAATCAAATCCACAAAAGTCAAAGCCGCAAATGTGGAGGTCAATATGGACCATCAGATGGAAAACTGGATTTAGGAATTCAGGGATCCCATTCTGTATCTTAGCCAAATGGCTTTGGACCAACCCCCCAGTCTATTTCCCATTTTGAAAGCCATTAATTATGACTGAACACATAGGCTTTTGTCTGTGAGAATTAGGGGTGGGGGTGGGAGGATGAGTTAGAAATGGCAAAGCACTTTTTGTACAATTAGAAGTGCCTCATGCATAATTAATCCTGCAAAATGCATTGCTGCTGGCCTCAGGGGTGGTGGCAGTGGAGGTCCTGACATCATTTGACAGAACCATCTTTCCCCATCTGTCCCTTCCATCTTGTCCTTCCTCAGGGGTAACCTCCCCACCACCGCACCAGTGACTTCGGGCCTCTGCATCTCCCTGAATGTGCCTTTCTATCTCTTTTTACAGCAGAATCTCTTTTACATTTGCATTCTTTGGATATCATGACAGCAATCTTCAATCTTTGAAGGAGAACCTTATGCAGGAGGAAATGTTTTTTCCTATACATACATATGAACACGTGTTGTGTAGTTGTCTGAGTATTGGACTAGAACTCTGGGAGAACAAGGTTTGAGTCTCCATCAGCCATGGGAACCCACTGGGTGACCTTGGGCCAGTCCTTGCCTAAGTGGATTTCAAAGCTCTTAAAAAGTCTTGCCAAGAAAACCCTGTAACGTGGTCCCCATATGATTGTAAGGCACATATCAGCAACTATAATGAACACATATGTAAGAGATGGACAGTAGTGTGTTTTTTGCCAACTTGTATCAGTTTTGTTTTCTACCACCTATCCCTTTTTCAAATCTAGAAAAGAGCAAGTTTTATAAAAATGCTATTTTGCCCTCCTCTGGAAAAAAAAAATGTGGTGGCTGCCCCTATAGTTAGAATGGACAGCTATGTCCTCTGCATGCTTCTGGGAGCATAACTGACCATTTTAGGCTATTGTTGTGATTGTGGGGCTCTGGGAAGGTCTCTTAAAGGTTTGATGGGCTATGTGCACCCAGCAAGAACCAATGTGGTATGGTGGTTTTAGCACTGACTTCAGAGATCAGGGTTTAAATCCTCCCCCAACTGTCAGCCATGGAAACATGCTGGGTGATCTTGAGCAAGTCACTCTCATTCAGCCTCAGGGAAAGGCAATGGCAAACCTCCTCTGAAGAAATCTTGCTGAGAAAACCCCATGATAGGTTTGCCTTAGGGTCACTATAAGTCAGAAATAACTTGGAGGCACACAACAACAATGGACTCAGCAGGCCACACAATTCCCACCTGAGAGATATATGACAATAAAAAGCAGAGGTAGCTATGATGATGGTTCACAACAAATATTCCAAAATCCACAACTGCAATACCTTTATTAGAACCAGTCAAAATGTCACAGAAGGGAGAGTGAGGTAGAGAAGAGAAAGAAAACTGGTTTATTATTTAAGTCATGCATTCTGCATTGGTCCCAGTCTATCTAGGAAGAAGTTGCAAAGTTAGTTGGAGTAGACCAGCCTTTCCCTACTGAGTGCCCTCCAGATACATTTAGTGACAACTACCCTTCTCATCCCCATGCAATATGGGTAATGGTGGCAATAATGATGTGAATTGTTATCACACACATTGGGAGGATGCCAGATTGAGGATAGCTGTCTTAGGCTTTCCAGGTATTCAGGTTTCACATTATACCAAGAGATACTGGGACAAACTTGGCCAGTGACTGATTCACCTATTATTTGAAAATACAAAATCCAGCCATTATTCAGATTTGCCTCTGACCATAAAGAAAACACATAGCTTTCTTATTTAGGCAAAGAACAAAAATAAAGGGGAATGTTGCCATTTTGATGTTAGACAAGATGAACATTAATTTTGGATGGTATATTAGTTTTTTAAAAAATCAATAGTAGCCAAATGGAATAGCACTACCTAGTGAATAAAGGGATAACCCTCAAAACTCTGTACATAATTTTCAATGGTGATGCTGTTTTCTTTGATGGGGCAGTTCAGTTTTAACATTCAGTCTCCTGCTGCTGTTTACCATAGAGAGACTGGTCTTGTGTTTTTCTATCAGAATGCCAATTTGTCCTCTGGTTCTAAGTAGAAAAAATGTGATCTTGTGAGCATACTCCAACATTTAAGGGAGTCATATGACTAAAAGCTTTCACTGCTGCCAAATATAGGGTCATATTGTTAGAATTGATGTATGCTGCTATGATACCAAACAAGGAATTAACAAAGATGGTATCAGATGAATAGTCCTATTTACTCACTTTGGGGCTATTAATGTTTAAATGGGATGTCTTCTTCTCTCTCCCTCTCTCCCTTAAAACAAAACACAATACTTTTATTAAAGCATTGGTGGAGGGAATGAAAAGAGATTGGTTATGATTCACTTAATTCCCTGACCTTTTTCGCTGGACACCCTGATGTGATGCTGTTAAACAGCTATTGACCACATAACAAGATATAATATATCTAGGAGGCCTGACTCACTCCTTTATAAAAGCTTTAAAAAAAAAAAAACTACATTTATACTCACAACCCATGGAGTGGGTCATTATTATCCATATTTTACAGGAAGAGCTGTGGCTGAGAGATCATTATCAGCCCAAGATTGCCAGAGAATTTATGGTTAAACCAAGATTTGAATTCAGATCTCCAAGATGCAAGATTATGTGGGCATTGGCCTACATTCACCAACCTTATCAAGGTTGCTGAAACTCTTTCCATGGTGCTAGATCTGATCCTCTGGACTCCCAATGTGGCCCTCTGGGGTTACTGAGAAGACCACACTTTTTTCCATATGTTACCATCCTCCCCCCCCGCTTTATTTATACCCTGTATTTTCCCCAAATCGGGACTCAAAGTGGCTTACAAAATAGAGGGAAGCACAATAGATAAACAGACAGAAAGATAAAATGATACCATCATTTAGTAATTTAACAGCTTTTGTACAGGTTTCCCCCCTTTCTAAAATGTTGACATGCTTTTTCTTTAGACCCAGTTAATGACAGTATATGCATAAGATAAAATAAGCAGTATTCTTTGTCCGATCGATGGAATATGATCCCCGAGATCTTCTCTGAAGTAGAATTTAGTCCTCATAGGGCTGCAAGAAGTTCCCCCACCGTTATTTAAAGTGTCCTTTGAAAGATGATCTGTTAGATTGCTGATGATGTGAAAAGTCTGTGAAAACTCTATACTTAAAATTCCTCAACACATCCTGTGCCAATTTAACTAAAGTTCTTCATGGAAAAATCCTCAATGTTGTGATCTATATAAAGTAGCAAAGAAACAAATTTCGGTTTAGTTCCTTATTCTGCATAATATGCTCTGACATGGGCAAAGTGCTGCAAACAACACTGAACATCCCTATCCTACAATTATGATTTCCTTTTATTTCTCTTCCCCAATTCTGATATTTTATGAAGAATCATATTGAAACCTTTCATGAAATTTTAAGAGATAGAAATAAAATCTGAGAGTTTTGCAATACTAAATGCTGTGACAGTTGCAATTCTTGCATTTGAGAGTTTCAGAATGGACTCAGCCCTGTAATATTCATTCATTGCATTTTTGTGGTGTGTTTGTGTGTGCTTATCTGCACATATGCATGTGCACTTATTAGCAGGAAGGAACATAAGAGCCCATAACCCCTCACCTCTTCCTCCAAGCAGGGACATGGGATATGAGAGAGCCTCTGCTAATGTTGTGCCTTTTAGCAGACGATGCATCTATTGTGACCCCCCTCTTGCCCCCATCTACAGTGGAATGGACAGCAGTGCATTGCGGACTATGAACTTGATGTATGCAGTATGGACTTAAGCCACTCTTAATCAGTTCAATAGGGCATGTAAATGGACTTCCTATTGAATTTTGTCTGAAATAAATGAAACAAAAATATGCAGTTTCTCCCCCCCCCCCTCGTCTGGGTTAATGTTTTTACAGCCTGACTGTATAGCAGCAGAATGGTGAACAAGTAGATTTCCAGTTGTTGCTGGAATTTAGTGCTCTTTATCCTTTGGCATTACTTACTCTGGCTAGTGGTGCTTTGATGGTACCAATATCTGAAAGATCACATGTTCCCCACTTCTGCACAAGATAGAATCATAGAATCATAGAATCATAGAGTTGAAAGAGACCACAAGGGCCATCCAGTCCAACCCCCTGCCATGCAGGAACTCCCAATCAAAGCATCCCTGACAGATGGCCATCCAGCCTCTGCTTAAAGACCTCCAAGGAAGGAGACTCCACTACTCTCCGAGGGAGAAATGTGTTCCACTATGCTACACTAAAAAACATTTTTGAAAGTTGGGAGAAATTATCATTGCAATAGCACAATATTGTGGTCTCTAGCATTCATTTGGCATTGCAAGCTGACTCTGGTAGGTTGTGTTAGTTCAACAACACAACTGAACAATAGCACTTCCATACTGCATCATATATCATATATAAGCATTACACAAAGCAATTGACTGGCACATAGAATCACTGAATACTCCTTTCACCCCTGTTTCCTAGACTTGCGATGGTATTGCTGTGCAAGGGGGAAAACTTCACAGATAAAGCTACCCACATCACAGATCACCTTTAGAATGGAATGGAATGGATACACAGTGGTTAATTCCAGCTAACTTCATATTATTACTGTACTTTGCTCTTATGCCCCTCACAGTACTAATTTTACCTGAGGTCCCTTAGAATTTAATCTGGTAAAAGGTGGGTGATTCTTTCTGCTTCCCAAGAAAGATTGCCCTTTTAAAATGTGATAATGTAAGGTGAAGTTTACACTAATATTCCTAATTATATGAAGCCCTTTTTTCTATGTAAACCAACATTACTATTCAGAAATACAGACTGTTGAAGACACCATTCAACAAGCAGCAAACAAAATCCAATAGGAATATTTGAAGTGTGCGCATGGAGTGAAGACAGGGAATACCTGCTACAGTTTGTGATTTAAAAAAACCAAACAGTTCTGCCTTGTCTCTATAGGTCTATGTTTAGCTGATTGTAATCCTCTGTACATTGATTCCCACTATATGTGTAGTACATGCTGAGCATATGTACTGTGATTAATCTTGATTTGGATTACCCTTGTTATGACATCTCCCCACACACTACTTTTGGTATATGTGGATTTGAATAGACCTGTTTATTTTCTATGGATAATAGAAGGTAGGAACACACACACACACACACACACACACATATAAAGGAACTTTAGTAGTATACTGGTTAAGAGCTGAGCTGACATTATTTTATGTGAGGTGGCAGAGAAAGAGAGAGAGAGAGAGAGATGGGGTGACACAGAAAAAGAGAGGGATCTGCAATGCTGCAAACTCCGTCCAGTTGTGATATACGTCCACTCTTGATATACCTCCACTCTTGATATACCTACCTTTTGTTCTGTCTCCACCAGCAATAGGTTGCAAGTCCTATTAACTTGCCCATCCCACCTCTGGTTAAGGAAACTTCAGTATGAACTGAAATCTCAACTCTGCCATGAATTCACAGAGTACGTAGATTTTAGCCAAGATTTTCTATGGCTAAGATTTTGTTAGAACTCTGCCAATATGGTTATGCAGCCCCCCCCCCCCCCCGGAAGGAGGAATGAAGGAGGTCTGGGAGGACAGTAGGTATAATGGAGAGAGAGAGAGGGAAAATATAATGGAAGGACCATGACAGAGGGAGTATGATGAAGTTATGCAGGAAGTTTAGGAGGAAGATCAGTGGATTCAGCAGAGCTCTCCTGATACATTCCTGGCCAATCAGTGGCTGTTTTGAGGTGGATTGTGCCCCATGCTGTCTGGATGCATTTGTGCAGCCATTACAGGGTACTTCTTTGCAAAACACCCACTACAGCATTTACACTAGCTAATCCTTGGTTACACTGGCACGAGTCAGTAAAGGCTCTGTTTCCCTGCCTCATTCCCCACCCCATCCATATGTATTATGACAGGGGTAGGCAACCTTTCTCCTTTAAGGGCCAAGAGACTTCAGCTCCCAGAATCCCAGGAGCTATTGGCCAACATGGGACTATTGGTCAACATGGCTGAGGCTTCTGGGAGCTGAAGTCCCTCAGCCCTTAAAGGGGAAAGGTTGCCTGCCCCTGTATTATGAGATTAGTAAAACTGGTCTACCTTATGTACTTCAGATTAACTACAGTGATTTGTTGACCTTGGAACTTGTGATTCTCAGTCCTCAGCTATGTAGTCCAAGACTGCCAGATCTTTTTGTGACATTTGGCCAGTTACATCAAAAAACACAACCAGATAGGTGATAGCATACTTCTTTCAAAGCTTCATGGGAGAGACATAACATAAAGAAAGATCAAGGAGAACTTTGCAAGAGTAGATGTCAGAGGATAAAGATGATACCTTGTGGAAGACTATAAAGGCAGCCCACCATCCTACAAGCTGCTAGGATCCTACAAGCTGTAATATTGTTTTCATTACACCTTACTTTAAGTCAATATCTGATTCAAAATAGTTGGGAAGATGTTGATATTATTTTGGATTGAGTGATGGCAAAAAGAGTACTAGTGACGAGTGATGAGCAAAAAATGAGCCTCCTCCTCCTTTTTAGAAAGAAGCTTTTTTTTGTTGATTTTCTGCTTAAATTCATTAACTGAATCATAGAATCATAAATCTGGAAGAGAGCACAAGGACCATCCAGTCCAACCCCCTGCCATACAGGAGAACAGATTCAAAGCACCTCTGACAGATGACCATACAGCCTCTATTTTAAAATCTCCAAAGAATGAGACTCCAAGGGAGTGTGTTCCACTGTCAAACAGCTTTTACTGTCAGAAATTTCTTCCTAATGTTGAAGTGGAATCTCTTTTTTCCTGTACTTTGAATTCATTGTTCCAGGTCCCATTCTCTGGAGCAGAAAATAAGCTTGATCCATCCTCAGTATGACACCCCTCCAAATATTTAAACACCTCAATATAAAACCCTTTCAAATATTTAAATAAAGATTAGTTTATAGCATTTTATGCATCTAACAAAAGATAAATTATTCACGTGTCCCTGTTAGGGATGTAGGTTGTTCTGATTAACTCTGTAGACCCTGTTCACATTTTGAAAACAGGTCAGTGATAAATTAAAGAGATCCGTTTTGGTGTATATTTAGCAGAAATGAGGGGAGACATGGTGAAAGAGAAGAAGGAGAGAGAAGCCATATGATATACAACCATCTGTGGCTATGCTGCTGCATGAAGCTTATAGGGTTTCAAAAAAAGAAATCTACCTTCCCCACCATGTATTTTGCTATAAATATCCATCTCTAGTAGGAAAGATCAGCACCAAGGACAGCGTTTCCCATTCCATCAGTCTTGCTACAATATGCAATGCTAGCACTAGCAGGGTCAGCACCAAGGGAAATGCTGTTCTTGGTGCTGATTGTTCTTGCTAGAGCTGCATATTGTAGATTTGAGTAGGAATTCTGCAGTCTTCTTAGTATTGTTGGATAGCATTTCCCATCATTCATCTACATTGGCTATATTGGATAAGGCTGATGAGAGGTGCACTGCAACAACATCTGGCAGGCCATGGAATTTTCACCACTGTTGTAGCAAGACTTCAGCTGACATCCTGTATCAGGGTTGTGTAGTGTAGTGTAGTTGCACTGTGTAATCCTTGTGTTGAGTGGCAATATTGTATGACTGAATGTCTACG
Source organism: Phrynosoma platyrhinos (assembly GCA_020142125.1). Lineage (NCBI taxonomy): Eukaryota > Metazoa > Chordata > Lepidosauria > Squamata > Phrynosomatidae > Phrynosoma > Phrynosoma platyrhinos. Next base: position 205,509,394 of record CM034706.1, on the reverse strand, counting down.
AAAATGGAACCCTGGAGGAGTACTACCACCAAGTTTAATAGGCAGTGAACAGATACACATCAGTCAGACATGCACACCACATGTGCTATTACACTTCAGCAACCTTGAACTGAATGTGCATGTAGTACACTGGACAAAAATATCCAACAGTTTCCATGGCTGAAGTTACACATGCAGAAGACATCAACAGGATTCCAACCAATATGCTCTAATACAACCTATATTATTTCACTGTGGATCTAGATCTTTGTTATCTACTCCAGTGCAACTTTATTTCATAAAATCAATGTTCCCATCTACTATGCAGTTGCATTTGGTGTAAGAAAAAGGTGCAACCTGTCTTTCAGAGGAAAGGCCTCTGCCCGAGACCTTGAATTGCTGTATTACACAGCTTCATTAAGTTACCTGACGGATTTCCCATAGCAAGGAAGAACTCCCCCAGATGTCTTGAATTACAAGTCCCACAATTCTTTACCATTGGTCATAGAGAGACTGACTGGATTTGAAAGCCAGAGATCCCCAAACCATGTTCTACAGCAGGGGTGGGCAACCTAAGGCCTCGGGGGGCTGGATGCGGGCCCCCGAGGCCTTTGGACCGGCCCCAGGCTGGTCCTGCCACCGCCGCCCCCCACCATGATGATATTGATTATTGTTGTTATTACTTGTTCTTGGGCTTTTCTTGGCAAAATCACCACAGGGGGTTTGCCATGGCTTTTCTGGGGCTGAGAGAGTGTGCATACATATATATATATATTATTTTTTTAATATATTTATTTATTTATTTATTTATTTATTTATTTATTTATTTATTTTTGGTACTTCAGCCCCCCAATTGTCTGAGGGACAGCAATCTGGCCCCTGGCTCAAAAAGGTTGCCTACCCCTGTTCTACAGACTTCCTTTAGACTGAATAATCACTACTCTACTTATACAGTTGGCCTTCCATATTCACACATTCTTTATCCATGGGTTCAAGGATCCATAGCTTGAAAATATTTTAAAAAATATAAATTCCAAAAAACAAAGTTTGATTTTGTCATTTTATATAAGAGGAACCATTTTGCTATCACATTGTATATAATGAGACTTGAGCATCTACGGATTTTGGTATCCACGGAGGGTCCTGGAACCAAACTCCAACAGATACCAAGGGCCCACTGTATGAACATCTGAAACTACTGGAAGCTTAGTATAAAGTTACACTTTGCCCATATGTGTATATTGCTTAAAGGTTATAGTTTTGCCTTAGTAGTATTGGAAACCAGCTGAGACAGTAACTGTGAGCTTCTGGAAAACCCAGTGAATTTCCTGTGGCTTGACAAGGATTCACAGGGGAATGGAAATGCTTAGCAATAAGATATTTAGGACTGTGTAGATTCTCCACCTCATTATTTCTTTCCTTTTGAAAACTCACAGTTCACTCATGCAGTTCCTGCTTCCATTAGAAATGCTATTTTAAGCTGTCTGTTGCTAAGATACATTGTCAGTTCTATGGGCTTGCTGTTTCGGTAGTGTCTGAATATGATACATCCAATCAATTTCCCAAATTAAAATGGAATTTACAATTGGGTTTAGATTGGTTTAAAAATGTGCCATTCATTCTGTTCTCTGACAGTTTATGGTTGTCACTTCAATGATAAGTCACCTTCAGAAAGTACATCTTTTGTGGTAGAATAGCACACTGTAGGGTAGGATTATAACAGGATCAGAAAGAAGCTTTTTGAAAGAAATATTAAGCAGCTAAAACCTTAATGAACATAAGTTCAAGTAGATGTGGTAGCTGACTAGAATCCCATTTTGGGAGAAAGGTGGGGTATGAATTCAATAGATAAATAAGAATAAGAATAGATCCACCCTTTTCAAATGTCTTTGGAAATGTTGCCTTAAAATGTAACCTATTCTTGGAGCAAAAAACTGCCAAGTTACCATTTCAGTGATAAGGATGTGTTTCCACATGAAGAACTGTCATTTTTCTCAAATCACAGCATTCCAGGAATATTAAGTTTCCAATTTGATAGAAGCACTCCTGCCTATAAGGTAAATAAATATACATTAAAAGTAAGCTAAAACTGATTATTGTTGTTACTGATGTTATAGGTAAATGGTTAACCAATTAAATGGAGTATTCACAGTTTAACCCTCATGCAACAAGATAAATAAATGCCTATTGAATAAATTGCGGGGCATTTTCTGACCTTATTGACCTTGAATATACTGTGGGTTTGCAATAGGGTTAGTATTGTGGTTAAGCTTAGTAGGAGTGTTAATTATACTTTTATTCTATTTTCTGAACCCACTAAAAATGTCAGCCCCACCTACCTATCCTGAGTAGGGCTAACCTACTTAAAGGTAAAGGTAAAACTTTCCCCTTTGACAAGTTTGTCTAGTCATGTCTGACTGTGGGGGGGGAGCTCATTTCCATTACTTAGTCGAGGAAGCCAGTGTTGTCAAAGATGAATTCATGGTCATGAGTCCAGCATGACTGCATGGAATACTGTTACCTTCCCACTGAAGTGGTACCTATTTATCCACTTGCACTTTTACATACCTTCGAACTGCTAGGTTTACAGAAGCTGAGACTTGTGATGGGAAGCTCACTTTGTCACATGGCACTTGGGTTTCGAACTGCCGATCTTGCAGTTGTCAGAGTCAGCATCTTAACTGCCAAGCCACCGTGCCCCTATGTGTTCCTAACCTACTTACAACTGGAATATGTCACTTCTGATTCTCAGCATTAAATGGAAAATGACATGGGACTTTTATTTGGCCAAATGTATTACTTTGTTAGGGACCAACCCCCCCCCCCAAAAAAACCCCAGTATCTGAAAGCAATGGGTTATATTTATTTATTTTTCAATTTTTTTTTGTTCCAGACCATTTTTGTTTATAAGAAAAAAATGTACTTGACAAGTCGCTGAAATTTGGGAACAGTTTCAGAGAATGCCTGCACAGTTTTCAGTGGACTCACTGGGATTAAAATGTACCATCTTGGTATATGAGGGTTACACCTATAAGAAGGTGAATGCTAATGCTAATCATGTTCTTGAATGGCATAACCAAGATTCAGTTCTAAAAATGTAGCTTGATTTCTTTGTTCAGATAAAAAACTGCAGGTTCTTTTTTATATTTGAGGTCAAGAGGATCTTGGTTGCCAGTTCAGTGTCCTTTATCATGAAAAGAGGAAAAGCTGCCTTAAATTATAATGTTAGGTATGTTAGTAAACCCATATACTCCTGAAGTCCTTGAACCATTGGTGAGGTACAAAGGTGATAAATATTTTCCCAAATCTAATTAACCTTTGGGAACTAAATACCCTGAAGGCACCAGATCCCATCTCATTTCAGAAGCTAAGCAGGGTCAGGCTTGGTTAGTACTTGGATGGGGGACCTCCAAGGAATGCTAAGTGAGTGTAGTCTGTAGTCTGAGGAAGACAATGGCAAAGTGACTGTGAATATTTCTTGCTGATTCATAACATCACCATAAGTCAACAGATGACTTGAAGACACATACATACAAACACAATAATTTTTTTCTGTTGACTCTGTAATGGATTACTGGGATACAGCCACCAACACTCAGCTGTCCTACATTATATGCTCCAGTCTTTGCTCCAAATGGCCAAGGCATTTTCCGTCCCATTAAATAAACCTCCATTAGTACATCTATATAATAGAGATAAGGTAGGAGGAAGTAAAATAAAAGTCAGAAAAAAGAGTCCCACCTCAACATGCCAAACCAATATGCCCATACTATTTAATAGCCTCTGTGACAATGGGATTTTAAGGTGTAACTATAATTTTAGTAAGTGTTTCATATTCAGTTATGAATTCACAGAATCATAGAGTTGGAAAAAACTTCAAAGGTCATCAATCAAGTCCAACCCCACTACCAGGCAGGGATACAGTCAAAACACCCCTGACAGATGGCCATTCAGTCTTTGCTTAAAAACCTCAAAAGAAGGAGAATCCACCACACTCTGAAAGAGCATATTTCACTGTCAAACAGCTCTCACTATCAGGAAGTTTTTCCTAATGCTGAGGTGAAAGCTTTTTTCCTGTAGTTTAAACCCATTGCTCCAGGTCCTATTCTCTGGAGCTGCAAACTTGCTCAATCTTCAGGATGACATCCCTTCAAATATTTAAACAGGGTTATCATATCACCTCTTAACTTTCTCTTCTCTGGGCTGAACTTACCCAGCTCCCTAAGTTGTTCTTCATAGGGCATGCTTTCCATATCTTTCACCGTTTTGGTTACCCTTCTTTAGGCACACTCCAGAGAATTGTGAGATCCTACTTTACTGTCTCCATGAATGAGGCTGCAATCTTCTTCCCACTTACCTAGGAGCAAGCCCCACTGAATTATATGTAACTTACTCCTGGGTAAACATGCATTGAAGTATACTGTAAAGAAGGCCATCTTGCAACTAAAGGCATCTGTTTATTAACCTCTCATCTTTTTCAGTTATAACTGCTCTATTTAAGATTCCAATGCCTTTCATGAATTAGTACTTTGTAAGTTCAGATCTCAGGGCCATGTTAGTTTGATATGTATTGAGGGAGAAGATTCTTCTTGTCTATGTCAGTTTCTTCCTCTGTAAAATGCATCTTGATGAAAGCATGTCACTAACTTTTGTTTCAAAAGTGTTCTGACGCATAAAACTTTATTGCAGAAGTATATGTGGATGTCAGCTTTTCCAGACCCAGTGTCTTCCAGAGGCTATGAACTTCAATATTCCTAGTCTACACCCATTGGCCATTTTAGCTGGGAATGATGGAAACTGTGGCCCAAAATTACAGGAGGGCATGATGTTGGGCAAGGTACATTAACCTTTCTCAATATCATCCTTCTACTCATACCCTATAATTACTGTGTAAGTGGAGTGCACTGCGTCTGTGAAAGATAATTCATTCTGCATGAGAATCAAAAATTTAAAGTCTGATGTTATCACTGTAACATTCGCTGTACATTAGGTACTTCTGCTTCCACTGTTGATTTCGTGGCACAACTGAAGAGAGAGTTGTAAAGTATAACTGCTCTCCCTGAACCCAGTCCCACCCACTTCTCTTTTAAATCAGCTTGTGATGTATAAACAAATTCACATCATACTCTATGCCAGTTAAACCATTGTAAATAGCTTCCTTGAATTCTGTATTCAGAGGCACTGAAGCAAATTGGAGTCCCACATTTTACTAAAAGGCATTCATTGGGGGGGGGGGGGGAATTGAAATTTATTTGAAATTTTATCTGAAACCAGAATTATTTTTGTTAGATTTGTTGGATAATCAACTAGAGAAAAAACATGGAAGAGTTATGCAGTATATGATAACAGTATATCATATACTGCATAACTTTATGGACAGAGGTGGAGTCTTACTTCAAGAAGACTGGTTGTTGAAACTGTAAGGATTTGCAAAAATGGACAAGCTTACAATTTTAATGCATGATAAATCTGTGGATGATTTTTTTTAAAATAATGGACATTATTAATAGATGATATGAAAAATGAATGGGGCTCTGAAATGATTTTAGGTTTTTGAGAAAGAAGAATTGTTTTATTTGTGGAAGTTTAGATAAGAGTTTATTAATTTTAAAAACATATGATAAATTTATAAATAGTGAAGAGAAATAGATATAGTTGAGTAATATAACAATTGTCAGGCAAGTTGGAAGCCACATCTTGTGATATGCTAGTTTTTAGTAGGCAGTGTAATTTGTTAGATCAATTGTTTAGTGAGGTTTGCTAACTCTCTATGTTCTTTTATCATACTAATATATATTTCTTGTTGTTTTATTTTTATATGTTAATAAAAATATTCAGAAGAAAAAATTAAGAATAAATTTTCTCTTCACAGTTTTGTTTATGGATGTCGCAAGGTGGTTAAAGAGTATAAAGTGATCCTGAGTATCTGCCAAGGTATATATAAGCCATAATGACATGTACAATTCAGAGTATTGTACAGTTCAAGGATGGGGAAGGTATGGCCTTCCAGATGTTGTTGGACAGTGACGCCCATAATGCCTCACCATTGGTTATGCTGGCTAGGGTTAATGGGAGGTGCATTCCAACAACATCTGAAGGTTAACAAATTTCCTATCCATGATATAACAGGTTATTTCTACTGGCCAGTTCCTACATATCTCTATCCTAATGTTATTGGAGTTGCTATGTGCTATGAAAAGATATTACATATTTAAGAACCTGAGTTGTTCTTAACAGTATGTCGTTAGGATTGTGATGGTGAAACTGTATAATAAAAATCTTATAAAATAAAGAATTTGGTTCACTGGGCATAAACTGGAGGAGTTTCACTGAGTGGGGCAGGGCTGGGCTATGTTAGCTGAGGACCTTTGTTGAGATACTGCAGCTCATGAATGAAGAGGCAAAGTAATGGATGGCCTTGTGTGCATTGCCAAATGTTCTACAGATACTATCTGTTGTAAAGCTGTCATGGGCAATTTAACAGAAGATTCTTGGCCATCCCAGTTGCTTGTATAATGTCAGCAGCTAAGAGATAACCTCATGGTTTGCTGCTTCCTTAGAAAAACTGCCAAAGCTTGTGTCTCTCTTTAATGCCACCATATTTTAAGCTAAATAGCACCTGACACATTTTTGGCACTCAATAAATGTGAAACAGAAGTTATCATGGTGAGTGACTGCCAGTCCTTAGGCTTTGATAGATTCAAGACAATAAGAAATGGTGAACATCAAAGGCAGCTGGATATCGAATCACCAAGAGCTTGGACTTTATTGGTGACTCCTAGAATCTTCCAGTCAGTATGGCCAGTGAAAGTTGAGGTTTGCAGGCCCTTTAGCTGTTTAACTAGTATTTCTGCATTATGTGTGTTTACTGCAGAATGGTGAAACACACACACAAAGTGGAGAAATCTCATGTTTTTTTAAAAAAAATTCAGTCTGTTTGTTTGTTTTCTTGTTTCACAGATCTCACGGATGATCAACTTCTGAAGCCTATTCTCCAAATTCAGAACCTGACTTTGAAATACACCCTTCCATTTCCTTCATAGCATTGGAGAAGTTGAGCCAGACAATCTCAATGCCTAAGAGCAGCAAAGTGACCCAGCGGGAACAAAGCAATGAACCTGTCACAGAATCAGTAGCTGATCTACTGGCCCTTGAGGAGCCTGTGGACTATAGACACAGTGTCCTAAATGTTGCTGGAGAAAACTGGAACAAACAGCAGCAAGATGTGGAGGACCCTGGTGATGACAGGCCAGCATGGAACAACAAGCTTCAGTACATTTTGGCTCAGATTGGCTACTCTGTGGGACTGGGGAATGTCTGGCGATTTCCATATTTGTGTCAAAAGAATGGTGGAGGTAAGTGGGAAAGAAGGCATAATGGGCAATATAAAAGACATTTTTTTAATGGGTATCACCTCTTCTTTCTTACTCTAGTGTAGAGGGAAGGAAGCACAGGCCTGAAAGTTGTGAATTGCTACCTATCAATCAAAACAGAGCTTGGAAAATTTAATGTGAAGTCGTAGGCTTCAATGGCTGGCATCCATAGTTTTTTGCGGGTTTTTTGTGCTGTGTGGCCATGTTCTAGAAGAGTTTCTTTCTGATGTTTCACCAGCATCTGTGGCTGGCATCTTCTCTGAACAGCATGAAAAACCCGCAAAAAACTTGGAAAATGGGGGGAAGCAGACGACTGCTTCCCAGTCGCCGCGGGTCGGAGCGCTGGCAGAGCTCAGCCTCCGCACCGCTGCGCTCCTCTGGCGACTCTAAAAGGAGCTCCAAATTGGCGCTCCTTTTAGATGTCAGGGAAAGTGTGCCCTAAAAGCGGCAGGCGCACTTTCCCTGACTCAAACGCTGCAGCGCGTCCGGTCGCCGCGGCGTGAGGTCATCCCCGGAGCGCCGGCCATGCGAACGGCTGGCGACTCTGAGGGCAACCTCAGGGAGAGGAAGGGGTGCCATTTGTGCGGCTGCTGAGGCCCTTACTTTTTTTGGATGTCAGTTCCCAGAATCCCCTAAATAGCACAGTCAAAGTCACAGAGGGATACTGAGTGGTGGTGTAAAAAAAAAATCCCCCAAGCTCAGAGCCAGACTATACATTATATACCAAGTTAAATTACTGATTGGCACTGGCTGGCCAGCTTTTTTAGACAGTATCTTTCCCAACTGCACCTGGAAATGCCAACTAAGGTCCCAAACACACTGCAGAAATAATCCAGTTTGAGATTGCTTTAACTGCCCTGTCACAGTGCTAGGGAATCCTGGGAACTATAGTTTATTGTGGCACCAGAGCTTTCTGACAGAGAAGGCTAAATGTATCACAAAACTACAGTTCCCAGGGCAGTTAAAGTGGTCTCAAACTGGATTATTTCTGCAGTGTGTTTTGGACCAGAGGGGTTGCAGACTGCCAAAAATAGTGTGAATTCAGTCCACTTTTAGGGTTAGGGTTAGTGCTAGGGAATCATGGGAATTGTTATTTTTCTGAGACATTGAGCCTTCTTTGTCAGAGAACTCTAGTGCCACAATAAAATTCAGTTCCCATGATTCCCTAACCTTAACCCTAACCCTAAAAGTGGACTGAATTCACACTATTTTTGGCAGTCTGCAACCCCCCAAAGTGAGTTATAGACCTGTCCTAAGATGTATGGCCAAGTACTTATTGGTTCTTGGCAAGGATCCAAATCTATTATTTGGTTCAATGGATTTTTCTTGTCACTCATTTGTATGATCAAGAAGGCTCATGGAAAAGGAAGTGATTAATGGTATCAATTCTTGTATTTATATAGCAGATGAAGAATATTTTTCTAGATTAATTTGTGATCCCCTCACACTCAGACAGTATATGCCCCCCTTCCAATCGGTAAGTATGCAAATACTGCTCACTTGGTTGATGACTGCTTACTTGGTAATGACAATAACTGTGTCAGTAAAATACTGCTGGCTTAGCTTGGAAGTGTTCTTATTTATAGTAGTCTTTAGCCAAGCCTTGACTATGCATACAGATCCATGGTTGAAGCAAATAAGATTATATGAATTTGCCTTACTATTAAGAGCGCTCTTCTGTAGCTAGGTAATTATTTTATGTAGTTTAACTCAGCCAAACCTTCTGGTGCTTTAAACTTGCCTCGTTCAATTATACTAAGTAGTAGTAATAAACAATATCAATTAATTTCAAAGTTTTCCAAAGTTGTGATCTGTCATCTCTAAATCTGTTAATTTCTGTGATGTGATTTTCATTCCCTTTCCCTCTCTCTGATTAAGGGTGATGGTTATTGTTAAACTTCTAGAGTAGAAAAAATATGTTATTAAAAAATTAAATCTTTGAGACACAGGAGCTGTGGCTGGGGATGTGGTGGAGGGAGCTGGAAATGATTGCTAACATTTACATGCTAAATATTACCAAAAAGTGCACACAAAAACTGTTTCTAGAATTTAAAATGTCATACTCCTCTTACTTTAGTTTCCTTTACAAACAAGATAATGTCAAGAGGTTAAATGGGGTGGAGTAGGGCCTAAGCAGACTGCCAGAAATAGTGCACATTAAATCGAGGCACTGCCCTGGCTCAGTGCTAGGGAATCATGGGAACTGTAATTTATTGTGGCATAAGAGCTCTCTGACAGAGAAGGCTCAATGTCTCAGAAAAAAATACAATTCCCATGATTCCCTAGCACTGAGCCAGGGCAGTGCCTCAATTTAATGTGCACTATTTCTGGCAGTCTGCTTAGGCCTGTAGTATCATTAATTTGTTTCTTTTTATCCAGTCCAGTAGGTGGTTTAGTAAATAAACCCTATGACTGAGATTCAAGGATTCCAAGATTTCTAGCTCATGTTTGACCATACAACTCAAAGGCTGTTTTCTCTAACCCAGCAGCTTCAAAGTCCACTGATATTGCTAGTGCCAGAGAGTTTCCTGGACCATTTTCAAGTGACTTGTCTGCCTTTGGCTCATTCTGACAGTTATGGGCAGAATTGGATCCACTCATCTAACCCATTTGGAGATCAGATGACTCTGCACTTGGACTATGAGCTATTTTTGTAGCAAGGTCTCTGTGCCTTTAATGGCTGCAAAACAGACCAACAGATCAATATGTGATGTCTTACCAACTTTGGGGATGTACTTATTGGGAAAAGATGTCAAACAAGAGTTAAAATTGCAAGAGCTTTACCAGGAAGGCTTCACAGCACCAGTGGCTGTACTGGCTGAGGGGTTCTGGTTCAACCCCCTCTTCCTTAGTTTGGTCGTTATTTAGCACTTATGAAGACTTGACCATAGAGAACCTTATCTTCAGCCCTTTAGAAAGAACTGGAAGCATTAGGATATTTTAGCCAGCTCTTCTGCTAAAAGTCAAATTCACTTAAGTAGAGTTTATTCTATAGGAGCTTGCCTACCATTCATAAATACAACATGGAAGGGGACTTCTGACACTTCCCTTCCTCCTTTGTGTAACAGTTGTATAATTTAGCACTTTCATAGATTGTGCACTTCAAGGAAGTTCAGTTTGTGGAAAAATACCTGTTATGGGTTGCTGTCATCCTCTGGGCCTGCTCATATATTTCCAAGTATTTACTCACTAGCTAACTTCATGGGTATACCTTGCTGGTTTTTGAAACTGAAGACAACTGATCCTAGAAGAATTTGTGTGTGTTCAGTGTATAAATAACAAATATGTTTGCACTGAACAGGAAAGAAATGTGTTGTTGCAAACTCTGTTTTGGAATTCAAGAAGGTGTAAAGAGTAGTTAGATCCGTTTAGTTACATGAGGTCATGCTAGCTGAAGACCTGATCAAAACAAAACAGTAGTGTTGCTCTTGATTTATCCTGCAGGAGGCCAGATATGCTACTACTGAGCAAAATCTTGGTGCTTAAATGCTAAATCATCATCATGATAGGAAACAAATCATGAGGTCACTATTGGCAATGAACCATGGAAAGAAACCTGACCAAGAGTCTATGGTTTCTCCCTTTGCCTAGACTTAAAGGAAGCATTGTTCTAATGAATGTATCACTGACACTTAATCCCTCAAAAACTGCTGAAACAGTCTATTCCAACAGTTATGGGATCAGATATCAACAGTACAGTGATTGCTAAGGTTGTGATAATGGTGAAAGTTAATTTCATATGTGATGGATTTCAATGTTTTGTGAAGTAATGGAAAAAAAATTAAGGTGATGAAAATAGTTAAACAATGTACGTTATAGTCTGTGAAAGCTTATGCTTTAATGATTTGGTTAGTATTTAAGTGCCACAGGATTCTTTGTTATTTATCCATGAACACTCTGGAATATCCTGTGATCATTATTTTAGGTTATTAAAACAATCAGTCCCAAATATATGAAGACCTAGCTGCTGATCTATTAAGAACAGAATAAGAGAGATGTGGGATGAATCTAAAAGCCTGTCTCATTCCACATTTTATTCTCACAGCAACCAACCAGATGAATTATATTTCTTGGCTAGTAATGTAAACTTTTGTGTTTGTGCTATAAAATACTGCTGCTCCATATGAAGGCAGAAAATTTTGTGCACTCCTCCCCCCACTCATTATGCCAATAATGAAGTGTACATATGCTTGTAAGAGTGAACAGCTTTCCATTATAAAGCGGAAAAGACTGGGCCAATTCTCTGGAACACTGTGTTCTCAACAGCTTACCAAATGGATGAACAGTTTATTGAAACAGAGTATCTCAGTCACCCAGCTAAACATCCAGATCAATGAAGGAAAACAATATATGTTAACCTACTACTATAATAATTTGTGGTCCCAGTGTGTATAATGTGCAGATTACAGCTGGTGCGCACCAAATTTGTGGTTAACAGCTATCTGCCAAGTAGGGTTGCCAGATTGAAAAATGGAGATGACTCCTGTATTGTTAATGGTTATACAGAAAGGGGGTTTAATCTAGTGTTGTTTGTCACAGAATCAAGAAACAAACAACACCTGTTGAAATTCCCTCTTCTGCACAACTTTAAAAGTAGAGGAGCCATCTCCAGTTTTCAGTCTGTCAGCCCTACTTCCAATTGTCAGTCTTTGGAACTGAACATATAACTTTGCTACATAAAGTTTTTCATGACAGGTCCCACAGCATTAGAGGCAACAACACAGTCAAGGAAAGCTGGGTGGTCAAATTCTAGCACAGGCAGTCAAGATGGGTAAGTCAAGAGAGTCTTTTGAGCTACATGCTCAAAGTGGGAACCAAACCAGGAGTAACAGTTACATAGAGCCAGACAGGCCTCCTTTGGCCACCTGCTCCATCCTTGCTCTTGGTAAGGCCAGGTCTTCCTAGAGCTTTACATGTAAAACTCTGTAGCGTTATTTTTTAAATGTTCTTAGTAGCAGAAAATGAAGGACTTCAGTAGCTGCAGGCAGTCATATTGCCATGGATGAGTTTAATGTAGATTACTAAGGTTCTCAGTATTAATACAGTGCTAATGCTAATTGCTTTCAATAGATTGTGGCAGAGATTTTTTTTCCCTTTCAGAGGAATAAATTTTGCTGTCATTTGGTTTCATCAGTCTTCCACTAGGATTATTGTTAGCTTCATTGTGTTGGGAGCTGATACTGTTTACTTAACAAAAAAGTTTTTTGGCTTACTGAGATACTGTGGTTTGTGTCAAAACTTAAGCTGGTGATACAGTGATGGGTGTTCTTAATCATTTGCAGCCTGCTCATCTGACTCCCCTGTATGTGAAGGAGGATCAAAATTCTGCCAACACAGCTTTTCTGTCTGCCAGTATCATGAATGTGTCTTGGATATTTTTAGTTTGGATCACAGTTCCTAGATGCCCTCAGCCAGCATAGCTATTAACCATGTTGGGTGGAGAATTCTGGAAATATAGTCCAAGAAGTGTAGTCCAAAAAATAACTATTGTTGGTCAGTAGTTCATCTCCTAATGCCTAGTCAGCTGTTTATGATTCTCAGATTGCCTGTTTCATTCCATTCTGTCCAAATAGCCAGAGATTAATGTTATTGCTTTTTAAAAGAAGCTTTATGAAGAACCTCCATCTAACCTTTCCAGGAATTGTGTTCTCTTTAGTCACACAGTGTGTACTGGAACAATTGTGAAAATAGCATATAACTTCATTGTGTGTATGTGAAGAATTACAGAGAGCTCTGTCTACATTTTTGTCCTTGGTGCCAGCCATGCATATATCTTTATGCTCAGAACGTTATTAGCACAACAGTTTCTTTAATTTAACTACAATAATGAACATTCATATCACAAAACATACACTTGCCATAAAATCCCAATTTAGCAAATGTCTTTTCCATCTTGGTCCAAATCATTCTAGTTTTATATTAGAAAGAAAAAGAACCTGCCTCTGAAAAATTAGTGATCTACTTTGAGAGCATTACAGGCAGGCAGAGCTTTAGATGCACAGTTGCACAGTTGCACTTTATGTAAAGCCACAGTGATGAGCCACGTTTCTCAACTCTGAAACAGAGGATGGGGAGTTTTTATGGGGGCTTTGCAAGCAGAGGAGGCAAGGATAAAGAGTGTGTGGACTCCTGTTGTTGCTGACCACCAAATCCTATTACCACTCACTATTAGCTATGCTGGTTGGAGCTGATGGGGTTTGCAATCCAGCAATATCTAAAGGGTTCAAGTTGCTTGTGCCTGCATCAGAGTTCTCTTTGCATTGTATTCGAAATTGAGTGCACATGCACACAAAACTATAATAATAATAATTATTGTTATATAATCAGTACATTGTCAGCCATGCATTTGTTCACAGGTGAAGCACTTTTGGTGATATGGGTGTACGTGATCTTCTGGCATTTAAACATATACACACATATATTAGTCTGAAATTTGGCAGGCTTCATTCTTCAGAAGAGACTACTATTAATTGAAAAGTTAATTTGGTTCTGCAAAAGGCAGAGTAGCAGCAGGAGCAGTAGTAGTAATAATAGTCGTTATAGCCATTTGTTGATTTCCCTGTTACAGTCAATGGGGAAACATATGAAACTTTTGGGAAATGACCTGAAGCAAGACTGTGCTTGAGATTTAAACCAAAGTGAGATATGAGTCAAAACTACCAAACTGAAGCAATCCTAAAACAATCTCCCCTGCCCTAACTGCACACTCAGTTCAGCTGATCAACAAGCCAACCAATCCAGAGCTAAACAATGTCCTTTTAAATTCAGTATCAAGTGCCTCAGAGGAAAAAGGTGCTTCTCCACCATGTTGTAGTTTTCACCAAATGAGCATGTGTTACTACTATTACTGTATATTCTTCCATCTTCCAAAGATGGTAGTGCTCTCACTGGCAACCTCAAGTCTGGACCTTTGCAATGCACTGTACATTAGACTACCACTGTACCAAGTTCAGAAACTTCAGTAAGTTTGAAACACATCAGCCAGATTGATTACTGGGACATCCAGGAGTGATATTACACCAATATTAAGATCATTCCACTGTCTGCTAATTAGTTTCTGGGCAAGGTACAAAGTGTTGGTTATCACCTTTAAAACCCTACATGGTTTGGATCCAAGTTACCTATGGGATTACCTCTTCCTGTATAATCCACCCTGTGTTCTCAGATCCTCTGGTGGACATTTATTCCAGTCAGCCAGGACCAGGTTGGCAACTGTCAGCCAGAGGACTTTTTCTTCAGCTGCCCCTAGACTGTGGAATGATCTACTGGAAGAGATTCGAGAGCTGAATACACTGTCCAAATTTAAATAAACATTGAAGACCAGTCTCTTCCGGCAGGCTTATCCATATGATTTTTAAATTATGAATTCTAAATGATGAATTTTAAATTTGGAATGTTTTAGAATGTGTATATCTTATTTGTCCTTTGAAACTGTTGCATGTTTAATTACTGTTTTTTAATTGATGTTTTTAATTGTTTATGTGTTGTTGTCAATCCATGGGGAGAGGTGGATAATAATCTCCTACCCTTAGATCAGGGGTAGGCAACCTTTTTGAGCTGGGGCCCGGGTTGCTGCCCCTCAGACATTTGGGGGGGCCAAAGCACCAAAAATAAATAAATAAATAAATAAATAAATAAATAATAAATAAATCTATTTTTTAAAAATTAAAAATTTTTTAAAAAATATGCATGCACACTCTCTCAGCCCCAGAAAAGCCATGGCAAAACCCCTGTGGAGATATTGCCAAGAAAACCCCAAGAACAAGTAATAACAACAATAATCAATATCATCATGGAGGGCGGCGGCAGCGGCAGGACTGGCCTAGGGCCGGTCCAAAGGCTTCAGGGGGCCGCATCCGGGCCTTAGGTTGCCTACCCCTGCCTTAGATGTAAAGGGCTCTGCACACATTCTTGTCAACTTCTCCTGTGGGTTTAAACCCCCTTCAGGGCTATGTGAACCAGTTCTGCCGTTCAAACTTGGGCTTCTGTTGTCACAGATCATAAGATACAAATGTGGTTTGATTTAAATTAAATCAAAATTTAACTTAAGTTTAGGTGACAATTCTTCTGTCAGAGATGTATTCTGAACTGCTCCCTTAGTAGCTGTTGTGGCATGGGAATTTTTAAAGAAAATGTATATGGAGCTGTCTATATCTTTAGGGTGAACTCTACTCTGGGGTGACTCCCTTTAATTTACATTGGGCCCAGGTCATAACCATCACTCAACTGGTAATTATACCAAAAATATATTGAAATCTGGAGGACAGTTACACTTAATCAGAGACAGAACTTAGCAAGCAAAGGATATATTCTGGCTTCTGACACTAGAGGGTTGAGTGTTTTACCAGATTTCTTCTTAAAACTTTCTTTTAAGTTGGTAACTTCAACCGGTTTGGGTAAAACTGCAGAATTTTAACCCAAGTATAAACAAAAGTGAGGGAATGAACTAACTAAATACT
>CM034706.1:205482872-205493483 GCA_020142125.1 Phrynosoma platyrhinos | reverse complement strand
GTCTTAAATATCCTTGCTAGGTAGAATGTGCCACTAAACACAGAGGGAATTACTTCTGAATAATTGTGGATAGGACCAAGTTGATGGCAATTACATTTTTGGATCACAACTTCTGGAATCTCCCAGAGTATGGCTATCTGTCAGTTTATGGAAATTGTACTCCAAAAAGTAAGCTCTGAACTCAAAGCTAACAATAATAATCGTGAGAGGGCTTGCAGTCCCCAAAACTTCTCAAACTATTAGCTACTCATATGTTAGGGAATTTGATTCACCAGATAGTATTTGTCTTTCCAAAGGCCTGGTCTACCATAGAAATCTTTCTCTTTGATCAATGAAAACAATAGGTCATAGGTTGCACAAATGTGGGCAGAAAGGTAAGAGATGTAATAACATGAAGGTTGTAGGATAATCTCTGTACTTCCACCTAAAAATGTTGGAGTGTCTAGGAAATTTGTAATTTTTACTGCTCATTTATCATGGTGCTTTCCTGCTTTTATTTTGAATGTGTATTTTAAATGTGTTTTTATCTTTATCATGTTTTCTGGTTTATTTTTGCTAAAAAGATTAATATCAAAGAATAGTAAAAGTTTTGCATGTTTTAAACCACTTTCATTTTAAAATTTAAAATAAATTTTTTAAAAGTTTAAATTTCATAATATTAAGAGTATAGATGAGATTTTTGCATTGACTAAATTGCCACTCAGAATTACTTATTACTAAAATTATTGTAGCAAAAGAAATTAGTTAAATCCTTGCCACCAAGTCTTATAAATATGAGTAACCTCAAATACCAGCTGTCCTGCCAGGAACTGAGTTTGGTTCATATGGACAGTTTAACCACTAAATTTAATTATTTCCAGTGGTTATAAAGTATTTTAGTGTACTATGGGCATTTCAGAAGGAAGTTGTGTAATTTATATGGCCATTATGAGTTTGTTTGAAGGACATTCTTGATGTACAGGATCCAAACACTATTTTGTTCTCCCTTTGCCAGGTCTGCTTGTTTGTTGGGCTCTATTACAATGTGATCATAGGCTGGAGCATCTTTTACTTTTTCAAATCTTTCCAGTATCCTCTGCCTTGGAGCGAGTGCCCTCTCTTAAGAAATGGTTCAGTGGCAAGTGAGTACCTTGTCTTCACAATTTGGTATGAGAGAGTGGGGAGTATGTCAAACCTTTGGGTTGCATTTTGGGATCAGTACTCATATATGGATAATTGTTCCATTAGTAATAAGCATTGGGCATTATCACAAAACACAGAAAGACTGATCCATTCACTTTTCTTTCCCATCTTTGTGAGGCACAAGGAGAAAGAAACATCTGCTTAACCTCTGCTTGCTCCTTCACAGCTAACCATGAAGGCTGAGAGATGCTGGCAGGTATAGTCCAAACAAGTACCTTTTCCAGGCTCTATGTGAACCCCGTCTTAAGACAACTATATGCTTTCCCTGGGAATGTTGAAAGTATTAGCGGAAAACCTCTCAGTCCAACTGGTGACAATCATTCAGGCTTGTTTCCAGCTGGTAGGATATAGAATTGCATTTGAGTGTTGGTTGGCAGCAAATAAATACTTTCCGTAAAGTAAAATAGAAATGCTTTGGAGGTTAATAGAGGATATAATAGAATTTGAACATCACCCAACAGATAAATGAATCTTTTATAGTGGGTGTAAATTATCCCATTTATTTAACCCGTTTCAGTTGGGAAATCTCCTTGCTCACTTTCTTCTATGAACCATAACTATCTTTCCTAAATTGTGATGCTTATATCCTCCTTAGGCTCTTAAGTACTAACTAACTTTGCTATGGCTTGTATTCATGAGATGTCAGAAGAAAGAACTGTGCATCACGTAACAAAGTTCATCTCATTTTCAGCTGTGGAACCAGAATGTGACAAAAGCTCTGCTACAACCTACTTTTGGTACCGTGATGCCTTGGATATTTCTAATTCCATCTCAGAGGGCGGTGGGCTTAACTGGAGAATGACCTTATGCCTATTAGCAGCTTGGAGCTTTGTGTGCTTGGCAATGATCAAAGGAATCCAGTCTTCTGGAAAGGTAAGGCCTGAGCATGGCAGCCTGACATAGAACAGAACTTGCCATACCCTACTACAAATGGACAGACTAGTGATGTGTCTCTATGTAATTCCTAAGTCTAAAGCTTTGGGAGGAACTAATTGAATCTGGATCCTCCATGAGACAAATCTGGGCCTCCACAACCACATTAAACCTATGGGACTATGGGTTTCCCTCCCTGTCCTAAATGGTAATCTAGAAATCAATAGCAGCTCTTTCTCCACAATTCTGCTCCCCATAACCATGAATTCAACCACTTCTAAACACCCTGAGCAGCTTAGTGGCCAGGAAAAACACAGAAAATAAGCAGGAAGAGAAGAAGAATGTAAACCTTGTCTGCTTTTCCACCAAATCCATTTTGCCTTGTGGCTGCTATGCGGTAGAGAAAAGAACTTGTGTAAAAGCTCATAGGAGAGGAGGTCAGTTTTGATGCAGCATTTGGCACTGGCACACTGAAGCAAACATTTTCAGGTTTCAGGGGGCACTATTGCTCAATTAGTTGTCTTATAAGATATTCACATAACTGACAAACTAGTTAATGTTTTCCTGGGGAATGGGGACTGCAGTACTGTTGAGGAAGGAGGGCTTTAGATCTCTGAATAGATAATTCGTCTCAGTAACTCACCAAATTCCTAAAATGCTTTACAGATAGACATTACTTAAAGTAGATGAATGTTTTCTGTGGTGTCGCTAGAGCTTTAGTATTCTTCCATGAAAATATCAAATACAAAGTCTACTCCTACTTTATGCCATAAGATCTCCTTCTCTCTTAGGTGATGTATTTCAGCTCGCTCTTTCCTTATGTGGTGCTGATCTGCTTCCTGGTCCGGGGGTTGCTCCTGAGAGGAGCAGTAGATGGCATCGTGCATATGTTCACTCCCAAGGTAAGTCGACTATACTTGTAATGTTGCGGCTGTTGTTGGGTTTTTTTATGTGTGTTGTTGATCATGTTATTGTTAATTTTATCATGCACTGCCTTTTTCTTCAGACTGGGTCTTGAGGTGATTTACAAATCAAAAAGATTACTGTACAAAAGTTGACATTAAAATAGCATTAAACTACTAACAGTATTAAAACAATGTAAAGCATACATTTGAAAAGAATAAAATGCAGTTAAACTAGTACAATTTAAAACAACTCATGTAATGTATAGGCTTACTCCACTTACAAATACAAGCCTTCAGCAGATTTAGAAAAGCTCTTTTCAGTAAGCAGAGTAGCTGATGATATATAGTTGTCAGGACTGAGAAATTTTCCCCAGTTACACCAGTATACTTGGAGTTCAAACAATTCACCTGTTATAAAAAGCCTTCACTCCATTTGTCAGCAATTCAAAACATATTATTTTCCCAAGTCAGACCCCGCCTCTTCTTTTCCCTCTTTACCAAGCTTTCCCCCACAAGATTCCCACAAGAACAAACTTTGTAATTGGAAAGTCATACTTCTTCCTGACACATCTGCTCATTATCCCAGGCCCGCCTATACACAATCTTTAGTTTTCCCAGCTTTCACCAATAGGATAACGTAACCCAACATCCCACATTTATACACATATGTTCAAACACAGCATGCTCCTAACAATGCAGCATCCTCTTAAATGTCTTTAAAAGGTCTCAGAGGTTTTTAGAGCAGTCAGAAACTTTCTGCAGAATGGTTTATCTTATGACCATACTCTGATGTTGCTCTGCTGTTGTCCTGGTTTTCATCTCTGAAATGCTAGTGGATATGTAAACCTGGCTGCCAAGGGGCTATCAAGTGATGACAACTGTGGAACCCACATTGCTGGACTGCCACTATGGATTCCCTAACACACACACATACTTTAGTCCCTGAGTGGGGTCTGAACCCTGACCGCCTGTATCCCTAAGGTCCCTTATAGGGATCCCCTAACCAGAAACCCCCAAACACACTAGAATGAAGCCTATTGCTTCAATACCGAGCTCCGGGAAGGTCCTACCCCCACAACTACTGGCTGGCCACCTACCTTGCAGAAACCATGCAGATACTTGTAAAGAAGACATAAAGAGGTTTATGGATCTGGATGGATTCCTGATGGCTCTTGGGAAGTTTCCTGTTGCCTTGGCAGGCAACTCTGTCAAAGCCCTTGTTGATCTCTGGAACAGGAAAATGACTAGGGCAATTGACATGATCACTCCTAAGTGTCCCATCTCATGGAGGCTGCATTCACACAGAAATAATACAGTTTGACACTATTTTAACTGCCCTGGTTCAATGCTATGGAATTCTGGAAACTGTAGTTCTATAAGACATTTAGTCTTCTCTGTCAGAAAACTTTGGTGGCATAATAAACTGCAGTTCTTAGGATGAGCCCATTAGTGTTTTAAGATCATCCGGAGAGACCCTCCTCTCTGTCCCACCACCTTCTCAAGCTTGTTTGGTGGAATAAGGGAGAGGGCCTTTTTGTTGGCTGCTCCCAGACTTTGGAACTCCCCAGAGAGGCCAGGATGGACCATCAAGGCCTTTACAAACGGTTGAGGCTGGGCTTTTAATGCTGGTATTGAAGTTTTTTTAAGGGTCTGGGTATAGTTTTATTTTTATTGTTTTAATCCATTTTAGTATTTTGAATTGTTTTGATATGTACTGTTTTTAAACATTTGTATCTTTTTAATTGTATTTTGTTATTTTAATGAATTGTGTGTTTTAATACCATATTAGTTTAATTCAGTTAGAATGCTCAATTTTGTATGTTTTTAATTGTATTGTTCTTTTAAGTTGTAAGCCACTTTGTGTCCCAATTTTGGGGAAAAAGAAGGTGGTGGTGGTGGTGGTGATAATGATGATGATGAAGATGATAATAAATAATAATAATACAGTAGAAGAGTGTAGTACTCTAAAGTTTCCTGGGGGGCTGGCTAATGCAGCCTCCTGGTTTCCCACAGTTGCCCACCCCATTACAGATGCTCAAGGAGACTGGCTGTAAATGCCTTTGATATGTTTTGGCTGATACTCAAACTGCAGCCCTGCCTCAATTTGCTAAAAATACCCTTATTGTGATAATGTCCCATCTGGATTAAAGCATTGTATTGAGTGAACTGCCTTTGAAAATGACCTGGAAACTGCAGTTGAACCAACCACAGGCTGCAGAACTGCTAAGTGGCATTCGACAATTCAGTCAAATTACACCAATGTTTTATAAGCTGCACTAACCAATTCCAGAAATGTTATGTGAAGCCTAAACAAGTTGGAGAGGAGGTTACTGGTCTGGGTAACCTTGAGCAAGTCACCCTTTGTCAGCCTCAATGGCAAACCCCCTCTGGAGAAACTTGCGACAAAACTCTTAGCGTCACCTTAAGTCAAAAATGATGGGAGCATACAATAACAAGCATTTCATATAAAATTGCACCCTCTGGAGACCACAGGAGGCATGACTCATTTCCCTCCAGATTTTCTGCAGAGAAGGAAAGGAAGTCTCTCAAGATTTGAGGCAGAATCTGAGAGACACACAAAAGGCATCTGATGGGGAGGACAGCTCATGGGCCACACAGTCCCAACTGTTTGGGGCCAGGGTATCTAAAGGACTGGGCTCTCATATTTCTACCAAACATTTTTAGAGTTCTTGCTCTGTGTGTTCTGGCCAAAAGAAGTTAAGGACTTTTATGGTGGTGATCCACTCAGGTTTGTTGTTGCTAACTGCCACTCAGGTTATGGAATGTTTTCTCCAGAGAGGCTTTGCCTAACATCTTTTCTGTGGTAATTTTCGTCTGTGAAGATCTTTTTATTCTCCTACACCTTTTGCAGTCTGTGATATTTAACCTTTGATCCACTGATTAAGTATTGTTACTATGTCGTCCTATCATTGGATTATTCACTTTTGACAGTTCATCAGCTAGTGGCCAACATGCTGGTGAAGAACTCTGCTTTAACATCCTGGGGTGGTCCTCAGACGGCAAACATGCACGTCCTCCACTGGGGCTGTATTTAAAGCTTTTCCTAGTTTGGTAGGAACTGCTAGAACTCATGCTCCACTGGCACATTTCCACTCCATGATGAGGCAGCAGAGTAGGACTTTGTGGAAGATAAAGATAATAATATAAATTAGAAAAGAGTGGTCTGATGAGGTGGACTTGAGTCCACAGAAGCTTATTTCAAATAAAACTTTTAGTCATTAAGATGCTACAAGACATTATTTTAAACAAATGATCATTTCATTTCACTGGATCCTAACATGTCTAGCATTTTTTGGATTTGCCGTTAGTCATCATAAATTCAGGAGAAAGATATAACATTTTATCTAGCTCATGCAAAAAAAACAAACAACTTATATATCATAGTATCTGCACACACAAGCACTGATGTACTGCACCAAGCTGTCATGTCTGTCTATCTGTTTGGCAGGTGGCTGAATTGACTTTCCTCTTGTCTCTTCTCATAGCTTGATAAAATGTTGGATCTCCAAGTTTGGCGAGAAGCAGCCACTCAGGTCTTCTTTGCCCTAGGCTTGGGCTTTGGTGGAGTTATTGCTTTCTCCAGTTACAACAAACAGGACAACAACTGCCACTTCGATGCAGCTCTTGTCTCCTTCATCAACTTTTTCACCTCTGTCTTGGCAACACTGGTAGTCTTTGCTGTGCTGGGCTTCAAAGCCAATGTCATGAATGAGAAATGTGTGATTGAGTAAGTACCGCATTAAGTATCCTAAGAGATTTCTCTGGAGGATGTGTGCAGGTGGGCTTTATATCTACATCAATCTGTATCTCTATCAATATCTACAAATATTTCAGAATAACTTTAATTTCTTAAAAGTGAAAATGGTTTAGGTGGTTCAGTTTTACTGTGGAGCTCTGACAGCTTGTATCTGCAATTTAATTCCTGGGAGTTTTAGAATGCTTTGTAGGACAGGGAAGTAAGCTCTTAACTATTATTGTTGTAAAGGGTGCTGTGGAACAAAAGGACTAATATCTCCCACATCAACTGCTGGGGGTTCACCTTCCTTGCTTTGCAGGAAGATGATGTTGTTCACCTTATTCCCAGAACTAGGTTAACAGCAATGTCTAAGGGCCAGGAAATGGCTGTGTAGTGATTTTTAGTTTCTCCACCTTAGGAATGCTGAGAAGATCTTGGGTTACCTGAACTCCAATATCCTGAGCCATGCACTCATTCCACCCCAAGTGAACTTCTCCCATCTCACAGCAAAGGACTACACTGAGATGTATGGTGTAATAAAGACGGTAAAGAAGGACCAATTCCAGAAGCTGGGACTAGATCCCTGTATACTTGAAGATGAGCTTGACAAGGTATGCTTATAGCTGAGGTTGTTTTTCATAGTTATTTGGGACTCAAAAGTCCTATATTATTTAGCTTTCACAACCAACTTGTGGTTGTGTGTTTTCATAATAAGTGCAAGGGTGAAAACAATATTGTGTTTATTGCACAAGTCATTGTGAAAAGCAATTGTACAAGAAGCTGCTCAATTGATTGCACAACTGTTTGCTATAGTAAGTTGGTGCAAAAACTAAGAATCACATTGCATCATGGATAGGGTAATAAATGCACTGGGAAGCCACAGCTAACCATGATTTTTCAGAATATGCATGTGTAGTAAAATAGATGCTTGTGCAATCATCAGTATGCATTTTGCATACTTTTTCCTACTCTTGTCCATGTAGGAAACTCTTCACATTGGGACCAGCCCAATAACTGCTTAGCTTTTGGGCTTCAAGAGACTCTGGTTGTACAGACAGAGATCTGTTTACATGAATACATGCACATCTGCTTTTAAAATATTTTCTTCTGCCAAGAGTAACATGAGCATCTTCTTTTGGCTGTGTAGTCAGTGCAGGGGACTGGCCTCGCATTCATAGCTTTCACAGAAGCAATGACCCACTTCCCAGCTTCTCCCTTCTGGTCAGTGATGTTCTTCCTGATGCTGATAAACCTGGGTTTGGGGAGCATGATTGGGACCATGGCTGGCATCACCACACCCATCATTGACATGTTCAAAGTGCGCAAGGAAGCATTAACAGGTAAGGTCACTCTTAGGGAAATTCACAGAGCTTGAAGTCTGGAAAAATAACTTTTGGGACTTCAACGCCCAGAATACCCCAGCTAGCATGGTCACTGTAACTCTTAAAGCCATTGCTGAATGCTGAAAGCAGAATCTCAGCTGTAGCAGTGAAATGTGTATGCAGTCCCAAAAGACAGAATGGAAAGATTTGGTATTTCAAGAGAGAATTTTCCCATTTGTTGTATCTACCCTCAGGAGAGCATATCAAGGATGGGTGGGTGAAAAGTATCTCTGCTTAACTGATAGCATTTCAAAACCCAGTCAGTCCAGTAAGCCCAGTAAAGAGGCAAATGGTTAGAATGTTTAGAAAGGTTATGTTTCTGGAAGTGGATAGACTTAGGGTCAGTTTGTATGAATGGAAGTGGATAGACAAAGGAGTTTATCACAAGGGAGGCAAAGTGCCCAAATCCACTGGAAAAAAAAAAAAAACAGGATTTAAAACCTGGAAAAACCCCACAAAAGTGGCTTGATTTTCAGACACATGAGAGTTAATGAGCATTAATGTTACATTAATACGGACAGAAAGTCAACAAAATGCACCACTTTTTACTTTCGGGATTTTCCAAAAGTAAAAAGAAGCACTTTTTGTTGACTTTCTGTCTGGGTTAATGTTGCATTACTGCTCATTAACCCTGACGTCATCTGAAAATCAATCCGCTTTTGAGGGTTTTTTCCACTTTCTGTCTGGGTTAATGTCAGACATTGTCTGAAAATCAATCTGCTTTTGTGGGGGGTTTTGCCAATTTAATTCCCATTTTTGCACAGGATCCCTCCTATGTGATAAACTCCTTAGTTAGCGTCAAATCATAAGAACAAATTGTGGTGAGTATATAGGTGATGAGAACTGGACTAACAAAGAGACAAAGTGGTTTTATGACAGCTTCATCACATTTGTCACACCACCATAAACCTGCCCCAAATGACCACTTGTGGAATGTTAACTTGGTAGTAAATCTTACTGGCTTCAGTGGAATTTAGTACCATGTAAGTATGCATGGGGATGTAGCCAAGTGTGGCCTGAGTTATGAAACACTTCACCATATGCCAAAAATGGCTTGGAACCACCCATGCATTGCTGACATATTTCACTAGTCTTGGCAAGTGAACTGATGAAACAGCCCAAGCAGCAGAGGACTGACTGCTGCCAAACTTGCTTGCAATCTAACAGGTTTTGTAGTTTGTTGTGACATCAGACTTCTCTAACAGAGAAGGCTAAATATCTCTCAGAATTACAAATCCCAGAATTTCAAAGCATTTGACCCATGGTAGTTTAAGTGGTGTCAACTGCATTATTTCTGTAGTACAGATTAGATCTAAATCTGATAAGCTAAATAAAGTGAAAACCTTCTAATGGGGTATGTAATATGGTCTATGATCCCAATATCCACATCTGCCTGAATTTTTCAAGATTTGTAAGTAGAATTTTTACCTTTTTCTAAAGCAGGGTTGGCCTTATGCAGCCCCCAAAGGGTTTTTTTTCAGCCCTCTCTCTTGGTTTTACAAAATTGTCTCTTGGTTTTACAAAATTGTGTGACTGCCATATACAGTTTGTCTCATACATACCAGTTCCACCATGGTAGCAAGTTTCAATACTGGCAGATTTTTATTATAAGCAGGATATAAAATAAATTATCATATATACCAGGACTAGAAATCATGCACCACTCCAGATATGGTTGGAATACAACTCCCAGCAGTCCTCACCACTGGCTGGGGCTGCTGGGACTTGCCGTCCAACTACATTGGGAGGGCTGCATGATTTCTTCTACAATGTGTAAACATAGAAAAAATAAATGTGCCTTGATACATCACATGAAATAAGCTACATGCATGATTTTTTTACTCTTGTATATTCTTTCTCATGTGAAATGGCTGGTACTGCAGCCATAGAAAAAAAACCACAGCAGTATTCATTGAACTAGCATAATGCAGCAGCTTTGTAATTAGTCTCTGATATATGACAAATAAGGACAAACAACTGCTTAATCAAGCATGGTTGGCTTAGACTGAAAATTCAGGGATACTATTGCATAATTGCCATATTTTTATAATAGAGCAACTTTTTAAATGTATCACCACAATCTGTATTCAGGGTCCTGTAGTAAATTGGTCATATGGGAGAATTGAATGACTGGTGGATAATTCTTCTGCCAGGAATGATGGGAAGCAGTGTTTCTCAAGCTATTTGCTGTGAAAGACCAGCAGATCCCCACAGTTCTTTGAGTACTAGTGATGTAACAGTTCTTATCCTCTGCTCTTTACAGTTGGCTGTTGTATTTTTGCTTTCTTTGTGGGGCTGATCTTTGTGCAACGGTCGGGCAACTACTTTGTCAACATGTTTGATGATTACTCTGCCACGCTGCCACTCACTCTTGTAGTCATCCTGGAGAACATTGCTGTGGCTTGGATTTACGGTACCAAGAAGTAAGAGTTCTTTTAAAGGAAGATAAGTGAGAAGATGAGCAAATTGCTCTGCAGAGGGGCGGGTTATAAATAAATTATTATTATTATTA
>CM034706.1:205466922-205480696 GCA_020142125.1 Phrynosoma platyrhinos | reverse complement strand
ACTGCTTCTTAAAATATCAAATTGTCTTAAGCATTACTCTTGATATATTAATTATATACCAATACTTATGTACAGAAAAGAGGAGAATGGGTTTGCGATGGGAGTTTTTCATCATCTTTATTTATACCCTCAAAACTGAAACAAAAAGACTTTGCTTCTTTTCTTGGAGTTGGAGGAAAGGTAAGAGTTATGTTTGCCCTGGTGCCAAAGGAAGTCTCATGGCTTGGAAAAATTACTTTTCTGTACTGCAGCTCCCCAAATACACCAGCCAGCAGGGCCACTGGCTATACTCGAAGTAGCTTTCAGAGGTTGTAGTCCAAACTTTCCCAAGCTTTGGGAAGACCAGCCTAATCATCTGTAACGTTGTTCTGGTGGTGAAGTAGACAAATGCTAATTACATTTCCCTTTTTCTTCCAGGCTGCAGAGAAATATCTCTACTATCCAAAATGGGCCATGGGTGTCCTTGTCTCATTGATCATACTGGCTATCCTTCCTCTGCCTGTAGTCTTCATTCTTCGCCAATTTCATCTGGTGTCAGATGGTTCCAATGCGCTGTCTGTCACATACAAGAAGGGACGCATGATGAAGGACATCTCTAACTTAGAAGACAATGATGAGACCCGTTTCATCTTGAGTAAAGTACCTAGTGAAACTCCCTCCCCAATGCCTACCCATCGTTCTTATCTGGGCCCAGGGACAACATCTCCAATGGAGATGAGCAGTGTTTCCAATGGACGCTATAGTGGTGGGTACCTTATGGCTACCACCCCTGAATCTGAACTGTGACCATCAACAAGCAACCCTCCCTTACTTGATGGGTGAAGGAGAGGAGGCCCTAGAGAAGGAACCAAGCTTTAGAAATCCCTTCCCAGAATTTACAGCAGTCAGGGGTCAGTTGATGTTGAGTGGTTATAAAAGCTGGGAAGGGAGGAAGCCTTTCCTCTGTCCATCTCTGGGCAAAATATCAGAGCCCACCTCAGTGAATAATAGTAATAAGATATTGCAATACATTCTATGGGCATAAGGACAATTTTAGCCAATTGGAACTGAAACACAAAAAAGCAACTCATATTCCAGCAATCAGAGACTGGAAAGGGGAAACAAAAGAAGGCAACAGCCAGATAAAAGTTTTCTTGCTTCCCAGAGCTCTCTCCCTGTCCATCCCTTTCCTCTAATTGAGAGAGTTCTTGTCTCATTCTGCTTAGTATATCTAAGCATCTCTATTTATAGCACAAGGAAGATTCTACCAGACTACCTATACTATAGGTTTAAGCTCTGATAATAGCCAACTTTCACACTTGCTTTGGTGAACACTTCTTACAAGTCTGGGCCAAGATGCATATTAGAGTGATAGCACATTACAATGCCCAGTGATGAGGGGGACCAAAACTGATGGAGGACCAAAAATTGTAAGGGAATTGAGGGGATCACATTTCAGTGAAGTTTGCATTGATATGCTTACTAATATTACTTGTATTGGTCTTCTACCAAAAAACAGCTCAAGCAGTGGGGCAGGTTGATATATGTGCCGTGTGTGTGGGAGAGAATCAAGGAACTATGTGTGTAGGACAGACTCTTTGCCATCAATGTAGTTTTGTTTGTTTGTTTGTTTGTTTGTTTAGAATTCATGGTGTCACTCCTGATATCATTTATCTAGCTCTGAGCAGGTTTTGAACTCAGACATCTAATCAAATACTCGGTAGGATCTTCAGGAGCAGCTACTCCCTCTACTGCAGCCTTTCCTCAACCCCGTGCCCTCCAGGTATATTCAGCCAAGTCAGTTTGTTGGGAGTTGCAATCCAACCCACTGGAAGGTATCTGGTTGTGGAATGCTGTTCTGGAGGCACACTGAGTGTATGCAAGAGGCTTTCTGCATTATTAGTTTTATGGATAATAAAAGCACATTTTAAAAAATGATTGCACATCCTGCTTCAAGATAGCACTCACTATCTTGTCTGTCACATTTTCTGAGTAACGTACTATATTTTGTGGCTCAGAAAATGTCATACCTCCTTCAGATGCTGCATTCATTGCCTTTGAAATAGCAGAGTGGAATGTGGATACACATGTGCAACAGTCATCTATAAGATACAGCAGTGACATTATGAATAACTTTTGACACAGCTTCCGTCTCTTGCTTAGTCATATTCATTTGGTGACTCAAGTGCCATTTATTTATTTATTTATTTTTTAAAAAAACTTCTTAAAAGTTTTGTATTATTATTCTTTGAATTGCTTGAGAGTTCTACAGTTCATGTGTGGGAGTACACACATAGTGAGATCCTTTTTAAAAATGTTCAAAAATGCCACATAATTTTGGAACCATTTTAAGATTTATTTTTCTTTCTTAATTTGGTGTTTAAGCATTTTCCTGCTGTGCTATTTGTGTGTGGAAGCATGCATCTAGTCTGTTGTTGTTTTTTTAAGAGGAGAACAGCAAAAAGGCTATTCTTCTTCTACCACCAAGTTGGAAAAGTGTACTTTATAAAGAAGTCCTGTGCTTTACAGCATCATCATGCAGTGGCTAATATTTAGAAGGCATTTTAGAGCTTATCTGCAATGAGTAAACTGGAGCCATGAGGGTGATTAAATACATCCTCGTGCCTGAAATCCTGCTTCCCCCAAAAGAGTCTTATAATTTCGACAATGATCAATCAAACAAATGGGGCCAGGTGCCTCATATACAGATCTTCAGGGCCCCTTAAGCCTGAGAAATTCCTAGTTCAGGAAGTGCATGTTTGCAAGAAACAATCATATTGGTACAATAGCAGTGTAATGTAGTCGATTTTGAAGTGCAGTACTCACTTTGATAGTCTCCATAGCCACACCAGCAAGGAACGTCCAAAGTCTCTGTGCCCATATTTCTGTTTCTATGCTCTATTTATCACTCCAAAATACTTTACAGTTGCAACAGGGATAGATCATAAGAATACATTGTTGCTGGGAAAATCCATTACTACCACAATCACCCTCACTGATTGTGAGGATTGCAGCTTAGCTTAAAAGGTATGGGGAAGCCTGATTTAAGTATCAGGAGAGTGATAATATGATCATCATTCCTGATTTAAAAAAAAAATTACGGGTGCTTCCATTCAAAAGCCCTGGGTCTTTTACATGATTAGATTTAAGACTGATTTTTCTGTTCCACCTCCATTAGTTTTCTGGTGGAGGCCACTTTAAATGGCTGCCCACAGAGATTGCCTCCAAGTGGCTAAAAAGTGTTTATGCACAAAAGTCTCACTACGGTCTTAGAATCATAGAATTAAAAGAGACCACAAGGGCCATCCAGTCCAACCCCCTGACATGCAGGAACTCAAAATCAAAGCATCCCCGACAGATGGTCTTGAGACTTCTAAGACTCTATCAATAAGTAATGGTGCTTCAACTGTAGGAACCATGGTTGCACTACAGTACTGCCCCCTCTAATTCAAGAACTGATTAGAAATGTCTAGGGGTTTGTTTTCCAAAATCTAATGCATTAACTCTGTACAGCTGGCTATATCCCTCAGCTAGTCCCTCTCCCACCTGACATACATATTCTTCATTTGAACTGGGGAGTGCAAGCAAAGATTCAGAATTTGGGCTCAGAATCTGACCTCATGAATGGAAACATTACTATTACACCAGGGGTAGGCAACCTAAGACCCGTGGGCCAGATGCGGCCCCCGAGGCCTTTGGACCGGCCCCAGGCTAGTCCTGCCGCCACCACCGCCGCCGCCCGCCATGATGATATTGATTATTGTTGCTATTACTTGTTCTTAGGGTTTTCTTGGCAAAATCTCCACAGGGGTTTTGCCATGGCTTTTTTGGGACTAAGAGAGTGTGCATGCATATTTTTTTAAAAAAAATAAAATTTTAAATTTTTATATTTATTTATTTATTTTTGGTGCTTTGGCCCCCCAATTGTCTGAGGGACAGCAACCCGGCCCCTGGCTCAAAAATGTTGCCTACCCCTGCTATTACACTGTCAGTGAGCAGAAGAACCTTACAAGTAAAGTCAGGCTGGGAGAAAATGACTGAACCAAGGCTACCCCATTGAGTTTTGTGGCATATTGGGGCATTTGAATCTAGATCTCCCACATTCCAGTACAGCACTTTAACAACTATAGCACTCTGATCCAGCATTGATTAACTCCTATAAAAAGCTCAGGACTGATTTCATTGTTCTCTTTCCCCATCTATATCCTTTTCCCCCTCTTCTGAAGCCAAGTCATCTTCTTAAGCATGGAGATTTTTCAGGGACTTGACTTCCTGAATTATGTGTATTTCTGCTGGTTCAGATTCTTTGCTTATGCACATTGGCACATGTTTGAAGTTCTATAAGACTGACCAGAACCAAAATAAATCAATGCACCTCCACTGTAGTGGGTAGACCAGATCTTCAAGGGAAGCAGATCTGTGTCACTTTGCTATGGATCTTGGTCACTGTCTCATGGGCCATACCTCCAATTCTGCAATGGGCCCATTGCGTTTGCTGCTCTTAACTTGTGATTCAGAGGCAATGGCATTGGAAAGACAAAGCAACACTATGTTATACATGTGTATATGTACATATATATAGAATAACCTATAGATTCTATTTCTATTGTATATTTATTCTGTAAATGGTGGTGTAAATTCTGTTAAATGACAAACATATTCCAAGAGTGATAATGTGAACTATTTTCATTCTCAGTGCTGTACAGATATATTTTACTGTATATTTGATATATTTATAATTTTTTTAGTGTATGATTGGTGATCACACCCTGCTGAGCTGCCCACTTGGGGGGTGGGTGGGGGAGCACTGAGGGGCACTGCCTTCATTATTTCTGTGGAAATGTTAACAGTATTACATTGTGGCATTTTGCTAGGCTTTAGAATTGGAAAGTGGTGAGATTCAGTGTTAGATGCCTTGAGCAATCGCTCCATGGAGTCTCTCTGTGTTAGGGCTTGTAACTGCTGTTGTGTTTATGTTTGTTATACTAGGATTAGCATTTCCTACAATATCATCACTTTCAAGGCCATTCTGTAGCTTTTCTTATTATGAATATTCTCTGTCAGTGAGTGTGGCTTAAGGACATCCCAAAATTGTCAGCTTATTCTGGCAGGTTGTGCAGTCATGTTCAGGGTATATAGTAGGGGTAGGGAAACTGGTCCTCCAGATGTTTTTGACTACCTCCCCCCCCATCTTCCATTACTATTAGCTGTACTGGGTGAGACTGATGGGACATGGAGTTCAAGAATAGCTGGAGGCCTACAGTTTTTTCACTCCTCTTATGTAGCTACAATAGCAAGTCAAAAATTAAAGTTGTATGTATTGTGGATCTGAAATGCAGAAATGGGTATTAGATGGGGAGCTTCAGAAGTCAATATTTCTTTTCTTTTTTCTTTTAAAAGAAAAAAAAGCTTGCTTTTCATACAGGAAGGTTATGAGACCTTTATTTATCTAAAGGTAGCTCTTGCTTAACAGATATATGATAATATGTGTCCAAACTTTCAAACTTTTTTTCAAAAAACATAGCCGTAATCAAAGAATTAGTGGCATATGATATTCTTGGTTGACTTGAAGTATTCTTAGTAATTACCCCATCTGTCATTTAACTGACTCCATAGCTGTTATCTGCTCACTGTAGACAGGCTAAAATCTTATAGCACTTCTATAGCACAAGCTACAACTTCGTAAAGCACAAAAGACCAGAAAAGAAAACCTATATTTCAGTGGCCACTTCCGTCAATGCAGCCTGTCCAGAATGTATCCCATATTCCTGTTTTGTACACTAGTTGAATCCAGTTGGCTGGGGTATTGGATATATCGTTGTCTTGGCCCTTAAGACACAACCAGATCAAAGCAGGTTTCCATGTTTTGGCACAGTCAAATAAATATTTAAGGCTGTAATCCTATGATCACTTACATGGGTTTATGTTCCACTGAACTCAGTGGGGATTACTTCTGTATAGATGTGTATAGGGTTATGCTGTAAGTTGTTGAATTGTTTGCCATAGGAAGGAATTTCAGCCATAGATAAGCACACTTAATTCAATTGGGCCGGTAATCCTTTCAATAATGCAGTTCTTGATAATAGCACAGGCAGCAGAGGAGCTCTATATACCAATACAGAAAATGCAAAGACCTAGCTGTGCTAGTCTGGAAAATAAGTATGCAAAAGGATCTTGTAGCATCTTTGAGATTAACTGAAAGAAGCTGGTAGCACAAACTTCTGTAGACTTGAGCCTACTTCCTCAGATGCAAACATGCATCTGAGGAAGTAGGCTCAAGTCTATGAATCTCAAAGATGCTACAAGATCTCTTTGCAAACTAATCCAGAGAATGATATGTCTCTTAGGGCTGAAGCAGATAGCCTGGGAGGTGTGATCTCCAGCTGCTCCAGCTGCAATCACTCCGGGACCGCAACAACTAGATGGCCCGCTCCTGAAGCAGGCCACTGCCATGGTCCTGATCGGACTACTTGCAGGTGCTGATTAAATGCACTCCTTTAAATCAGCTCCTTAGGCAGACTCAGTGCAGCTTCCAGCCACTTCAGGGGCATGTGTCATCTAAACGCCACACCCCCAAAGTGACCAGAAGCTACTCTATTTGTCCCATCTGTTTTGGGCCACAGTAACAAACTTCCATATGTGGATCTGTTTCTTTGGATCAGAATCCACAGGCAAATGCTCGTGACATCTATTCACACAATATTGGTTTCACAGTGGTACTGATCCAGGTGTTCATCCCCCAGCCCTATGTAGTGCAAATAATCATTTGTGATGAGAGCTGGATGGAATACATCCAGATGCATCATCATTTAACATAATAGGCCCTCAAATTTTGCCATGAAATGGGATTGAAGCCAAAGCTTTTAAAGGTTAAAGCACCTCAGCTGCTTTTGCTAAAGGATGCAAAGGATGAGCTTTTCATAGTGCTGCTAAAAAAAAAACACCCTGTAATCTGATATGCTTGGTATCTGATTGGGACCAGCTCCTACTATGACTCTGGAAACCAAGGTTTGAATAGCAGCTTAGCCATGGAAACCCCCTGTATGACCTTGGACAAGTCACATTCCCTCAGCCCCAGAAAAAGGCAAAGGCAAACCTCCATCTGAACAAATCTTGCCAAGAAAACCCCATGATAAGTTTCCGTTAAGGTCACCACAATTTGGAAATGAATTGCAGGCACCCAACAACAACAACAAACCTGCAGTCATGACCAGGCCTGGCAAGCATTTTTGGCTTATTTGTACCATGACAAATTGAGCCCTCATAAATTGAGCCCAAGCTTATCCCTCCATGTGGAGACCTTGTTCCTTGTTTCATTGTGTCTGTACATCAGAACTTGCCCTGATTCCTAAAAAGGACTTTAAAACTGAATACTAAATGAGAGTGTGACAAGTCATAGTGATATGTAAAATCATCAGTGTAGTTGGGATCATTGCATAGCGAGTGCTGACAATGGATAAACTGTGAAAGGAACAAGTAGTGATACACTTTGTGAATTCATCTTGTTGTACTAAAGTCAGAATGGATACACCAAAACAGCCCTAATTGGCCACCCATTGAGTTTCATTCAATGCAGCTAGACCAGGATGATCAGCATTTTCAAAATCAATACACAATTATCAAACTGGGATTCCTGGGATTAACAATAGCTCAAGTATTTTCCCAACAGTGCTATTCTGGATGTTCCTTATTTTTAGCAGTTGACAACGTGCCCTTTGGCTCTGCACTGTTTGAAATACTAGCAAACTCCTTCCTCCAGCATCATCAGGTAAACCAACACCTTCAGGTTAGTCTGATAGACATTGTCACACAGTTCTCACAAAACGTCAAGTGAGAAAGATGGTGGATAATATAGCAGGGAGCCTGCCAATTTAGCCAGAGTTTGGGAAGGCTACTTTTTGGACTACAACCCTGGCTGTGATGGCTAAGAGATTCTGGAAGATGTAATATAAAAAACCCCAACTTTCCCACCTCTGTTCTAAGCAAGTTATCCTCACCACCATTGCCACTGCATTACTTTTACAGAAGCATTTTTTATCTGATCGAATTTTACTATATATTCTTGCTACAGCCTTGTATTTTAGGCTGTTAACATGCTATTGGGTTCAAGTGGCAGCCACAAAATATGGCTGGCATAAGACTGGAATATCCCCACCCCACCCCCACCCCATTACTTCCTTCATACTTCATTCTGCTTGGAATGATGTCTTGACTCCAG
Source organism: Phrynosoma platyrhinos (assembly GCA_020142125.1). Classification (NCBI taxonomy): domain Eukaryota; kingdom Metazoa; phylum Chordata; class Lepidosauria; order Squamata; family Phrynosomatidae; genus Phrynosoma; species Phrynosoma platyrhinos. The sequence continues at coordinate 205,472,499 of CM034706.1, read as the reverse complement.
CTTCTCCTCCATCTGTGTTGTGCAGTAGACACAATTGCAAACTAGACATAGCAGGTCTATGCAGACATATTCAAAATTCTTTTGCAGATTCCCAGAGTCATCTTGGTCAGGGAATAGCAAGCCTAATATTTTACCTGTACCTGTTCTAATCTTGTAAACTGATCTGTGTCCCAGTCCTCAGAAAAAGGCAGGAAAGAAGAAAAATTAATACTTTATCATAGTGATTATTTGAAAACCAAGGGTGTGATTCATCAGAGGAAGAGAAATGTCCATTGACTTCATAGCAAGCCTGGAAGAGGTAGAAAAAAAGCAGTGTAAATTAGCCTGAAGAACTGGTATGCCCTAAAGAAAAGAGGATATGGTATATTTGAGCCAGTCATGCAGTGCTTGATCAGATAGCCTTTGTAGCTGGGCCCTGAATCCTTGTCTCTAAGAATGTCTGTAGTTGCAGGAAAGAACTTGGCATGGGCCTGCTGGGTTTTCTGAACTGTGCTAATATCATATAATGAAAAACATTGAAAGCACCTGTCTCTGACAAAACTTTACTGCACAGGGGATGGGGGGGGGGGAAGCACAGATTGTAATGATTTGTCTCATATACAGTGTAACCAGTGTAACTATTGTATACACCCTGTGTCAGCAGGAGAGTTCTAGTGTATGGGAGAAATACTGTAACAACAACTCTTAATAGCCTGGTATTAAAAAGATTTTTTTTCTTTACCATGCAATGTCTCCAGGGTCTCCTTTGTTTCTTGCACTTGGGAGGTTATGACCTGGAATTTGATTGTGTGACTGAACATATAACATATTTAAGCAAAGCCTGGCACCACTGAAATAGTAGGGCTACTGCTACTGCTTTATAAACAACACACACAATTCTCTTTCATTTCAAATACCTTCTCTGTGTTGGAGTACTAAGTAGATATGTACCTTATTGGATTAAGGCTAGAATCATATTGTTTATCCCAACCAGAGTAGACCAATTAAATCATCTGAATTTACTGGTGTGTTGACCGATGTGATTCAACAACTGAGTCATTGGATTTACTCTAATTGTGATTAAAAGGAAACCTGATGAATCAATTGTTGGATTGTGAATCAATGCATATGGAAATTCTGTTCAACAGGTCTACTCTAGTTGTGACTAGCAAAAAGATTCAAACCATTTATGAGTATTCTTGACTCACTCAAGGATACCCTAAAACAGCTTCCCTAAAACATTACCCCATAGATTTGTTGGTCTACAACTCCTACCATCCCCAGCTGATCACAACTCCCATCACTCCAGCTTCTCCCAGCATATATATGGGATGGAGAAGGATACCTGGAGGAGCTACTTCTTTCATTGAAAGACTAGAAGACTCTCACTTCTATTTTCTGGAGATAACTCAGGAAAATGTGTAGATGCTGATCCATCCAGTTGCTCAGTAAAAGGAATACATACTTCTGCTGTCCATGTTTTAACTAATGAACCCAAAGAGAGTGGGATGACTGACAAACAATGAGACAACTGGAACGACTGACAAACAGATCCTGTTTGTGGCCATAAGCCTGCTATTAATGCATTGTATAAGCCTTCACTTCTATTGAAATGCCCTCAGGATGGGAGATAAGGGCCTAAATCCTGTTTATCTCAGCTAGAACAGAGACTTACAGCAGGTTGTTTGCCTGAACCTACTGGGAAAAGCAAGATTCTGCTTCATCCTCTTTCCTCCCCTGCTGAATTAATTGAATGCAAACTACTGCTGAACTTTGAACTCATTTTGCACATTGGAACTAAGCTGATGACTAAGAGGGGAAATGAGAAGAGAAAGAAACTGGGACATAGTTCTTAGTGGGTTTTTCGGGCTGTGTGGCCATGTTCTAGAAGAGTTTCTTTCTGACATTTCACCAGCATCTGTGGCTGGCATCTTCAGAGAAACTCTTCTAGAACATGGCCACACAGCCCGAAAAACCCACAAAAAACTATGGATGCTGGCCACGAAAGCCTACGACTTCAAACTGGGACACTTTAAAAATAGCTGAAAAGGTGGGACAACAAAGGTTTAATAGGACTGACTCTCTCCAATTAGGATAGTTGGAGGCCAGCTCCTTCAAAGTCCACCCACCCATTTTAGGGTTGGTTGTGTGCCCCGTGAAGGGTTTTGGTGGCAGGTAATTGGCCTCTGGATGGGCCAAGGTCACTCACTCTGCTATAAATTCATTTAAGTGACACCACTTAGGCACATGTATAACCACAAGATGTCTCCCTTCTCCCTGGGAATTGGGTGAATGTGCTTGCAGTTTGGTCACTTCTGACACACACAAGACATGCAGAGGTAGCTGTGTTGGCTATGCAGCAAAATATAACAAAATCCAAAATACACATCAAGAGGATACCATTATTAGACCAACCAAAAGGTGCAAAATACATTATGCTAGCTTTTGAAGCTAACTGGTTTCTTCAGGTAAGAATGTTTAAAACCACACAGAAGGAAAGTGATGATGTCAGAATGACAAGCCTGTATCTTTCTTGAGATTTTTTTCCTGCTGGTGTTTAAAGTGGTCTCAAGGGAGGATTAATGCAGGCAGAGGCCACATCCCTTCTTGGCGATGAGAAGACTAAGGACAAGAGGCAGTAAAAGCCAGATAATAGAATTTCAGTTCCATTAACAGCAGCAGAGTAACTTCCTTAGAGAAGAGGGCTAGCCCTGTCTGTGCAAGTCTACAGTCCACTTTATAGGCAGAAAACTGTGTATCTTTCAAGAAGACTCTGTAAAGTCACATATGGAGACAGGTTTAGGTGCTGTGATAGGTATAACAGATCCTAACAATGAAGACATCCTGGAGTGTGTAACAATGTTTTCCACAGAGATAGTTGGGCATTCGATTTGCAAAGTTTCAGAGCAATATTAATAATACTTGACTTTAGGCATAAATATATTTTCAGAAGTCAGAAATGTTAACCAGCATGGCTTGACTTTTACTGAAGCATTTGGAACCAAGCCACTTGGAACCAAACATTTTTACAGGTCTGCTTGAATCCAAGAGTTGTCATATCATTAGAGGGCAGGGCTGGCACATGATGATATCATGACTGTTTAACAATACTAAGCTGTAGTGTAAAGCATCATAAGACAAAAAAAGTGTAGTTCAGAATGTGAACAGGCCTAGAACAAGTAGGATGTGCAACAAAATGACACTGTGTGGTGTAATTTGTCTAGAATGAAAGAGAAATTAATGTAATTTATTAGAGTAGGAAATTTACATGAAAAAGTATTAAATCCACTGCAATGGAATTTGTCTGGAATGAGTGAATCTATATTCTATAATAAAATGCTGCAATATGAAATTATTCTAATCAGTATCCCAGTTAGGCATTTCTTTCTTTTCTTTCTTTCTCCATTTTAGGATTTTTATTTTATTTTATTATTGTAGTGGTAGAAATTTTTATTGCATTCTGTGCAATCATGCAGGCCACATGATCACAGAGTAGTCTCTGACAAGGCTGGTTCTTTGGCTTAGTTATGGAGATGAGCACCGCCCTCTGCAGTTGGACATGACTTGACAACCTTGTCAACGGGGAATACTTTTACCTTTAGAGATAGAAATACTTTTGCCCTTCCTTCTGGTTGATGTTGTTTTCATGTGCCTTCAAGTCAACTCAATTTTATGGCAACCCTGTCATAGCATTTTCTTGGTAAGATTTGTTCAGAGGAGTTTTGTCAGTACGTTCATCTTAGGTTGAGAGTGTGCAACTTGCCCAAGGTCACCCACTTGGTTTCCCTGGCTCAGTGGGGATTTGAATCTTGGTCTCCCAGTGTCCTATCCCAACATTCAGACAACTACTTCATGCTGGCTTCCAACCCAGTCCTAGATACATTAAAAATTAGATTTCTCAGATGAAATGCATGATTAGTTGTTTCATCTTTCCATCCTCATTCCATCCTGGGGACATTTTAAAACAGGTTCTCAATAGAAACCAAGAAATAGTCTGCCTAGCCATGGAGAGAGTTTTCTTGTACAGTTTTTATATTGATGCACCACAGATTGGAAATGTTCAAGATACAGTCCTATGCCCCAAAAAGGAGACATAAAAATTAACCACAGGATCACCGCATTAATTTCCCAGCAAGCAAAGTCATGCTCAAACTTTTGCAGCAAAGACTCCTACTGTGTATGGAGTGAGAAATGCTGGGTTCAGGAAAGGAAGGGGCACTAGGAATCACATTGTAAACATACATGGATAATAGAGTGTGCCAAATAATTCCAAAAGAAAATCAGTGTGTTTTATAGACTACAGCAATGCCTTTGATTGTATAAATCACAAAAAGCTATGGATTGCTCTTAAAAGAAATGGGTGTGTCACAACATTTTCTTTTCCTGATATGTAACCTGTACTCAGGACAAGAAGCTACTGTTAGAAAAGAATATGGAGAAACAGAATGCTTCAACTGGAAAGAGAGTCAGAATATGGAGAAATAGAATGCTTCAACTGCATCCTATCACCCTATCTATTCAATTTGTATGCTGGAAATATCATATACAGAGCAGGACTAGACTCAGGGGAAGGAGGTGTGCAAGTCAGAGGAAGGAACATTAACAATTTAAGATATGCAGATAGCACCATGCTACTAGCAGAAAATATCAAAGACCTGGGACAATTACTGAAGAAAGTCAAGGAAGAAAGAGCTAAAGCAGGTTTATTGATGAATGTTAAGAAAACAAAAATAATTATCAGAGATTATTTACATAACTATAAAGTAAACAATGAAGAATTTGAAATAGTTTTTCCATATCTTGGCTCAATCATTGACCAGAATGGAGTCAAGAAACCAGAAGAAGACTAGGACTTGGAAGGGCAGCTATGAAAGAACTGGACAAGATCCTGAAGGGCAAAGATATATCACTGAATATTAAAGTTAGCATTGTCCATGCCATTGTATTTCCCATCACTATGTATGGTTGTGATAACTGGATGGTGAAGAAAGCTGACAGGAAGAAAATAAATTCATTTGAGGTGTGGTGCTGGACAAGAGTTCTGCAGCTACCATGGACTGCTAAAAAGGCAAGCAAATGAGTCCTAGAAAAAGTCAACACCTTTTTCTCCTTAGGAGCCAAAATGACTAAATTAAGGCTATACTATTGGGTCATATCATGAGAAGACATGACTTATTATAAAAGACAATAATACTTGGTAAGGTCAAAGGCAGTAGGAAAATTTGAAGACCATATTCCGGATGGATAGACTCAATCAAAGAGTCTGCCCTGAGTCTGCAAGATAAGGATAGAGTATTCTGAAGATGTCTCATTGTGAATCAAGATTGACTTGAGGGCAGCTAATGTACACACAATCTCTTCTTTCCTCCTCCTTTTCCAGCCACTTATATTGTTGTGGAACTGGGTTTAGTTTCAGGACTCCCCAAGATTTTGTTTTGTGCCAAACATGGACACACATTGTTGCTATAGGATAAGTGGTGTCAAGAAATGCAGCAGATGGTATACAGCAGAGGAGTATTCCAGACCTTTCCTGATTCAATCCAACTTCCCCCACCAGCCAACAGTAATAATAATAATAATAATAATAATAATAATAAT
>CM034706.1:205422887-205449587 GCA_020142125.1 Phrynosoma platyrhinos | reverse complement strand
GGGCGCAGCTGGCGTATCAGCCGAAGCTGATAGCAGGTACTCCTGACCATCGCATTTACCTGATTTGTCACCTAAGAGGAGTCCATCACCTTCCCTGCTATCAGATGGCATTTGGACTGACAATAGCAGAGATGCAAGCATCTTGCGCAGGAAGCTAGTGTGATGAAATGTTTAAGAGTGTCAGATGAAGGAGACCTAGATCCAAATTCTCACTCACCCATGAAGCTGACTAAATAACCTTGGGTAAGTTATGATCTCTCAATCTAACCTATTCTCAGGATGGTTATGAAAATAAAATGAGGTAGGAGGAATAAAGTTCTATATAGGGCACCATGAACTCATGTTTTAGTGGCCACTGTGGCTGTTCTTAACATTTCTTTCAGTATCATGTTCACAGCATGGAAATGTTATTACCTTTGATGTTTACCTTGCAGGCCAAAGAGCCATCCATGTCATGAAGCACCTTTCACCTGCTAAGATTGGCTTGTCAGCTGTAGCCATCCTGGACCAAGATAGCCTCATCTCACATATCCATTAATTGGTAACATCCAAACTGGACTACTATAATGCACTGTATATGGAGCTAGCCCTAAAGATAGTTATCTTGAAACATTTTGAGAGCCAGTGAAGATGCTTCAACCACTCACTTCAACTCTGGCTGATAATTTGGCAGCCAGAGTTGAAGTGACTGGTTGAAACGTCTTCACTGGCTCTCAAATTGTTTCAAGATATATTTTAAGATGCAGGCTTTGGACAGGTATTTGAAGTACCACTGGCTCCCATATAAACCAACCCCTTCCTTAAGATTTTATCAGTCTCTCTTCCTCTGGGGCCCAGATATTTTAAGCTTATTAGCTACATGAGACTAATATATTTACAGAGAGAACACATGTGGGGTTTCTCCTCATTCACTGTACTTGTTAGTGTCATGGAAGGAGGGATTTTCTCCATATGGCCTGGCATCCACTGACAGAAACTTCTGCAGCCTTGCTACTACTTATATTTGTTGTTAAAGTGCATGTGTTGTTACATGTGTTTGCCAGTTCTGACATATGTTGACCCTATGAATGAGCAATGCTCAAGAAACCCTGTTATTAACAGACCCATTCAGGTCTTGTAAACTGAGTGCTTAATAGTTTCCTTTATTGAGCCAACCCACCTGTAATGTAGTGTTTCTCTTTTTCTAATTACTTCCAACTTTACCTAGTATAATAATCTTTTCTAATGAATTCTGTATCATGAGCTATTCAAAGTACAATATCTCAGTTTAGTAATTTTGGCTGCTCTAGAAGCTATTTTAATTGTATTTTTGGTGGCCCGTGGTATTTGGAAAATGCCTCCATCATCTTATTTCAAACTGGTTGATGTTTTTCCTTTCAGCATTCATTCTTGTCCAGCTTTCACATATATAAATTGGAAATACCATGGATGATCCTACTTTGGTGTTCAATGATATATCTTTTACGCCTGATGATCTTACCTGGCTGCTTCATAGTTCCCCTTTCAAATGTTGGTCTTGATCTGATTTCTTGACCACGGTCACCATATTAATAACTGAGCCAAGATATAGAAATGCTTAACAATTCTGATGTCTTCATAAGCTTTAAAGCTGTGTAGGTTTTACCCTGAATGCACCAGACCCCCTCTGAAATTAATGGGGTTGTCATAAGTTAAAGGCAACTTGAAGGCACATACTCAATTTAAGATCTACTGTAGTCATTATTTATAACACCACAGACCTAAAGCAACTACTGAGGAAGATAAAGGAAAAAAGTACAAAGGCTTATTGTTGAACATAAAGAAAACAAAAATAATGACCACAGAGAATTTGCACAAATTTATCCTAGGCAATGAGGAAATAGAAATAGTGAAAGAGTTCTCATACCTGGGATCAAACATCGATCAGAGCAGGGACTGCAGTCACGAAATCATAAGAAGACTAAGAATGTGGAGGGCAGCTATGAAAGAAGTAGAAGATATCCTAAAATGTAAAGATATACAACTGAACAATAAAGTTAGAATCATACAAGCCATTGTATGCCCTATTACCATTTATGGATGTGAGAGCTGGACAATTAAGAAAGCGGATAGAAAGAAAATAAATTCATTTGAGATGTGGTACTGGAGAAGAGTGCTAAGACTACTGGGGACAGCCAAAAGGACAAACAAATGGGTCCTAGAACAGATCAAGCCAAAAATCTCCCTAGAAGCCAAGACAACTAGACTGAGGCTGTCATACTTTGGTCACATCATGAGAAGGCATGGCTTATTGGAAAAAACAATAATGCTAGGAAAGTAGAAAGAGAAGAAGGCTGCATGCTAAATGGATGGACTCTATTAAAGAGGTCATGGGAACTAAGCACAGCAATGGAGAACAGGAAGTTTTGGTGATGTCTCATCGATGGAGTCTCCATGGGTCGAGATTGGCTCAAAGGCAGTTAACAATAAAAATAGTCAGCTGTAATAATGTGTAACTAAATACCTTAAAGGCATGTGCTGACCGATTGGTCGTAATAAAGAACTTTGTACTTTGTACCTTAAAGGCATCAGATCCCATCTGATCTTAAAAGCTAATCAGGATCAGCCCTGGGTGGTGCTTGGGTGGAAGACCACCAACAAACACCAGGTGTTGTAGGCTGTATTTCAGATGAAGGAACTGGCAAAACCTCCTCTGAGTATTCCTTGCCTCAGAAAACCCTATGAAATTTATGGGGTCACCATAAGTCAACAGGTGACTTGGAGGCACACACACACACCACACCATACACACACACGCATGTACGCTAGTTGAGATAATGGCATGCATTTTATCAGTCAGAGATCTGAGTAGAATTCCTTCCCAAGGGCCAGATTGGTACAAAGTTTTAAAATGAGCCTTGTTTCAAGCTGCTTTTAGCTGAGATTCTGGGTTGAATATTTAACTTTTTAAAGGTTAGGAGTGGTGCTGGATTTAAATTGTTTTTACTTTTTCAATTTAATTATACAGGAGAGTGCTGCTGGCTTGTAAATTGTTTTAAACCATTGTTTTATACCATTGTAACTGTACTGGAACATTGTTGTTTTATGCTTAGTTTAAATGTGAGCCATCTCGTGAAAGCTTCGCCATAAAAAGCAACACAGAAGTATTTGAAAGAAATAAATTTAAATATAGTGAATGTTCCAAAGTGCTGGGCCATTTTCACCATGAAGTAATATGGAATCAGAATTTGCCCTCCAGATTCTTGAGTTTATGTTATCATTGCTTGAATTGTAGTCAATGATGAGTTAGTACAATGGCTAGATTTTGACTGGGGCTAAGCACTAGAATGGAAAAGCTTTGTGAAGCCACTGCATTTTGCAGTATGCTGATCACTGCGCAGTGGGATGGTTGGGTGGCCTGATTTTCCAAATAAAGCATCCAGTAGGTCTGAGAGAAATGTTATACTTGCATGTGCATGTGTTTTGTTCCTGAAACATTCTGCATCTTATGGAACTACAGCCAAGAACATGAATTCTCTTTAGTATGGAAAAGCATCAAAATGCCATCAGTATAATCAGATGGAATGCCAAAAAGCATTATAAAAGCAGAGCAAATTCTTTTTAAAAAATGATTTAAAAAAATGGGTGCTAAATCCAATTGTTAGTCCCAGTTAGAATAGACCCACTGAATCAATGGGATTTATATGAATGCTGACATAAAATCCCATTCATTTAATGAGTCTGTTTTAGTTGGGACCAATAATTAGATTTAACTCCTCATTATTTAATTTTATATCTAATTTTTATTTTCAGTTTCTTACATTAGCAGTGGATTTCTTTACATGTTTACTCATGTATAGTGAAGTCTTGCAAGTTCTGCTATATTCAGCAGGACTTAATCTCAGACAAATGTGCAGTTCTGGACATTGACTTGACAGTAATTCTCAGAGGCGTTACCTCTGAGTAGACATGCATAGTCTTTCACTTATAGGACAGTATATGTATATGTAGCCTCAGTGTTCCTTAAAAATATAACCTGAGTTAAACTTAAAGCTGAATTAAAACACATAAGTAAAATATTTACAATCTGATTAATAATGTTAACAGAACCAGATGACACTTGGTGAAGCACCCTGAATTAAAGTATATTTTTTGCTGTCAAAGACAGAACTGGGAGGGGAGCTGGAAATGGATTAACAGATCCCATCTGATCTGAGAAATTAATCAAGGTCAGGCCTGGTTAGAACTTGGAAGGGAGACTGCCTGGGATGACCAGATGCTGTAGGCTATACTTCAAAGAAAGGAACTGGCAAATCCATCTCCAAGTCTTCCTTTCCTAAGAAAACTCTATGAAATTCATGGGGTTGCCATAATTTGATAGGTGACTTGAAAACATATGCGGTATCCATTAGATACCAGAGCAAGTAAATTGGGTGGCAAGTTATGGACATTTGTTTCTCTATCAGCCAAAGGGAACATTTATTTCTCTCCCATAGAGAGGAAAAAAATGTTTTGCTGTCTAACTACAAGCCCTTGCTTCTGAAAACTCCCAGATTTCAAAAGCAGTTTCCTCTGCGACAAGGGGAACTTGCTCAGGGAGAACAAAAACTTAAAACATCCCTGGGTTTGTTGAACAGGTTTTTTTACCAAGGATCCTCTTTGACTTGGGTTGCAATCCTATATTCACTTCTTTGGGAGTAAGCCTGGGTGAATAATGTATTTTCTTCCAGTTTTTATTGCCATCAGTCCTGGCCAGTGTAACCAATAATGAGGGTTGGTGGGTGTTAAAGTCTAACAACATCTGGAGAGCCTCCCTTTCCTTGGTAAGTCTTTTAAGTACAGTAGGTTATCTTGTATAATGTCTTTGCTTGTGCACAGAAAAATCTAACAGGTTCTCAGGCAATCTTTTTGTTTCCAAGCAGATGTACATCCTGTAGTAGTGGAAAAGGAACATGGTAGGCTGCATAACCAAATATTCTTCTAGGTAATAGAAAGTTGAGAACCAATATTTTTACTACAGTAATATGGTACCCAGAGAATAGATGAATTACCAAATGGAAAACTTGATTTAAAGCACTGGTTTTTGTGTTTTTGTGTTGACTGAAATTGTTTGAGACTTGTTCCAACTCTTTATGAACTAAATCAAAGAAACAGCTCATTGTGCATTTGTATTGGTTTTAATTCCTGCTTTGTAGTTTTTATGTGTGTTTGTGTGTGTGCGTGCGTGTGTGTGTTTTAAAGAAACTTTTAATTCTTTAATTCTTGTTTTGTTGCCAAACTAAAGCACAAAGGAAGATGAACATGAATGAGACTGGAGTCCAAGCAAACACAAATAGTCCCAGTTGGGCAATTGAGATCCTTTGGTTTATTCTTGGTATCAATGCAATGTGTTAAAACTGGCCTTTGGGATGCAAGAGAAATCAAAAGTTACAACAAGTTCTATGGCAAATTCCATGCTGCCAATATCTGGTTCAGAAAAGGACACAATAAAGAGAGAAGGAAGTCGAGACCACCTTGTTTGGACCTTGCCTGACTTGCGAACAAGGGTCATCACCAACAGTAACATCATGGGAGTTAATAGTAGTAGAACTTCAAAACTAGCATAGCAGAGTAGGCTGACCTACTATGCACATTTACTTGGGGGGAAATCCTACTAATTTCAGTGAGGCTTACTTTTAAGTAAACTTGTATAGGAACATATTGTGGTGATACTTTCATTAGGCCAACTATAATGGCATAATACTCCTTGTGCTAGCTTTCAAACTCATAAGCTTCTTCATCAAGCAAAGATGGGAAAAAACATGCAGGGGGAGTCTGATGGTGTTAATACTCCCCCAGCCTACAAGATGCATTGAGGTGGTATAGAGCCATTGGGTTGTGGGCTACTTTTATAGTTCACCCCAGGGGTAGGAAATTGTCAAATGTTATGGGGACTGTATGTGCCCTCCATGGGACTTTGGAGAACCACACCACCATATCGTACCATTTTCATTGGCCTAAAATAGCTCCCCACAACCCACAAGGGTTGCCATTTTAGCCTCAGGAAAGGCATGTTGTTGTTTCTAATCTGAAAGTCAGCTGTATTTCACTACTTGTTTTTTTTTTAATGTGGCCAAAACCTGAGGCTATTTCCCACCCCCCCACCCCCACCCCCCACACACCATTTTTTTCCAGCACAGGTGGGGTTACTGGAAGGCTTGGCATTTCAAAAATGGCCTTGTATATCATAGGCTGCCCATGAGCTCCACTTTTCCCACTCTTATTCTGCTCACACCTTTCCTTGGCATGTTTCTTCAGAATGTTTGCCATTGTCATCCTTTGAGGCTGAGAGAATGTGACTTGCCCAAGATCACCCAGTGGGTTTATAAGGCTGAGTGGGGATTTGAATCCTGGTCTCCAGTATCATAGTCCAACTCTCAAACCACTACACCATGTTGGCTTCACCTACATGACTCTAGGTCCATCACTTCCCTTTCCCTGCATTCTTATCGACCATCTCTGCCTGATGAAGAAGCTTGTGAACTTCAAATGCTAACTAATATTGTATCTTTCTGGGTGGCCTAATAAAGGTCTCACCACTATTATGGATTTGAAATATAGTCAGCATAGTACCCTTTCATTTGTATATATTGGTACAGGATGTGAGTCTGGCTTGGAATGTGTGTGATTAGAATTAAAAATTCCCAGTTCCCAAAATGGGCAACCATATCTGTCTATTGCAGTAAAAACAAAAATGAGTCCCTGGCACCTTACAGATAAATGCATTTACTGTAGCTTGAACTTTTATGGACTGTAGCATATTTCATCAGGTGCATGAAATGTTTAGTAAATCCATCTTCAGGGATTGGACTGTATACAACAAGGTAAGAGGAAAATTAAAAGTAGAAAGTATTGACAGTGATAAATGCATTATTAACAGTGGCCATTCACCAAATTGTTGCTGATAGCGCGAACATCGTGGCACTTTGTAAGCCAGTTAACACATATAGTGTGATAAGAAACTTGTGGTGTGATGTAATCATGAAAAACAGAATCCTTACAGGGAAGTCATTTTGCATTATACACTGATGGCCAAAGGCTCATATAATATGTGTAATGACAACACCAAACAGGTCTTTTGATCAGAGCTATCTCTGATCCCAGTTCAAATCAAGCATGTATTTTAATTCTGTCTTCTTTGTAGTGATTAATAAAGGCAGATGAGAAAGAGGGAGAAAGAAAATGTATTTTGAAGCTTGTCACATCTCTTTTTAGGCTGTTTTTTTTGTCTCCTATGGCCTATTCATTTTAAACACTGAGCTTTTCCTCCCTTTCTCCTCCAGGTAATTGCCTTTGCCTCACTTTTTTTCATTCTGGTGTCCATCACCACATTTTGCTTGGAGACACACGAAGCCTTCATCATCGCCGTGAATACAACTGAGATGGTGGTGGATGGCAACACAACACGGATCATTGTGGTGCAGAAGATGGAGACAGAGCCCATTCTTACATACATTGAGGGAGTCTGTGTCCTGTGGTTCACTTTGGAGTTTCTAGTGCGCATTGTTTGTTGCCCAGATAAATTGGTCTTTGTTAAAAACCTTCTTAATATCATTGACTTTGTAGCCATCTTGCCCTTCTATTTAGAGGTGGGTCTCAGTGGACTGTCATCCAAGGCTGCACGGGATGTTCTGGGTTTCCTGAGGGTAGTCCGCTTTGTTCGGATCCTTCGGATCTTCAAGTTGACCCGCCATTTTGTGGGCCTTCGGGTGCTGGGCCATACACTCCGAGCCAGTACCAATGAGTTTCTCCTTCTCATCATCTTCCTGGCTCTGGGAGTTTTGATCTTTGCCACAATGATCTATTATGCTGAAAGGATTGGTGCCAAGCCATCTGATCCTAGTGGTAGTGAACATACCCACTTTAAGAATATTCCTATTGGATTCTGGTGGGCAGTGGTGACCATGACAACATTGGGATATGGTGACATGTACCCCAAAACCTGGTCAGGAATGCTGGTGGGAGCACTTTGTGCTCTGGCTGGAGTCCTCACCATTGCCATGCCCGTCCCAGTAATTGTCAACAACTTTGGAATGTATTACTCCTTGGCCATGGCTAAGCAAAAGCTCCCAAAGAAGAAGAAGAAGCATATACCTCACCCAGCTCCGCTTGACTCTCCAGCATATTACAAGTCAGATGACAACTCTCCTCGCAACAGTGTTCAGAGTTATAACAGCCCCCTGGCAGCAGCAACAGCAGCAGGGATGGTGGAAAGAAAAAGATCAGGTGAGATGTTAAGATTCTGGGCTCAGCAAAACCTGGGGAACAGAAGAAATGGTGCTAGGTATCTGCATGCAGTTAAATCACACCTTGTGGAGGCTCAAAGGCAAATTTTCTATCATGTATATCTCACTCTGGATGGGGGATTCTGAGAGCTGTATTCCAAGACAGTAAAGTTTTCAAGCTTTAGATCACTGCTGCCATGATCATATAGCTGAAAGGGACACAAGGACTATCTTCTAGTTCATCCCCCTGCCATGTAGGGCACCCCAGAAAGATGTCACACTAGAAAGATGGCCATTAACCTCTGTAGACTTCCAAAGAAGGAGAGGCAACCACCCTTTAAGGCAATCTGTTCCACTGTCAGATAGCTCTTACAATCAAGAACTTCTAATGCTTAGGTGGAATCCCTTTTCTTGTAATTTGAATCCATTGGCTTATGTTCTAGTCTCTGGAATAGCTGATTGATAGTAATAAACATTGATTCAAACCAGCAGTGGAGTACAACTGCAAATCCTCTGGCCAGTAATAATTATTGTGACTACTATATTCTGGGAGGTGTAGTCAAGTTTTCCAAATTCTGGCCATGCCTGGCCTATATGGATAATGGGCCTTCCTCCTGTGCATTTATTCATCATTTGAACCTTTCTGCACCAGAAAGTATCTGAGGTTTTTGGTACCCCAAATTTCTGCACCAGAAAATATCTGAGGTTTTTGGTACCCCAAACTTAGTCCCTAATTATCAGAGTTTGGAAAGTAACTTTGCAAAACCAATTATTTACAGTTATATCCCAAAGCCATCCTCAGTAGTTGGTTAACCATGATGATTACAAAATAATTTGTTATTTGCCTGTTTCATAGAAATGTCCAGTAACATTTTTGGAAAGATCATCTCAGTGTTTTCCATTCAGCAGTATCAGATCCCATGACTGTGGAGACCAGGGTTCGATTCCCCGTTTGGCCATGAAACTCATTGGGTGACCTTGGGCAACTGACATGCTCTCAGGCTCAGGGGATGGCAATGCAAACCCTCCTCTGAACAAATCTTGCCAAAAAAAACCTCCATGATAGGCTTGCCTTAGGGTCACCATAAGTCAGAAACAATGTGACGGCATACAGCAGCAAAGCATCAGATCCCACATGAGCCAGCACTTGAAGCATGTGGTACTTTTCCACTCCTATTTAGTGAGGCTACCTCACTGTGATGGTAAAAGTAACTAAAAGTTACAGTTGTACTACAAAAGGAGTGAAGTCTTCCCTTGTTGAGTTGTAGCTGTCATATGATGTATTTATACCTTTATTATTGGGAAAGGAATTAATTACAAGTAGCAACTGATTGCAAACAGAGGGTTCCAAGTTGTGCTAATTATAGATGCCACAATATGTGTGTGCTGGTGTGAAGCATGAAAGGTGGGAATTAATTGATGCAGGTAATTTATTCCTGATTCCTGTTGTGCCTTTGTTTGTTTGTTTGTCTGTTTCAGCAATTGGCAGTTGATAAGCTAGCTTTATAGTTGCTTCCCAGGGCTGTGCCTCTCCTGGGTTTCTCATTGCAGACTCCTGGCTAACAGTGGGAAGTGCTTTGGGACGTTCATAGAAAGCCTAAGTGTACAGCAGGCTTTAAAGGGGAAGAGAGATTGCACTTTCTCTGTTTTTGCTGGAAGTCAGGCCAGACTTTTTATTGAAGAGGTTTCTGGTAAATGACTCCTGAAGAGACTAATGTGTGGGGTGGTGTTTGTGTGTATGGCTGTGTTTGCATATGTAGTATAGGAAGCATTAAAGCAATGGGATTGGCACACTATGCATCAGCTGAGGATTTAACTTGAATGCCTTTGCTCCTTATTTGGATCATAACAAATAAAATACAGACAACATAAAAGGTGTGAGCTCAAGAAGTGTTTATATGAATGCTGACATAAAATCCCATTCATTTAATGAGTCTGTTTTAGTTGGGACCTTGACCTCAGTGCAGCTCTGCTTACAAGATGATGATGATAGTGGTGGTGGTGGTGGTGGTGATGAGAAGAAGAGGAGGCAGAGGAGGAGGAAGAAGAAGTTGTTGCTAGTCAAATTAAACTTTCAGGCAAACAGCTCAATAGCAGGCTAATTGCAGCCATTGTCAAGTGTCAACTTTTCCACCCAAAAGAGAGAACATGGTTGGTTATAGACTAGCTTTATAAAGTGGAGTAGATGGGATGCAGCCAGTATAATTGATGCTGATTGTCCTTCTTGATGAAATGAATCTGAGAACTTTGCTCCATGATAGTGCTGTTGACTATTAAGCTTATCGCACCAGTACCTGTAATGTTCCCACCAAGTCCCTGGAACGTAACGATATGGAAATGGGTGTTACTTCATTAGACTATTGATAACAGGATAGTAACATTATGAGAACACATATTATCGCACTACATTTACTATTGTACTGGTACCGGCGCTAAAGTAGTTCCTCAGCTGTCCCTCATTGGCGCATGCTCACTGTTGCGAAAACCCCTATGTCTGCATTGGAAAGAATGCTACCGAGAGGTTTAGTTAGCGAGCATTCATTGTTTTTTCTTGTAAACACGATGCAATTAAATCTACAAAAATAAAAAAAATTAAATTACCTGTGGCACCTTCCATGTGTCAACACCAGAAGAGTTGAGTTGAGTTTGTGAAAGTTCTAGGATGGGAGGGGAGGAAGTTGTCTTAGCCAATCAGAACATGAGGACAGATTGAGACCAGGTACGATTATCACACACACATCATATTGAATGGTCTGAAAATGTTTTTGCTGGCTGAGGATGCATTTTTACAGTTCTCCTGCTGGAAAGGGCTAGGGACTGTCAGAGCATGGAACGGGAACTTGATGGGGATCATACCATGCGATAAAATATGTTCCGTTCTCATTATGTTCCGAGAACACAATGTGATAAGCTTATATATTTCAGAGGAAGGAACTGACAAAACCACCTCTGAAGACTCCTTGCCAAAGAAAACCGTAGGAAATCCACAAGGTTGCCCAAGCTGACAGGTGACTTGAAGGAACATATATACAGTATACAGTTGACCAGTTCACTAGTATTGTTTTCTTCAGACATGGACTGAGGCAGTGTTGTGAGACAATTAATGCACTGGAGGGTGGGGGGAGGGAGAAAGATCTAGTCTAGCATTGCTGTGTCCATACTGGAATAGTATGACTGGCATGTTACAAATGGTATTTTATTCGTAAGTATCTACTGTGGTCTGTAGCTTTAGATGCTCAAATATCAAGTAGCTGATACAGAAAACTCCAGTTTCTGCAGAAATGATATGAAGGCATCACCAAAGTCTCAACACTTGATGTGTTTGCCCACATTTTCTGTAAGCTTGCTTTTTTAATAAATGTGATGGGACTGAAAGACATGGTACACTCTCTTTTCTGTAATGTTCAGTATTTAGTTGGTTCACTTTTCCATAATGGTGAATGAGCTGAGTGCAGATCCCCAGATTAGAAGATGATGTCCCAGGATTGTGGCCAAATTCCCAGATGGCATAAACTGCTGGAACTCAGCACAAGAGCAGCTGTGTTGCCTCCCACTACAATGGACAATTTAAAGATACAGAGCTCAGAAGAATTTACTTTTTTTGGAGTCCAGCTCCCAGAATCCCCTAATCGGCATGGTATGGCTGCCAGACTGGGGAATAGTCCCAACAGGTAATTTTTCCAGGCTCTGTAAAGGTATATGACTAATTTGCAACCTAGGTCCTAGTTTCTGTAATGCCCCATGTAGTTATCATACACAACTGTTACTCTAG
Organism: Phrynosoma platyrhinos; assembly: GCA_020142125.1. Taxonomy (NCBI): domain Eukaryota; kingdom Metazoa; phylum Chordata; class Lepidosauria; order Squamata; family Phrynosomatidae; genus Phrynosoma; species Phrynosoma platyrhinos. The sequence goes on along the minus strand of CM034706.1, from coordinate 205,437,593 downwards.
TGTGAACAAGACAGCTTTCCCCCCTCTATACTGCTTGTTGTTTTATTGTTGTGTGCCTTCAAGTTGTTTCCAATTTATGGCAACCCTTAAGTGACCCTATCATGGGGTTTTCTTGGCAAGATTGGTTCAGAGTAGGTTTGCCATTGCTTTCCCCTGAGGCTGAGAGCATGTTAGTTGCCCAAGGCTACCCAGTTGGTTACACTGCTACCTCTTTACAACTTTTGTTCACTGTCAGGCAACATGTTCTCAGCGCCCTGTCTCTAGGACTTCCAACAGCTATCTGTTTGAGTGCTAGTTGATACAAAAGAAAATTCCTGTATTTGTGGCTTTGCTTATCCTTCAAAAGACAGGCAAGCAAAAGTCCCAAAGGGAAACTGTTCAACTTCTCCCTGAAGCAAAATGCTATGTAACTGTTATACTCCTTGAGATCCCTGAGGCTGTCAAGACAGCAAAGCAGAGACTAATATCTGAGGAAGTTCTTTTAACTGTACATAATGTATTCAGTAATGTTAATAATATCAATCAATGCTGTTAAATAAACATATAGCTAACATCATCTAGGAAATGAAACATTTTCCTCCAATTCATTGCCACTTCATTTCTCTTCTGGACAGAGTTCTTCAGCCAACAAAGCAGGGGATGTCAATAGAAAAAGAGCCAAGCAATGAAAGTCCTCCTGGGTGGGATATAGTAGCCTCACACAGTGGCATGGCATCAAGGTTCTTCAAGCATGAATAGGAACTCTACTTGACTGTGCCAACCTGTTTCAAAATGTCCAAGAAAAGCAAGTATCAGGAAGTCTGGTTTTCTTGTGTCTCAAATGTTGATTTCCCCCCTCCTTTCTTTCCCAAGATACCAAGCAGAACGGTGATGCCAACGTGGTGCTGTCTGATGAAGAGCAGCCTCTTTCATCACCACATGAGGAGAAGCAGCCCATGAGGCGCTCAAGTCCCAGAGACAAAACCAAGAAAGCAGCCACCTGCTTTCTTCTGAGCACTGGAGATTTCTCTTGCACTGCTGATGGTGGCATCCAAAAAGGTATGAAGGAGACCCTGAAATGTGTGCCAGGGGATGGAGGGAAGGTTGTAGATAGACCAAATAAGATATATTTATGAGGCAGGGTTCTCCCTTGTAAAACAAATAGAAAAGGGAGGGAAATACTCTTATTTTTAAGACAGTGGTTGTCCCTGCTCTTTCTATGTCTGCTGTACCCTAAAGGTGCCAGATCCTGTCTGATCTTAGAACATTTATATAACATTTCTAAGGGGTACTTTCATGGTGCACAACTATATCGGTATGGCTCCACATCAATTGTCATGGTTCCATACCATTGAATGCTGGGATTTGCAGTTTAGGGAGGGGTACTTAGAATTCTCTAGTCCTTCATCAAACTACAGACTCTGGGATTCCATAAAATGTTGTCATGAAAGTTTAAGTATTTTGCGTATTTTAAATGCTGTAACCCGCCCCGATTGCTCCGCAGAGGGGCGGGCTATAAATAAAATTTATTATTATTATTATTATTATTATTATGTGGAATCATAGCAGTCTATTTGTGTAGTGAGAAAGGAATCTAGTGCAGCAATAGACAAAGCAGGGATGATGATTTCCACCTATGCCCTCCTTTGTCCCATTCCTTCCCCCATCCCAGTCCCGTTGCCAAGCTGCTGTGGACTCCAGGTATGCTGTTCTGGTTCTGGAAGGTGTGGAACAAGGCTGGGGAGGAGGTATGTGGGAGAAGTTGAAATTGTTTTTTCTTGCACTGTAGTAAAGGTAAAATGAACATTAGAGTTTATCACACGGGGATAAACCGCAAAAATCCCATGCAGAAACGGGATTTAAAAACTGGGGAAAAAAACACAAAAGCAGGTAATTTTTCACACATTATTAATAACCCAAACAGAAAGTAGACAAAACCTGCCCCTTTTTACTTATGGGATTTTCTGAAAGTAAAAAGGAACGGGTTTTGTCTAGTTTCCTTTCAGGTTAATGTTGTGTTAATTCTCATTAACACTAACGTTGTCTGAAAAACAACCCACTTTTGTGTGTGGTTTTTTTTACTTTTTGTTTGAGTTAACCCCAAATGTCATCTGAAAAACTACCCGCTTTTGCGAGTTTTTTTCAATTTAAATCCAGTTTCTGCATAGGATCCATCCCTTATGATAAACTCCATTGTCTGGCTTGCAACTCAGTTGTGCTCATTTATAGTGCTCTTGCACTACATCAGTGCTACTTACTTTTACTCCTGGAAGAGCTACATTTTGTATTGCAGTGCCTAGAATCTCCCAGCTGTGCTGGCTACAGGATATTCTGGTGTTACTTTTTTTTTTTTTTTTTTGTAATGTCTCCTAACTCTAGTTTTATGTACCGATAACTGATCAGAAAAGAGAAGTCAGGCTGAACCAATCCTGTAAGTACAGTGTCAGAATGACCAGAAAAATAGATAACTAAATTAAAAATACAGTTGTCCCTCCCCATTCGCGGACTTTGGGTCCGTGGTCTCACTTTTTGTGGGGAGGGACAAGTAGCTATAGGTAAAATGGCCAAGCATGCCTGTGCATGGCGCCGTGCGTGTGCCATGGGTGTGCACACCATTAGTTTCAATGGGTCTCAAATATTAGTGAGTTACGATTTTCACGGGGCAGGGGGGTCTGAAATGGATCCCCCGCAAATTGCAACCGTATGTTGGTGAAATTAATTTAATGGATTAATCAGTGAAAATATATATTACCCAGTATTATTTTAAGCAGTGGGCCTAAGTACTCTAAAGGTGCCAGATCCTGTCTGATCTTGGAAGCTAAGCAGGGTTAACTTGGATGGGAGACTGCCAATGAATACCAGGTGCAGTATTTCAGAGGAAGTAACTGGCAAAGACCATCTCTGAGGCCAGGTTTGTACAGGCCAGAATACTCTGGGAGCAGTGCCAAAGTCCCCCTTGCCATTATTTCAGCACTCCAGAACAACGCAAGGCAGCTGTTACCATGCATGTCCTGCAATGCCGTGTCCCCTGCCACTGCTGGCATGAATCACTCACTCCCTCTGAGGCCAAAAAAGTGTTGCTGGGCACCTTGTTCTAACTTCAGATAAAGTGACTTCACTAGCAACAGTGGTGGAGATGGGGGGGTGGAACAGTGGGACACATTGTAAACAGCTGACCTACATTGCTCTGAAGGGCTCCAGATTTTCTGGGAAGATTCAGAGCAAAAGGTGAGTTTTTAGAATCTGTGTTAAAATTATAAGATTCAGTGCTGAATGGGCCATACATCATCTGGACAGTTTGCACAAGAATTGGAGGTTGGGCCCTGCATCATCTGGATTGATGGCAGTGAGGAATGGGAGAGGATGCATTATTGGACCCATGTGGACGTGGCCCAACTATTCTCTGCCTAAGAAAACCTTGTGAAATGTATGGAGTCGCCATAAGTCGACAGGTGACTTGAAGGTACACACACACACACACAATTTTCATCTCAAGCAAAGACAAAGGAAAAAGGGACACAGAGGATTTTGACACATTAAAGAAAAGTTAATAACCTCTAAATAAAGTAAAAGCATTCACATTTTTAAAAATCCCTGGAAGCTAATCACAACTCTGAGCAGTACACAGGATAAGGGGTGATCTTGAGTTATTAGCAGCAGATACAAAAGAATGAGGAATAGTCATTCATCTAGAATAGAGTCTAGCAGCAGCTGAGAGGGGGGGCTACACTTTCCCCATCCCTGGATTTTTGTATTAGTTACTTCTTTCCAGTGGCATCACTAAGGTTGGTGTCACTTGGCGTGGTTACTCAGAAGGAGCTGCTGGGAGGGAAATTGACAACCCTGCCCACCTGCCCCCATTTGGCCACCTGCCTAGGCCTGGAAAGGGTTGGTGGGCAGCAGCGGTGGCCTACCCTGCTCTCCTTTCCCTCCCGCTGCCTTACTCATTCAGCTGCCACCCACCCAAACCCATAAAGGGTTGGTGGGGGGTGACCAGCTGGGCAAGCAAGGCCATGGGAGAGGACAGAAGGGAGGGCAGGGCTTGTCATTCAGGCTTCTCTACTACTGTGGCTCCTTCGGCAGAGAGAGCCATGGCAGCAGAGAAGCCAGAATGGGTATGCACCTGCCCTTCTTCTCTAGTGCCTTTGCTCCCTTAACAGAGAGAGCCATGGCTGTGGAGAAGCCAGAATGGGCTTGCACCCAGCCTTTCTTCTCCACTGCCTTGGCTCCCTTATATGAAAACTCAGAGGAATGACACCCAGTAAGGCCCTCCACCCCACTATCAGGGGCTGCAGTGATCTGCTCCTACTCTCCAGCAGCTAGCTGGTGGGAAAGGAAGGCAATGATGACAGGAAGGGGAGAAGTCTGTGGTGCCACCGCCACCACCAGCACATCCCATTCCCTGCTGGCCAGTACCCCACCAGACCTTGATGGAGCTGCTGGGTGGCAGCGGCACAGCACAGCACCCTACAGACACAATGGGTGGAGGGCCTGACTGAGTGTCACCCTGCTGAGATGTCACCCAGTGTGTTTGCACTCACTGCATTCCCTATTGATGCCCTTGCTGCCTTCATCCTGTGTTGTCATTTTGGCCGCTAGTCTTTGATCAAAGTCCGTCGCACCCCCATCCCTTCTCATCCTTTCTTCAAATTTCTCAGCAGCAGAATTTTCCCAATTCATATACAATACCTTATTTTTGCTAATATCCTTTAAATTTAGTGCATTTAAGCTCTGACCTAGTCAGCATGCACAAAAGAAGAATAGTGAAAAGATTACTTTTCTAAAAACTCATAGCATGTAGGCTGTGTAAGTTTATAGATTTCCATCATAGTAGCAGTCAGTGGCCATGGGGAGGCAAACTTTTAGACAGATGGTTGGGAAAGCATGACCAAATAGGACTGAGTCATTATCATGAACACATCTGCTGGCTCTGTGCCCCTTTCTGTTGAGAATTGAAAAGCAAGCTGTAGCTGCTTAGTTCTGATGCTGAGCTTGACAGAGTTGACTTTTGGGTATGTATGTTTGTGTGTGCGTGCACTACAACTCCTAAAGTTTTCCAGCTAGAATAACCATTGGTTGGAGGAGTCTAGAGATCCCTAGAATTGTTAACCGAATTTCACCCAGAAGAACAGGATCTAAATCTAAAGGGATGCATGCATGGTGTATTAATTTTATTTTTAGAGGAATTTAAAACCTTCACATTCAATAACTTCTTCTTCAAGGCTATATTGACATTGAAAACTGAGATGGAAAAAATAGAATGATTGTTGGCCTTATAAGAGGCTGTGAGATCTAGAATGGGAGGTCATCCTATAATTCTGCAGACTGTTCTCAGTTGCTTCTTCTCAGGAGACCTAGTTTTGAATGGTGAGATGGCAAAAGGTAATGCAATAATATGTGCATTAGGCAGTCTCATTCTCAGAGCTTAGAAATGTAACTTTTTGGACTACAACTCTCAACATCCAACAGCCAGTGTACCCAGTGCCAAAAGTAACTTTTCAAAGCATTGCTCCAACTTTTCTTAATATTTTTGACCAATCCTGTCATTGGCCAGCTGGTCAGGAGGCAAGGGTAAGCATATATTTCTAGACATCCCTCATTAGACAGTGCTTGTGTCAAGAATAAAGAAAACTTACAAGAAGCACTTCCATGGTTGCAGATATTGTAGTTGTCAGGTGCTGTCAAGTCACCTTTGACTTATGGTGATCATATGAATAAGAGACCTCCCAAGATAACCTGTCATCAACAGCCTTGCTCAGATCCTGCCAGCTCAAGACTGTGGCTTCCTTGATTGAGTCTATCTACTTGTAACATTTGCTTCCTCTTTTCTTATTGCTTCCCACTTTACCAAGCATTTATCATGTTTTCTAATACATCACCTCATCTCATGATATGGACAAAATACAATAGTCTCAGTCTAGTCATTTTGGCTTCTAAGGAGAGTTCAGGCTTGATTTGCTATGGGAATCCATTTATTGGTCAGTTTGTCACTCCATGGTAGCTGTAGAACTCTCCTTCTGCACCATATTTCAAAAGTGGTGATTCTCTTCCTGTCAGCTTTCTTCACTGTCCAGCTTTCACAACCATACATAGAAATCAGAAATACGTCAGCATGGCTCTTGTATTTGGTGATATACCTTTGCGCTTGAGGATACAGCTGCCCTTCCAAGTCAGACTTCTTCTGATTTCTTGACTACAGTCTCCATTTTTATTTATGGCTGAGTATAACTATAGAAAGTCTTTGATTATTTTGATGTCTTCATCATCTACTTTAAAGTTCTGTAAATCATCTGTGGCTGTTATTCTGGTGTTTTGTTTTTTTTAAAAAAAAATTCAACTGTAACCCTGTTTTTGCACTGATGCCCTTGCCTGCCTTTAACATTGGTTCCAAGTCTTATTTTCTGCAAATAATATGATACTATCTGTGTATCTTAAATTATGGATGTTCCTTTCTCCGATTTTTATACCTCCTTCCTCTGAGTCTAAGCCAACTTTCCATATGATATGTTCTGCATGTAAATTAATTAGTGTGATTAAAATGCAGCCTTGTCTGGCTGATGGAAAACCATTCTGTTTTTCTATATTGTGACCTCATAGAGGCCTCTTGTCCCAAATAGGTTATGCATCAGGACAATCAAATGTTGTGGGACAAACATGGATACAATAATGTTTGGACTGAGAGGTCATGATGGAGACTAAGAATATTTTGGGCAGACTATACACATCCTGCATGCTTCTATTATTTCTTTGTAATAGCCTTCCTCCTCCCACTGCTGATCATTTGGAAATAACTTGAGTGGATTTATATATTATCCATATTTAAAATGAGATGAGAAAACTGTGTCTGAGTCGTACGTAGACAAGTGTATATTGAATGTTCCAGTGTGTACAATTCATTTTACAACATAATGTGGAAAACCATGTTTGAGAGTAAAGCAGGCATCTGATACAATTAAATGTAAGTTAAGAGTAAATAAGTGAACCTGGACAACAACCCATGATATGACTCCTAGTTTTCTAATAGTTATACAGAACTGGGAATTATAACAAGTGCAGTTTCTCCCATTTATCTCATGCACAGCTATTAATAGCATCAAATCCTTATTGGTTCTAGCAATCCAAAACTGAAGCTTAATGATCTATGTTACTGTGGTGAACAGATTGTTGGGTGAGCTAGGTTTTTTGTCTGATTCACCATGGTTCTTCTTATGTTCTTCTTTTCTTATGTCTGAATACACAGGCATAGTTGTAGAAGTGAATCAAAGATCATAAGGCAAGGCAAGGCAACTTGCTTCTTCTACATGTTTTCCAGTATTTAATTCATCCCCTTATGTCAGTGTAAATGTGTCCTTCGGTAGAGTGTGAGGACATAGAGAATACTGCATCTCTGATGTATCATGATATAAAAGAAAGACACCAGCTGCCTTCTGGTGGCACTGATCTCTCTATAAAAATGCATCCAAATAGTTCCTTGGCAACAAACAAACCTGGTTTTAACCATTTTAGGTGACAACAGTCAGCGTCAGTGTGCTTTGCTGGAATAGTTGCCTGCCTAGCTGAACTGCTCTATTAGCCACTTTCACAATTATTTACCAATTATCATTTTCTCTTTATAGTTTTTTTCAATAGTAGCTTGTACCTTGTGTCTGAATTTCATTCACTCTTTCTTGATACAGAAAGCAGTGAGAAAAATAGAAATATATTTATAACTGTATGACAGTATAACAGGGCCTGAATACCCTAAAGGCACCAGATCTTGTCTGGAAGCTAAGCAGGGTCAGCCCTGATTGGAAGAGAGAGTACCAGTGAATACAAAGTGCTGTAGGCTATATTTAAGAGGAGGGCAAGGCAATATTCTGAATATTCCTTGCTTAAGAAAACCCTATGAAATTCATGAGATTGCCAAAAGCAGACAGGAGACTTGAAGGTACATACACACACACATGGCAATACAGTATAACTGTCATACCTGTACTTAAAGAAGGGATGCTTTCATTTTCAGGAGAGTGGAAGGTAGATGTACATTTACGTTATCCATAGCAAGAACCAGACTACATCATGGAAATAGTGTGATAACATGAGTGTGTCTATAGGACACAGTTATAGAAATTTGATACCTATTTTATTTTCCTGGCTCCAACCTACAGAATGCTGGAAGTTTTAGTTTGATAAGGTTTTATTCCCTAGGTAGCTCTAGTGTACTCTTCTTAACTATCCTTGAATTAGAATTCCGAGTATTTCACCAAATTATAAACCACCAGGTTCCATAGGATGGAGTCATGATAAACAGTGGTATCAAAATTATGTAACTGTGGCTGCTGCTACACTGGAGAATTAATGCCATTTGACACCACTTAATTGTCAAAGCTCCATCCTATGGAGTCCTAGGATTTGTAATTTGTTGTGGCATCAGAGCATTCTAGCAGAGAAGGCAAAATATCTCACAAAACTACAAATCCCAGAATTCTGTAGCATTGAGCCACAGCAGATGAAGCAGTGTCAAATTGCATTAATTCTGCAGTGTAGATGCAGCCTGTTACTAAGAGCTTCTACAGGTGTAAAGATGTTACCAGCTCATGTGATGTCTGCATAACCACTTTCACAATGAACTGAATTTGTTCGGCTTACTACAGCTGAATGAACAATACTATCACTTGGCCCCAGCTATTGGCACAAAATTATTACTGCTTATTACTTTCCATTGGTGGTATGTAGAGCATTAATTGCCAAAAACAAAATGGGAGTGCTCATCCCTTATCATGCTAGATCATCACCTCCTCCACCTTGATGGTCCTCTTGCCAGATCTTGGAAAAGTTATATTTTGCATTAGGATTACTAGTTTCCTCTGGCATGGCTGCTGACTATGCTGGCTGAGGAATTCTGGGAGCTGTAGTCCAAAGAATAACTCTTCCAGCTGAGCTACTTGCCACCTTTCTCTCCCATCTGTTATTATCAACAAAACTTGATATCTGCTCCAAAATATATAGGAGAAAGAATGGAGCAAGGTCTTAAGCATTGATCAGACCTGGGACTCTGATATTTTATCATGCATGCTTGAGATTCTCTCTTTCTGCCTTTCCTGCTCTCTCCTAATCCTCCCCTTCCTTTTCCTACTTCCTCCATTCTTTAAAGAAAGACAGGCAGAAAGAAAATTGCAGTGATAGTAGTACTGTTCATCCTTATGTAACCTGGCTTACTATAGAATATAGAGAAAAGTGTTGGGTAACCATTAGCCCTCCAGATAATGGTGGTCTACAGCTCCCACCACCATGGACCATTGGCTGTGCTGGTTCAGGCTGATGGGAATCATAACCCAATAACATCTGGGGGGCAACAAGTTGCCTTAGAGCATAGGCATCCTGATTCAGTGCATGTTTACATGATATTAAATTCCACTGTGTTCAGTTGGTCTTACATGACTTTAAATGTGCATATTTTAAGTATGCAGAAGATCACAGCCTTAAAGTTAGGAGCCATTTCTGAATTCCTGGCAATCCTGAATTATTGCTTCTAAATAATAATAGTGTTCTTAGGGCTATAAGCTGAATAACGTTAGCATCTTATTATAAGTGGTTAATGGTCCTCCATCTAAAGAACAATATCAAATGGCTAGAAGCCCTGGACTGGAAGGTCCCTTGGGTTCTGCTTTCTGCCTTTGACCATCAAGTGAAAATAATTCTCGGATATGGTATAGCTTGCTGTTCATAGAATTTGAGGAAGGAGAAAGGTAAAATGCCAAGTCTTTCATCAGTTTGTAAACCTTGTGCTTTAGTAGCTGTGAATGAACTGTGCCCTGTTCCAGTGAATAACCTGCTGTTTACATCCAGCAGTTTTGTCAGGCATTTGTTCCACAGGGACACACTTTGCACTTGTGCAATTTGTCTAATTAAGTGTGCTCATTTACCTATTAAGCTTGTCATCCTCAGTATTTAGTGAGTCATGCAATAAATACACTTAAAACTGTACACTCAATCCATTCAGAAGAAACAAAATAGGCTTCAGCTCATCAGAGTACTACTAAGGACGCAATACTTGGCTATCATTATTGTCAGTTTAGCGTCTGAAAAGAATATCACCATCTATAACTGGTTCAGAGGCCCAGAATCCCCAGTGTGCTCTTAGGAAAGGCAATGGCAAACCTTCGTTGAATAAATCTTCCCAGGAAAACCCCATGATAGGTTCACCTTAGGATCACCATAATCTGGAAACAATTTGAAGGCACACAATAACAACAACATACTATACAGTAGGGTAGGACCTTAAAAGCCAGCAGATAATTAATGCTATTTAACCAAGGATTTTGAAGTCCTCGTTTGCAGTGAGAACGATCAGGAAGAAGCTAGGTAAGATGATGCACATGTACTCACTCATCCTGTAACTCTTTCATGCCTGTACATTCACAAACTTGCTTTGCCTACCAAACTTGCCTGTGGCTTGAACACTAGTTTTTAAGCAAGTTGAGGAGTTGGTTTTTAATGGCTTGCTAACTTCACACTTTTATGGCATTCACTGTGGAGGAACCTTTTATTCTTATAAAGTTCTACCTATGTATGTAGAATATTATGGCACAGCATGAACAACAAGACAGGCTCCTGTCCTTGAGAACTGAAAATTCTAAATTTCAACAGAGAGGTAAGAAAGGGAGTTGCCAGTTACATTATTCTAGAGCGCTGTTGTACAGCTGAGAACAACCCCCAAAGTCAGGTCTTGGCAGAGTTATTTGTTTGAACTGCCACTTCAAGAATCCTCCAGCCAACAGGCCTTCTGGTCCAACTATGCTCTACCTTAATTAAATACAATCCTTCATCCATGTATTATGGCTTACCAAGTAGTGGAGTCTGTTGGTGGTGTGGTGAATCTGCTCTAGATTTTAATCTAAACTTTAAAAGAGCTATCAAGGGTGCTTGACCCTATCCAAAAAACTGTTTCTTGAATAGCTCAGTTAAAGTTTATACTGAAACCCAGAGTGGATCCACCACCCCATTGATGCCTATGCCACCTATTTCCACTGCTAACAGGTGCTTTAAAAGACTTGCTCTTGCAATTTCAAGGAAAACAAAAGCAGGAACTTTATCTAGGAGTTGTTGGGGACAACCGGCTCTGTTGTTAGCACCTTTTAGTTTGGTAGCCAGGTGTGGTGTGGGCCTTGTTGTAGCAAGCAATAGCAAATACATTTTTATACCACTTATCGGTGCACTTAAGCACTCCCTAAGTGGTTTACAATGTGTAAGCTAATTGCCCCCATCAAGCTGGACACTAATTTTAGCAACCTCGGAAGGATGCAAGACTGAGTCGAGCCTGAGCCTCTGGCTGGTATTGATCTCACAACCTTATGGTTTGTGGGTGAGTGACTGCAGTACAGGCATTTAACCACTGTGCCACCAGGGCTGTTCTTGTTGTGTGTCTTCAAGTCATTTCTGACTTATGGTGACCCTACTATAGGGTTTTCTTGGCAAAATTGGTTGAGAGGAGGCTTGCCCTCGCCTTCCTCTTGAGTCTGGGAGAGGGTGACTTGCCAGTGGATTTTCATGGCTGAGCAGATATTTAAACCCAGGCCTACAAACCACTGGAATACGCTAGCTCTAATGTGTGGGCCTAGGCTACAGCTATTCCTTAGGTCTCTTGTAGAGATACTGTTTTTTATTCCTATTAAAAGCCAGGTTTCTAGTTCCCCACAGGTGAGCTGCAGTTAATATGCTGGTCAAGGGTATAATATAGTGTCTGCACTTGTCCTTAGGACATTGGTTTACTTTGGCTGCAACAAGCCCATGCATTACTAAATAGAAAGCTGTGCTCTTTGGAAGGCAGGAAGTCAAATCAAATAACTCCACTGAGCTCTCCCCTTCGTCATTGCAACTACTCTGCTTTATAAATAAATGTCCTTGTTTTAATACATCAAGATAGCTGGGAAATTAGGAAAGAATCAGCTGTGTTCAATATTTTTATTATTAAACTATGACTTTGGCTCCAGGTGACAGGGTGGAGCACTGAGGCTGGTTTAGAAGCAGTGATTAGACTGTGCAAAGCCAAATGAATTCTGCTATATGTTTACATTGTGGCATTAAGACAGCTAGGGACTAGTCTGGTTCAGGCTTAAGCCATGGATAAGCCTGTTGCTATTTGACAAGGAAAATCCACAGTGGACCAAGTATTATTAATCAGCAAGGACAATATTGTTTGAGGCAGTGCTTATTAGAACTGACATGTAGCTCTGCTATGCAATTTTTAGACTTGACATTATGCAACTGGGTATATAAAGCATGACTAATAGCTTTTCTGCTGAGAGAAGAAAATCAAAATTAGGAAAGGAGATACCAGATGCTTAACTGAAGTCCCCCCCATGCTATTGAAGACTCAGTGGGCTCTTTTTGTTGTTGTTAATTGCCTTCGTGTAGGTCTCAACCCATGGCAACCCTATGGATGACACATCTCCAGGCCCCCCTGCCCTCTGCTACTCTGCCCAGCTCCTGCAAACTCTTATTCATGGTCTCTTTAATAAAATCCATCCATCTAGCATGTGGCCTTCCTCTCTTTCTACTTCCCTCCACCTTTCCTAACATTATTGTCTTTTCCAACGATTCATGCCTTCTCATGATGTGTCCAAAGTACGACAGTCTAAATCTTGTCATCTTGGCATCTAGAGATATCTCTGGTTTGATCTGCTCTAGGATCCATTTGTTTGTCCTTTTGGCTGTCCATGGGATCCTCAGCACCACATCTCAAATGCACTGATTTTCTTATCATTTTTCTTGACTGTCCAGCTCTCACATCCATACATGGTAATAGGGAATACGATGGTTTGTATGATTCTGACTTTTGTGCTGAGTTGTATATCTTTGCATTTTAGAATCTTTTCTAGTTCTTTCATAGCCGCCCTCCCCATTCTTAATCTTCTTCTGATTTCCTGGCTGCAGTCCCCGTTCTGATCAATGTTTGATCTCAGATATGAGGACTCTTTTACTATTTCTGTTTCCTTGTTGTCTAGTCAGAATGTATATTCTCTGTGGTCATTATTTTTGTTTACTTTATGTTCAACACTAAGCCTGCCTTTGCACTTTCTTCTTTGATCTTCCTTAGTAGAGCTCTCTAGCCCCTTTATTTCCTAAGCCTATAAAATGTAGAGTATATTGGTAATATCTGTATATTTTCCATGCAGACTGTTCCCTAGAATGTGCCTTTTCAGTTACATTTATTGAGGGAATATTTTCAATTTAAGCAAAGCAGCTTCATTTATATGCCACTTCATATCGCGCTATGGGATGCCTAAGCGGTTTACAACTGTAAGCTCATTACCTCCCAACAGGAGACTTGCTCAGGGAATAAAATTGAAAGGACCTCTGTCTCCTTTTCCCTGCAATTATCTTTTGGTCAACACTATAAACTGCAACTTGTTTATTTGAAGTAATTTCTGTTGAAACCCATACCTTTAACTTCCAAGTAAATGCACTGATGCTGTGGAACACACTCCCTCAGAGTCTGGTGGAGTCTACTTCCTTGGAGGTCTTTAAGCAGAGGCTGGATGGCCATCTGTCAGGGATGCTTTGATTAGGAGTTCTTGCATGGCAGGGGGTTGGACTGGATGCCCTTGTGGTCTCTTCCAACTCTATGATTCATGATTCTATGAATGCAGAAGAAGATGCACATGATCAAGAATTGGGTTTGTCGGGTTGCTGCTGCCAGAAGATGATTCAGCTACTTAGAGTTCACTATTAGATTTGCTGATTAAATAGAAGGCTGTCACTGTTCCTGCCCCCTTTCGCTCTTTGTATATGATGGGGCCGTTCCCACTTACATTTGAATGGGTTCGCGAATCATTTTGACACTGGGTGGCTGAAGCAATTGAGGCTGAGGTGCAGTTCCCACTATGGAACTGAATTGCAGCAGTAGTTCCCACTAGTGCCATTTGTGTGTTTCGGGGGGGCATCTTTGGGGTGGGAGGGACCCGATCCAGGCTCCTCTGGGTGGCAGGGGCAATGGAGGCAATGGAGGCTGAGCAGCTGGGCTTTCCCACCTGCCAACAGCCCTGCTCGCACTCTTACTCACTCACCCACTCCCTCTCTCGCTGGCAATAAAGACCCCCGAAGCTCTTCTCTCTGGAGAAGGAGGAGGACGAGGACAAGGATGAGCAGCTCCTCCAGTAAAATGTAAAATGTGATTCAGGTACATCGTTCACACTTGTTGAGCACGGTTCTGAATCAATTTATTCCAAAAAGACCGCCAGAAAACTACTCTTCAAAAAGAGTGGTTTTTTGTGGGGTTTTTTGGATTTGTGGCCTTTCAAAGTGATTCTGAATGATTGGGATTACTTCTGAAACCATTCACAGTGAGAACAAGGCACATATACAGCAAATCGCAATTCGCTGTAAATCGTAGTGGGTACGGCCCCGATGTTTCCCAAAGGCAGTAGCAACACAAACAGTAGGACTACATGGTAGGTCTACACTGGAGTGGGAGGGTCAGAAAAAGGCTCAAGGAAAGAACAGGCAGGAATGGCTACAGCTAATCCTTCTCCTATTTTGTTTGTCCATTTAAAGCCAAACACTTATTTTCCAAAATGGTGGCTGCGACATGCACCGGGGCGGCTGTGGCTGCATGTGCTACGGTGGCAGCCGCAGTAGTGGCCGCGGCAGCAGCACGCGGGGGGGTTGTGCGCGGTGGAGGAGGGTGCGTGCGCCATTCCCCCCCCCTCAGTCCAGCCGAGACCTGGGCTACGGGAGACCGGCCCA
>CM034706.1:205406582-205422787 GCA_020142125.1 Phrynosoma platyrhinos | reverse complement strand
ACCAACTTTCTCGCCGCTCTCTTGCTGCAAGTGTGGTAACGTCCTGTGACTGCATCCACTGGCAGATTAATATTTCATGATTTAATCTAATGCTTTTGCAATGTGGAGTGTGGCCTTTGCAGTAAGGATTGTGATGAGATTCTTGGCCAAAAGAAGCAGTGCACAAATAAAATACTGTATTTGTTCAATTAAATGTGTATACAGCCTTCATATTTAAGGTTGTGCAGATTTTCTTGCTCAGAAGATACAATACAGAAGCAAAGTATTTTCTACATTACATGTGAAATGTAACCTTTACATTTAGGGTTATGGTGAAATTTTTGACCAAAGGCAGCAATGTACAAGCAATATACATTACAGTTGTTCCACATTTGAGAACATTTTTATTTTCTCAGTGGAACCCAAGGAAAGCGGAGAGAAAGGAAAGACCAAAAATCTTAGCAAGTCAAGATGCTTAAATATCATAGCAATAACTGAGCTGCCCACAAATCATTTGTACTGGTGGTTTTTCTGCCTTGCCAGCAAGCCTCCTTTGTGCTTACTGTCAGAATAAAAACACCAGTAACATTTTGCTTATTGTAATGAAGCAAAAGAACAGTTGGATCAGTTACAGCCTTAGCATAAAGGAAAAAAGTTCTCTAGCAAACACTGAACTCTTGGTGCATTTATAGAGGTACAGAACTGAAATTTTGCACTCAGCCCACTCTCTTTGAGCAAGAATTACTACTCCCAAAAGATGTCTAAAAGATCAGTCCATACTCTTGAAGGGGCACACACTCCTTGATCTACTGTTAACTCTTTAGAAATGCATGAAATAAATAGACACCGTGAGAAACGGGGTTGGAAACTGGAACAGAGGTCAGGTTTGCTTCAGAGCTGAACTACATGACCTTTTAAGGCTACAATTCTATGTACACTTATTTAGGATTGTCCCACAGAATTTGGGACATTACTGCACGCGGCCTCCTTTTTTTAGCAGTCACGCTTTTAATAAAAAAATGGGAACTTACCACTTATAGGCAGTCATCACTGCACCTTTTGCAATGGTGCAACTGGAGCTGCTGCCCCCATTGCACTCTCTTCATGAACTCTTCCTTAACCCTACCTCCCTGCCTAATGCCCTATCCAGCATGTTTTTAGGGTGTTTGTTTGTTTTCCCATTGTTCCATGCAATTCTGGAACTCTGCAGCCCTGAACTAACTCTTAACAAGTTTTAAAAAATATTAATTAGAGAAAATGTTAAAAGGTAATCGGGTACTTCAAAATAGTGAAGGAGAGGAGAAGACATTGGCACCACAATCATGCAACAGCCCAGGGAGTGACATTTGCATCTGCAGATTTGTACTATTGCCAGGTCATTCCCCCCATGAATGAAAAGAGATGAGTGGGGGACAGGCAGCTATGAGTTGGAGGAGTCGTCATGCAAAAAGTATCATCAAAGCCACTTCCTTCTCAGTGTACTCATGGTTTAAAAGCCACATGCACTAATCTCCTTAGCCCCTGTCTGCACGGGCCAAATAAAACATCCTCCCGGTGTCCTCTCAGAAGGGAGTCCAGATGACACACAGCCCAATCCCTGGTTCTGATGTGAACAGTCCAGATGATATCTGGCTGGTTCAGCACTGGGGTATAACACCCTTAAAATGTTTTTCTTTTAGCCCACTACTTTCTCTGGATCTTCCAGGAAAGCCCTCCATTGAGATGCTGGGCAGTTGTTTACAATGCATTCCACTGTGCTGTGTGGTGCAGCAGTGATGGCTGTGAATTGTTCACTCCTTGGTCAAACAAGGTGCCCAGGCATGTGAGTGATGCTGGGCACCTTGTTCTAACCTCAGAGTGAATATGTGGAGAGATCTTGTAGCACAGGGGTAGGCAACCTTTCCCCTTTAAGGGCCGAGGGACTTCAGCTCCCAGAAGCCTCAGCCATGTTGGCCAATAGTCCCATGTTGGCCAATAGCTCCTGGGATTCTGGGAGCTGAAGTCCTTCGGCCCTTAAAGGGGAAAGGTTGCCTACTCCTGTTGTAGCACCTTTGAGACTAATTGAAATAAAGAAGTTGGCAGCATGAGTTTTCCTAGGCTTCAGTCTACTTCCTCAGATGCATATGCATACTGATTCTACAGACTAACACGTCTATATCTACCACTCAGTGAGTGATTTTCTAAGCTGGCAGTCACGTCAAGCAACTCAGTAGGATGTGTATGTGAACAGCTACCTGGCATCACAACTGAGGGCTCCAGGCAACAGGGGGATGTCAGGGCAGCTCCAGGGTCAGAATATTCCAGGCTGCTCCTGGAGTATTCTGACCTATGAAGACACCATATCATTTGATTCCCTCCATCCTTCCTTTTTGGAAGAGCTGTAGTTCAATGATAGAGAACATGCCTTGCATGCAGGAAGCCCAAGTTCTAACTCTGGCAATCTCATGGTAAGAGATTCCTGTCTGCATTCTGCCACCAATCAGGCAATACCAGACTAGGTCTGAGACACTATAAAAGGCAGTTTCCAATGTTATTAAACCTCATTTCTAAAAGAAGGTGCTGTGGAAAGCTTTCCCTGCTCGTATTCTCTATGAGGTTTTAAAATCAAGGCTGATCTCAGTATGTTTCTATTGACTGTCATTCACTGGTGTTTTCTTTTGTTTAAAAAGAAGGCTATAATGAAAGGGACTGAAAGTTGCTTCATACTTTTTCTATACAGATGTGAGGAAGTTTGTTTTGTGTAAAAATTGCACAAGGGTCTGGTTTGCCACATATACATGCATTTGGAAATTGCAGTGGTTTACAAATGCATGGTTGTTCTATATGTTCTCTTACCCAAAGAACAGGTGGGGGTGACTGGGGGTCCCTGCCAGCTGTCAGTGATACTTTAAATGTTGGGGAAATTAGCTTTGTGAGAAGCTAGGGTAACCTTTAGGCCAGGGAGCACCAGTATATACTAGTACTAACTTGGAGGACTCCAGATTCATGGTAAATTAAGGAATCTTTATTTAGAAAATATGCAGAGTTCAAACACACACAAAATAGCAATTCAAAGACACAGGTACACAGTGTACAGAACTAACCTATATGAAAAAATGAAAGGGGATAGCAGAATTTTTAGGGATTGCAATGGGGTTATACTTACTTGTCTGAAGACAAGACCGTTGAAGGCTGGAGTGACTCAGACAGGGAGTCTGAGGGTGTCACAGAACATACACAGTGCAGGTGTGTATGCAGGCTGAGCTGTGTGCACAGCGGCTAAGTTTTGAGGACATATTTATATCTTGAAAGTAGCCCAAGGCAATGGGCTATCCAGCCAGGTAACACAGGCTGAATGGCTTGTCCCAAGAACAAAGAGATTTTCTACTGGTTGATATTTTTAACAAAAGCAACTATGGGATTGGGATGGCCCTGGGAAGGGTAGATGGAGAAGTTGGGCTGGGATTGCAACAGAGGATAGGCAGAGAGGCTGGCTTACTGCCTTAAGTGTGAAGAGCTCCTTTGTTCTCAGGTTTTGAGAGGAAATGCAGAATATTTGGGGGAAGGGGGAAGCACTTTAGATTTGATAGTTTTGTTTTCTTGGATGTCCACATGCCTAGGGAAGCAATTCTGTTTTTCTGGGAACCTGACCCATTTATTGTTCCTGAAACATCATCAATCTCTGAAAAACATGCTATCTCCAAATAAGATATATCAAAATATGAGAATCCCAAAATGCAATGCAAGGATATGCAGGGGGTGTATAACAGTCCCCTCTAACACTCTTCTTGTTTGTTTCGATGTCTTTGTGTGTCGAATGCTGGGCCTTAAAAGCAGTGATGTGTTCAGAGTTTGGCAGTAACATGTCACAGGTAATATTGGCTAGAATCCTTTAAGAGATTTATAGACATGTAAACACTGTGGTTATGGTGCTACACAGTAAATCCAACTCCCCTCCCCTCACATCCCACTTACTGGGAAGCAGTTGCTGCAATCAACTGGTGTCTGTCTTCCTGTTGCTCAGGAAGCAGCTGGATGGCAGTCCCCTACCCTCCCGTAAGTGATCCCCAGTGTAACAGGCAAAAACAGGACCCCTATAGCAATTCCCACTCACACTGGCAGATCACTTGCATGACCATCAACTGACCACTTCCTGATTGACAGATCCCCTTTGCTTACTGTGGCTTCTGCCCAGTCAACCTGAACTAATAGTTACGTTATTTGTAACATGAACATCATTATGTCCCTGTGAACTCCAATAGTAGCACATTACAGATAACTCAGACAGAACCTTGTTTAGGGGCAACGTAGGAACTGTGAAAGGCTCTCTCTTATCCTAAATATTTGGGACCAGAGGTATTTTGTGTTTATTTATTTACTCATTTATGGACTTTGGAATACCTGTATATACTTACATAAAGCAATATCGTAGCGATAGACCCAATTCTAAATACAAAATTAATTTTATGTTTCATGCACACATAGCCCAAAGATAATTTTATACAACATTTTACTAATTTTATGCATGAAACAAGTGTACACTGAATCATCAGAAAGCAAAGTGTCACCTTCTCAACACCCATGAAAAAAGGTTTGGTTTTTGGAATATTTCAGATTTCGGAATTCTGGATAAGGGGGACTGAAGTGTAATTACTTTTAAAATATAATAAATAACATTTGTTTATTACTTTTGTTATTTTTAAAGGTTTAGGGCCTTTTCTTACTTTCCAGTTTTTTGAAGAAAAAGAGTAGCACAACAGGTTATTTTACAAAACTCACATGGTTAATGGTAACAGGTTATGCTTTTTGCTTATATTGTAATGAGTCATATGACTTTTAAAAAGCAACTTTTGAAGATCTGAGTATCAACTAAGAATTTCAAATCACGAGAGCTAGAGGATTTACAGTCATACTGAGAAAGTCTTCCTAGCTTTCAGGATTTCTGTAGCGTGTAGAGTTTCCCTTTCATTTCCTGCATTATATATAATATATGGGTTGCTTAAGATACTGTTTTCCTGGGAAAGGTTCCAGTCAGCTTATGGTTTGTTCACACCTATGGTATTTTCTTGTTGGTTTCTTGATAACCATACAATACCTGGTGCCTCAGAAGTGTGAACCAGCCACTGCAGATCAAAGAATGGCATTTATATCACTTACTATGATATATATCAGTCCCAGTGGCTTCCAGCTAAGGCTATTCACAAAGCCAGAAGCAAATCAGAATAACTAGTCATCAAGGAATGCAACATTGACACATGCTTGTGTGAATCAGCCCTGATGAGCATGTGGCCATATTACAAACCAGAGAGGATAATATGCAACAAATGTTGAAAGCACATCATTAGGAGTCAGTCCTCACACACTGGGATTGCCACTTTTTCTCTGACTAAGGCTTCATGACTTCCAGCAAAGGTGTGACAGGCAGAAATTCAACAAATTTAGCTTTTCCCAGCATGATGTTGCAGTAATAGGGAGAGCAGCACTTGCTGGATCTTTGTCAGATAGCTGTCAAAGGCACATACTTCCATGAGAAAAGGGGTCATAATTGCACCAAAAGTAATGTGTTTTCTTAATATATCATGCTGTGATAACAGGAATGTCTGAGGAATAACCATTAGTGGATTCCTTTTGCTTCCTTTAAAAAGGCTGTTTGAGCAATTAAAGCTGTGGATGAAAAATCAAAGTATTGGTGTTTAATTGTCGACTGAATGTGGTAAAAATTCACCCAAGCTACCTTGTCTCTGCGCTTAAGTATCTAACTTGTAAACTGAGAAAAATCTGCACAGTAATTTCCTCTTGTCCAAAAAACATTCTCACTAAGTGGAATAATATTTCAATTACTGTATGGGCCACAGTCACTCAGGGTAAGAGCCATGTGATCCAAATGTTTTTAAGGGGCCAGTTCTCAGCTTGTTAAAAGAAAAATGTTATGGGAAATGTTTGTCTCAAAAGAAAAATTGACTGAACAAAATTCAACTGCATGTCGTTTATACTTCAAAAGTAAATCAGCCCCATATGGCTTATTTAGATTATTTTTAAATATCTAAATTGTTTTAAAATTTATATTTCAAAATACAGTTACAGGAAAGAATCCAAACAATAATAATTACTGAAATTCCTGCCACAACATGACTATGAGAGAATATGATCATTCCCTTCTGTTGGTGTCCTTTTGCTTCATAATGTGGCTTTGTTAACCACCCAGGTCATGCTGTAACATGGCTAATAATTAGGATGACTACTGACTGATAAGAGATGTCTTTCCTTGTGGTGTTTCATGCTCTGAACTGCAACCTAGATTCTGTCTAGATCAGGAGTGGTGAGTGAGTGGACATGCAGGCAGAATTGTGTTGCAACTCCCATCACCCCTAGCCAACATAGCCAATGGATGTTGGGAATTGCCATCCAAGGACAACTAGATAGCAAGTTTAACTCTGGACAGACTTAGTGGGCTTAGGTCTAATCTGCAGTGCAGAAATAATGCAGTTTGACAACATTTTAACTGCCATGGCTCAATGCCATGGGATTCTGGGATATGTAGTTTTGTGAGATATTTAGCCTTCTCTGCCAGAGAGCTCTGATGCCATGATAAACTACATATCTCAGGATTCCATAGAATGGAGCCATGACAATTAAAATGTTATCAAACTGCATTATTTCTGCAGTGCAGACTAGATCTCAGCCTCAAGAAGAGATCAGCCTAACCAGAGATATGGATCCATTAGGAAGGTAGTGCTTGGGCAATAGAAAACTGGTAAGGAAATGTCATCTGCTTTCAACAGTGTTCTGCTAGGGTGACATGTCTCTACCCTCCATCGCACTCAGTCCAGAAACTACTGCTCCCTGGAGATGCCCATCTATTTAGTTTCAGTTAGCTTCAAGATGGCTGATATCAGGGATGTACTACTTCAGTGGTGTATATATTTCTGTAAAGGCAGTGGGTGGTTCCTTACTATGTCCACTTATCTACAAAAAGCAGGGTGTTACATAAGCATTTGTTGTTATTTTTATTATTTCCTGAGACTTATAGCACTAGTTACTAAAGACAATTCCCTCCCCCCAAAGTTTTATTAAGCAAAGGTTTTGTATCTACAGATTGCACAAGTAGTAAATAGCCTGATTTTAACTGTCAATCTCCAAAAGCTTTCATGAAACAGTGTTTAAATAAGTAGTCACTCAGTACAGAATTAGCGAGTTGGCCAGAAATAGACATGCTGTAAAGAAACACATGTGGTTTGAAAAATAGGAAGGAGAACAGGGTGTCATTTTATGCACAGATGCTACTGTATAAAAAGGATTTATGTTGGGCCGATGGTTCTGCTCCCAGCCCAAGCAATGATACTATGATGTGGCAGAGGTTTCTGAAGTATGGGGCATGCACAGGGAGGGTGACTCTAACTCACTTTGTAGTGGGCCAGGCATGGTGCTGTCCATATCTACTCAGACTTTGTCTTCTCCTTCTGACTCAGCCAAGCTGCCATATGTGCTGTCTGGGCAATTTCTCCAGCCTTTAGAAGGCCGAATGAATCATCACCGCTCTTCTCTCTGAAGCACTTCTGGATTCTGCAGCGCACAGCTCTGATTTTTCTTCCGTCTTCTATTTTTTTTAAAAAGTAACTCATGTCTAGGAATCAATGAGAAACCCCCAAAAGTACCTAATTGTGTTTTCAGTGCCAGGTCTCTTAACTCCAAAAAGCTGGGGAAAACAAACCCCTTCCTGACTGATCAAATTTGGGGCAAATTTTCATCATAAGAAAGACAAATGTAAAAGCAGCATTGGTTGGAAAGCTGATTTTGTTTGGGTTGTGTGTGTGTGTGTGTGTGTGTGTGTGTGTGTGGCCTGTTTGCCTTTTTGGAATTTTTTACTAGGAAAGAATCCAAAAATCCTTATTTTTTCAGGACTTTTGAATCTTAAGTGATTGCCCCTAGAAGCTGGAATGGCCTCAAGCAGTTTTCCTATTAGAAATGTAAACTCTAAGCTGGGAGTACCTGCCTATTTGCTATAATCCTGCTTGCTATGTATTAGGTGTATAAAAAACACGATTGAGATGACCCAGGATTATTCCACACTGACATGTCATCGTGGGCTCTCATATTGTATAACACCAGAACTGTTCCATCAACAACACTTTCCTCTCTTTTACTATGTTGACTGACTTATGCGCTGGCATAGTTGCAGTTCCACTATAGTTCCTGGACTTTGTTGTAGATGGACATTTCTAATCTTAGATACCTTCTTGCAGATGTCTCAGTAAGTAAATGCCAAGTATTGTCTGCAGATTATTATTTTTTTAAAGACAGTGTGTGCTCCAAGCTTCTTTGGCAGAAAATTATTCTTTTAGAAATTATATGAATGGAATTGTGAAGTTGAAGGCTTTCATGGCCGGCATCCATAGTTTTTGTGGGTTTTTCAGGCTGTAGGGCCATGTTCTAGAAGAGTTTCTTTCTGACGTTTTGCCAGCATCTGTGGCTGGCATCTTCAGAGAATGCTGGAATGGAAGAGAGTGGGTCACTCTCTTCCATTCCAGCATTCTCTGAAGATGCCAGCCACAGATGCTGGTGAAATGTCAGAAAGAAACTCTTCTAGAACATGGCCACACAGCCCAAAAAAACCAGAAAAACTATTAATGGAATCATTTAGGAATCTGAACCCACATGACGTTGAGATGTTGAAAGGAAAAGTCCTGATTAAGTAGCTTGGAGATATGTTTAATGAAACATTAGACTGAAGAGGTAATTTTATTTCACTCTACTTCCCAGTGCTGCTACTACATCCCTAAAAGTATTGAATACTGTTATCTTCTGTGCTGTACACATGCCTCCTCCTGTCAAACTCTTAATAAAGAGATCTAGAAACTGAATCCAGCTTCTGCGTATTCCTGACATTGTGGTTTTTTGGGGGTTTTTTTGTTTATCTTTGGTCACTAGGAAGGTTCAAGCAATCAAACAGCTAAAGTTATATTCTGTTCGATCACCATGACAATGAAATAAACCTTAACGATGTAGCAATTACTTTTTAACATGGTCCTCTACATTCTACAGGCAAGCTTCCTTGGTTCAGTGGTCAGACACTTGATCCCATGCTACAGATGTCTAGGCACTCATTAGGTTATTTTCACATGATTTCTATCTTAACTTTCTGACAGCTCTCAAGTAAATGAAGGCATTTACACATGAACATCACCATACACTAGTTCTTTCTTAAATAAAAATTGGCACTTTCAAACTGAAGAGAGATATTTTAACCTCATAGCGACCTGGCGAAAGAGACTTCCATGTTTTGAACTAATTGAAGTTTCCAGATTTGTTACAGAGGTAGTCCAATAGACAGTGAATTGCAGAAGTCCAGCCTTGAGATCTTATAGTTACTTAAATTTACAATTATATTTCTGATTCAGTTTCCCTCCTCCCAAATTTCATGAACCATTTGTTTATTTATTTTGGATGTTCTACCATCATTGGATTTGTCCTCTCTGCCTCTCCCTGTGACAACTTGATATAAACATTAGCGAACTATAAAAACAAATTTTGAATTTTGGGGAAAAAGTATGCATTATGTAAGAAGATCTGGAGCCCTTTGGATTGCTCCTGCTTTCAGCCATACATGCCCTCCACCACAATACTCCAATCTGTTCCTGCTCCCATGCAATTTTCTGGGTTTTCCCCTTCTGTCCTGCCAGCTAGCACCTTATGGCCTCCTAGCATGAGCCAAAATTCAACAGACCTTGACGTTCTCCAAGCTTGCTGAAACCTGCCTCTTGTAATTGGGCCAAAACCTTATGACTACATAAACAGCACTGCTGATCTTGAACACTGAAAACAGAGGGAATAATTTCACGTTAATAATCAGTAATTACACCATTAGTAATGCAACGACTACCTTACAGACTGTTATATAGATACAGATATAGATACATATAGACACACTCACTTCTGCTTTAGAACTACCTTCTCTATGGTGGGAGTTGTAGCCCAAACCATCTATATTGCAACAGGGTAAGGAAGGCTACTTTAGCATAATTACCTGCTATTTTTTTCATCTGAGAGAATGTAAAATGTAAAATATCGTAAATGCTCATAGAATCAGAATGTGAAATAAAATGTTGCAGAAGTTCATATAATTAAAATAAAATAAAAATAAAAAATATTTTAAAACTCTCTTAAATGTTAAGCACTATTCCCCATCAAAGGAGGAGGAGGAAGAAGAAGAGGAGGAGATGATGGCAAGTTAACTGAAGTGCTCTTTTGGCTCATTTCAGGCAAATGACAGATTATACCAGGGGTAGGCAACCTTTCCCTTTAAGGGCCGAGGGACTTCAGCTCCCAGAATCCCAGGAGCTATTGGCCAACATGGGACTATTGGCAAACAAGGCTGAGGCTTCTGGGAGATGAAGTCCCTCGGCCCTTAAAGGGGAAAGGTTACCCCTGGATTATACTTTTCATTAGAAGTAAAAACAAGAACCATAAAACCAGCCAAGGTGCACTGCTACCTGCATAGTTTAACACCGTATATCACTATAGCCATTCATATCTCATAAAGCTACTGTATGTCAGAATATGTGCTGAGCAGGTAGTTGCTTGACAAGGAATCCTGCATCCTGGTTGTAAAGTAATATGATTGCTTTTTGGTGTTTTGTGTATTAAAAGTGGTGTTTCTCAGAAGACTGACTTCAGTAAGGCCAGCTGGAGCATATTCAGCCAAATGGAACTGACCACTAGAGAGCACTGCTTCTTAAACTTCCTGCTTCCCCACTGATTACAATGAAGTGATTAAATACTAGCTCCAGGTAGCAGACTCCACAGCAAGATTGTTCTCCTTCCTATACCTTATCTCTATCTCTCTATTGCCTCAGCTCAGTGATGGTTGGTCACCTCCATGTCAGTGGCTTGAGAAATCTCCTCTAAAAAGTTTTAGACTGAACTTTAAAAGAGTGATATAAGGTCTTGTATTTATTTTGAGGATAGGGCTTGTCATAACAGACAGCTCCTTTAAAATTTGGACTAAAACCCAGAGCAGTTTCACTGCCTCACTGACAAGGAAGACACCAGCTGCCACAGCTTCAGCTGCAAAAGTTCTAAAATTGGCACTACTGCTTCCCCTCATCTGTTGCCATCTCCAGTGTATGTATTTCAGAGTTGGAAAAGTTGGACTATGATGGCTAGAAGATTCTGGGAAGTGTAAGTCCAAAAAGAAGTTTTCTCAGTGCTGATTCAAATCAAGGGAAGCCAGTGGGGAAAGATCAGGTGGTGGGCCCTGGCAAAGAGCAACTGATTGTTGTGGTTCTAGAAATACAGAAGCTTAAATGCCTTGAAGGCACCAGATCACATCGGATCTTGGAAGCTAAGCAGGTTCAGGCCTAGTTAGTACTTGGATGGGGGATCAGCAAGGAATACCATCCAGCTGTATTTCGAAAGATGGCAATGGCAAACTACCTCTTGCTGAAGAAAACCCTGCGAAATGCATGGGGTTACCATAAGTTCACAGGCAACTTTAAAGCATATAGACCAGGAAAAAAATACAGGTGGGTTGTAGATAGACTTGCCAGACACACAATCTCCAGTTTCTGATGTGAGATGCTGTTTCCCCCCCCCCCCCATCATGCCAATGTTTCCTTGAGTAGAATTTCATTCTGGCATTCCAGATTTCCTGCTGCAGCAACCTTTGTTTCCCATGCTGTAGACAGGAAGGTGAAATGTAGATGGGGCAGAACTGAGCTTGAGACAGAACCTGAGACCCCTCTTTAGCCAAGGCAGTGGTGAGCTGGAATCTGCTTTTGTTGCATCCCCATACTTCCCCCACCTCTCACCCCAGAGGCCAAGAGCCTTGGAGGGCTGCCTGCTTTGGCTGCTGGCACCAGCCCTGCTCATCTGAAGCCAAGGCCCTCAATTCAAGTAGGAAGAAAAACAGCATCAAATCCTGAGCAATCTAGGCTGGGTGGCTGACGGCCAAGCATCAATTACAGATAAAGCCTCTCTCTGAGGCATGGAGAGAAATTATATAATTCCCACTAAGATGGGAGAAAGCCATTTGGAAGTTGCGTTTGCCTGAAAGCTGCACCACTGGGTCCATATAATGACATTGACTGCATTGCTGGGGCACTAATAATATTGTACTGCAAAACCTTTTTTCCAAAGTGCTGCTCACGGTGATCAATAGGAGCAGCTAGCTGCCAGAGTCTGGATCTGGGAAAGCTAGCAAGCATTCTGCACATGTGCCACTCTCCTCACTGACCAAGGTATGGATCTCCTTTGTACCTAATACACCATCAGTGAATGTACTGACATTCCTGTATCTGAATTGCAAAAATTTATTTTACCAGCTAATCCAGCCAGTTTATTTAATTACTATCCCACCTTTTCCCTAGATGCAAGGCCCAAGGCAGAGTTACAAATGATATAGATAAAAAGGATAGACACAGACAGAGAGAAGATCAGAGACAAGGAGGCGATATGTTGTAGAGGGAAAGCTTAAGGATAGAGTAGGGGTAGCCCAAGCCCTGGATCAAAGCAGTAGATGATGGCACTTCATCCTCACCTATCCAGGTGAGGATGCATAGTGTTCAGAGACACATTATATTAGCTCCTGAAACAGAAAATCCCAGAAACACCTCTTTCCACTACCTGACAGTAGAGAAACAGCAGTAAGACATTAAAAGCTAACAGTTTCTTGATCTTTCATGATACTTAAAATCTGCTGACTGCACGATCTGATCTACTCTACCTGGTGGTAGACCTGACCCTGGACTAGAGAGAGTGCTAGAAGCCATATGTGCTCTTGAAGTGTTGCTTCCCCCCATCAGCAGGGACATGGGGTCTAGTTGTGATGATTCAGTGGGGAGGAGATGACATTTGGGGCCTGCTTAGCCACATCCACTTCTCTAGCTAGTCTAAACAAAAGTTCTGTCTAATCCACATGGACAATTCAGATGTGAATGAGACTTCAACTTCTAAAACAAAAAGAGTATGGCACCAGTAAAAGAAAAGGAATATTTAAACATCTGAACCAATAACCCCAGAATAGTGACTGAAAGCATACAGTGAAGATGAATATAAATGTATGTATCATTTAATCATGAAGTGAAATGCTGGTTACTAACCTGGATTTTAAAATACTCTGTCCATATAAGTAGTGCTTTTGCAAGAAAACTCCCCAGGGTGTTAGCAGACAGTTTACTCTTTCAGGTTACTTAATACTTCTCCATTTCCTCATGCTGTCCTCCTTCCCCTTCTGCCCACCACACCTCTGGATTTATTCTTTAACTTTTGTTTAGGGCTTGGAAAAGTTATTTTTCTGGACTACAACTCATAGAATCCATTAGCCAACCTAGGCAATGGGAATTCAGCATCTCCTCTGCTGGATATACTAGCTGGGGGATTCTGAGAATTATAGACCATAAAAGGACATTTTCCAAGCACTTCAGTCCTAGATGCATTCACCTGAAAATAAATCCCATTGAAATATTTACTTCTGTGAGCAGGATTAGGACATGAATCCCAGATCCTAATGGGGAACACCTTAACTGTGTAAGTTTAAAGCTAAGTGTTCCAGTGAGGCGGGTTGAAACACCTATGGTCCCCAAGATGTTGGATTCCTTTCCAACTATCATTTCTATATCATTTCCAACTATCATCATTTAAGGGATGCAGTGGCTTAGTGGTTAAGATGCCAATTCTTACTATTGGAAGATTGGAAAATTGGTATTTCAAGGCTCGAGTGCTGCATGATGGGATGAGCTCCTATCACTAGTCCCAGCTTCTGCCAACCTACCAGTTTGAAAACATGCAAATACAAATAGATAAATAGGTACCACGCCTCAGTGGGAAGGTAACAGCATTCAGTGCAGTCATGCTGGCTGAATTACCACTGCAGTAGTCCTTGGACAATGCTGGCTCTTTGGCTTAGTAACAAAAATGAACACTACCCCCTACAGTCATTTACAACTAGATATTCATGTCAAGGGACTACTTTTACCTTTACTATCATCATTTCTGACCATTGGCCATACTGCTGGGATTGATGGGACTTAGATTGCAAGCATACAGTGCTGAGCCAAATGTAGAAAATGGATAAGAGTTTTGCTAGCAATTCACATTTAAGAATGAAAAATTCCATTCTGTAGTAGCCTGAGACATCTCTTGAAAATAGGCATTAATCCTCAGGCTGCCATAAAGCCAGGGTTGAACTTTCTGTTAAGCAGAGTCAGGCAGTTGTTTCTCCTGACCTCCACAGCTATTTCCCCACTGCTAGAAAACAGAGCTGTATATGCCATAGGGTCTGTGCTATAGGTCCTAGTCTGATGCTTCAGGTGCAGCCAAGGTAGGGTTGCCAGAGTGAAAACTGGACTGGACTCCTACACCATTAATGGAAGCAATTTCCCTCGATTGTGTGGCAAGCAACACCTGCTGAAATTCCCTCTTCCATATAACCATTAAATGTATGAGTCCTCTCTAGTTGTCATTCTGGCAACACTAAGTAGAGGATTTTGCTCCATCACCAGTGTTGAAATAAGATTCAATTACTATCAGCTTCTGTGCATAGAATTTTATTTGCTCTGGGCAGCCAAAATATCTTGGACTGGATTTGCACAGACTGGGTTCAGAACAGATTTGCACAGGCTGGGTTCAGAACAGACACTGTTATAATAAAGTGTCAGGGATAAGAGGATCCCCACCAACTTTTCTATATTCATTTGAAACTTAATCTGTTTTGGGGGGAGGGCTGTTTCCAAGTGAATGTTTTCCTTTAAAGCTGAAGAAAGTTTGTTGAATCTTCTTTCCAGCACATGTCATAAGCTCCTAGGAAGGAAAATGTTTGCCTCACTGAAATTGCTTAACACATTACCTTCTGGAATAAATCTACCCTGGACAATAAAGGAGGGGGTGAGTGGATTTCTTTCACAAAGAAGAGAGGATGAAGCAACAGAGCAAAAGTGGGACAAATATCCTATTTAGAGTGTTTGGATTTAACAAAGAGTCTCCAGAGGAGAAGGAGGTTGGGAGGTGAAAGGATCTATCTAAAAGGGAAAAGGAAGGAAGGAAGCAGAGGAAAGGAGATAAAAGGCAGTGAAAGTGGCACAAAAACAGACACACAGAGGAACAGAGACAGCAAGAATAAAGCACAGAATGAATTTACAGATCCAAAATAGAATCTCTCATCACAGCATGCCTGGGTGTGTTTTTTAAAAAACTTCTAAGTAGTTGTTGAATATAATGAGAATATTTTTAGTAAATAAAAGTTTTGTGAAGGGAAGCACAACAAAGCTGAGGAAGCAAACACTTTTATCTAGGGAAACAGCCTGAATTGTCATCTCACAGTGCTGAAAGCAAGCATATGTCAAGTTTGCTTTCTTATTTCCTTTCTGAACCAGCCTACTGTTCAGAAATAGTTTTTAACAGTCAGAACCGAAGATACTATTTGTGTGGATTCATCACAAAACTGTGCCAATGAAACAGAGAAACTTAAAATTTGGAATCTGAGTGCCGCTAATAGATTACATTGCATTATATAGAGGGGCATTTGGGAACTTTGTGTAGACCCTGTTTATTTTAGTCTGGAGAAGACCAAGGCCATGATAGAACTCTGTAAATACCCAAAGGAGTGTTACAAAAAAGATAATGAGTTCTTCTCTGCTGCTCCAGAGAAGAGAACTAGAACTATTGGCTTTAAGTTCTAGTATGGTAGATCTCAGCTGAACATTAGTAGAATGTCCTGATGGTAAGATCAGCCCAGCTGTAGAAACACCTACTTAGGAGAGGCAGCTGGTCTTTAAGTCTTCAAGCAGAAAGTGAACAGATTTCTGTTGCATTTGTAGTCTGGATTTCCTTCATTGAGTAGAACAACGAGGAATATTTAGTCTATGGGCTGGTTCTAGCTGGGAATTGTGCTGTGCTGGAGGGGTCACCCTCTTCATTCCATATATTCCCATCTCTTAAACTCCACACATAAGTTTTGCCAATTGGAGCTGTCACCTCAAGGTTTCTGGAGCAGCTTGAAGCTGCAAGTCTTCTCTCGCTGCTCACCAGGTGATTTTGCAAAACATGCAGGGCCAACACCTCTCCCTGTATATATCTTCCCAAGCATTTAAATAAACCAGGGGCTTGTTCCCACTATGACTTAAAACAAATTTCTGATCAGGTTATATTTCTGTCATTCCCACTTGAAACTGGTTCCGAACCAACTGCACTCTGTTTCAATTGCGATGAAGCAAGGCAAACACAAAAGAACTGCTCTTTCCTGACACTAGGGA
>CM034706.1:205382124-205396943 GCA_020142125.1 Phrynosoma platyrhinos | reverse complement strand
GAGAGAGAGAGAGAGAGAGAGAATGAGATATTTTTTTTCCTATTTGAAAACTGAGACAGAAGTCTTAACTACAGAGGTTGTTACCAGATAATCATAAAGGAAATGAAAGGATTATTCCAACTCAATAATTTAGGGAACATTTAATCTAGCAACCTGCTTCTAGCCAGAAAGTAGATGCAGAGCTGAGTAGAGCATACAATGAACTTTGGCACCACAACAACTTGGAGGGAAGGAGGAACCTAAATAAATACTCAGACCCCCTGATGAGTTTTTGCAAGTTGCAGCTACAAATCAATTAAGCCTTGGAAACTGTAGCAAGCTGTGCTCTCCTACTTGAGCTGGAGAGCTGCACACAGCCCTTTCCACTTCCCTAGACATGCCAGGCCCTGAGATCTGGCAACCATACTGTGCATACTTTTCCCCAAACCTCATTGCTCTTTTTAAAATAAAGTTAAAACCACTCATTTCCTTTTATTTCCAAAAAATGTCAAAGGAGTGTTTCAAGAAGGTATCAAAAAACTCATTGGTATGAATGTGAGCTTTGTCTGAAGTGTATAGAAGGAAGTGGCAAGATTAGAGTAAGGTCAGTAGTTTCAGAAACAGACCAAAAGACAGTGAAAGGGATTCACAGAAGAAAATAGATAGGAATCACTATTTAATGTAATCTACTTTTCTGGCCTGCCCTGAACATAAAATATAATAACTAATGCCCTCCTCCTCCACTACCACCATCAAAAGTATTTGTTGCTCAGTATTTGACTGGAAATCCTTCCTTGTCTTGCATATAATATTTATCTTGTTCCATTCTAAAATGGTGCTATCCATTTTGGCTGCATTACATTTTCAGTTTCTGTACAGAGGTAACTCTCCAAGGCTATTTACACCCACTTATCTTCCAGTATATGTTTGGTTATACTTTAAGGCACACACACACACACACACACACACACACATTTGTGCCATTTCACTCTATTGATTTCAGCCCCTTCTTAAAAGCAAGAGTAGGTCTCATAAAGCCATCCAGCTATTTTAGGACTACAACTTCTTTCACCACTGACAATTCTGTGTACTTCCTAGAATAGACAGTAAAAAGAAGCAGTTTTTGACGAGTTTCCGTTTGGATTAACCTCATTTTAACTCCATTCTCAATTCTGTGGGCTTCCTAGGATGGACAGAAGTTAGAATCTACAACTTCAACAGAACCACAGGTGGTTCACCCTTGTTCTAGGGCCAGTGTGGCCATGCACAAAGGGTCATAGGACTATTTTGGGGCCTTTCTACTTCTGTGTGAACCACAGATCCACCATTTCCTGAAACTGGAAGTGATACTCTGATGATTTCTAGTCACTTTTATAATAGTTTTCGTTGTTCTTGCATTGGAGGGTCAGAATAGTGACCCCTTAACCACGTTTATGGCCTAAAATAGAATTTGGGAGCATTGTTTACATTCAGGGTTTTGAGGGGAATTGGGGGGCTCAAAGACCGTATGTGGCCCCCATTCCTACCCCAGTTGTAGGGTAACAAAGCTATTTTCAAAGTTTATATTAATATGAGTTAGCTGCAGTCCCATAATGTTTATGCCACCTTAAAAATAATCTCAATGTATAAAGAAATCTATTTTTGCTATTAAGATTGCTATGGTACTTCTAATGTATATGACCATATTTTAACATTCTGGTTTATGCTTAAGTGCTGAAGCTGAAGTGAGTGACTTATAATTTCTTTTACTATAATTTTCTGTTTCAAAACATAGGAATTATGCTTACCTTTTCCCAGTCTGTCCTCAATATATTCTTAAAATAACTTCCAGTTTTTCTAAGATATTTCAGCATTTGATTCTAAGTTGTTATTTAAATCCATTTAAATATAAAATAACCCTTTTTGCTAGTTTGTTATCATGAACTGCTCTTTCTTTATGTGAATACTGCTGATTTATAGTTTTTAGCTTTCCTGTTTAGTGACAACAAAAGCAAAGTTGATGTTGAGTTCTTTTCTTTTTTGTTAACATTTTACCTTCACCATTATATAGCTGACCCCTTATGTTTAACTTACTTTTAAATATTCTTTCCCTTTACGACTTTTTACGTCATCCTTCAGTTACCCATTTGATTCTTTTGTCATTTTCACATTGTCTAAGGGCCTTTGCAGACTGCCAGAAATAGTGCACATTAAATTGAGGCACTGGCCTGGCTCAGTGCTAGGGAATCATGGGAACTGTAATTTATTGTGGCACCAGAGCTCTCTGACATAGAAGGCTCAATGTCTCAGAAAAAAATACAATTCCCATGACTCCCTAGCACTGAGCCAGAGCAGTGCATCAATTTAATGTGCACTATTTTTGGCAGTCTGCAAAGGCCCATAGGCTACCTACAGATCTGCATTAAAAAGTAGATCTGACAGCACACTCACCATGTTGTTTGCAATGTGTTCTATGCAATTCAATTCAGGAGAAATTGGTTGTGCAGGTGTTGTATCAAACCAGTTGTGCACAGCACTGATTGGCTAACATCTGTGTGACATGACTTCTTCCTTCCTGGTCTCTAGAAAAGCAAAGACAAAAGGAAAGTAGGTTCATCACAATAGGAGAAAACAATACACAAATCTGTCTTCTTTTTTTAAAACTGTATTTTATTCTTTTAACAAGTGTTTTGTTTTAATATTGTAATACTTTAATTCTATTTTAGTGCATCACATTTGTATGTTTTTAATTGTACTGTTCTTTGTAAGCTGCTCCAAGTCCCAGTTTTTGGAAAAATGTGGGATATAAATAAATATAATCATCATCATCTTAGATTTGCTTACAGATATCCTGAATTAGTTTGGAATTGAGCTATATTCACTTCTCCAGCAATATGTTCCATTTCCAATACGTCTTTTGATTATTAAGGTATTAAAAAGCTCCTTAACTGGTTGTATTTGTTTCCTTTAGAAACTTATCTTTTATTAAGAAAGACTTCTCTATTAAATCAGACCACTTTCTAAAACCATCCCACATCTTCCTTTGCTGCTGATGCCCATGCACAGAAAATAACTTTCCACTAAAAACATTAAGATTTTTCTGTTCTCCCTTCAGAAGAGAATCCTTCAGTGTGTGACCTCTTTGATACTTGTAATTTGACATTATCTATGGGACTTTGGTTTGAAAAACACACATTACAAGCAAGAATGTGTCAAGAAAAACAACAACAATTAATGCTTGTTTACAAAAAGCTATCCAAGGACTTTTACAGTACCCTGAATGTTTTGACAGAATTGCTTTTTGTAAATATACAAATATAGTAGGAGTCACATGAGCAGGAGATGGCTCTCAATCTTCATTTTCTGCCTCTCTAAGGCAGCAAGGATAGTTCCTTCCTGCTAAAAACTATTGGTGATAGGCACAGGGATCATCAGCTTAAATGTGTAGCTCATGGTGCTCAGATGCACAATGTGGATCACCCACAAAGCAATGTACCATATTGGTTTTTAATCTTTTTAAGATCACAGACCCCTTGGAGAATCTGATGAAACCTATGGAACCTTCCCTATAAAAGAGAATGTGTGTGTGTGTGTGATTGCTTCATAAATGTCCCTGGAGTACATCCATAGATGCCAGGGTAAGACTTTCTGCTGTGCAAATGTGCAAATGCCAAATTCACACAATTAAGATAACACATAGATTTTCATGTTCTGTTTCCTACTTGCCAATCAGATAAATGGAAAGTCTATTTTCTTTCTTAAAATCATAACCTGAAAGGCCTTTATATACATAAGGTCTGCTTGTAAGAAAAACAGAAGTATTCAAAAATCCTGAAATGATTTGCCATATTCATGTCTGTCTTTTGTGCTGATGAAAATACACAAAAACAACACACACACTTATCTATGGTGCATTTTTAGTGGGTGCAATCTGCTGTACTCATTGATTCAATTCAAAATACATATTAAAATAAACAGCAGTTTAAAACAGTACAGCACTCTATTAAAACCCCCTTTCTTTAGAAACAATCCTGTCACTCTGATTCTGCACCAATTCTGAAATCTGCACAAGTATCCAATTGTACATATTTTCTTACTTTCCATAATTTAGGGGGGTTGCAGACTGCCAGAAATAGTGCAAATTGAGTCCACTTTTAGGGTTAGGGTTAGGGAATCATGGGAACTGTATTTTATTGTGGCACCAGAGCTCTCTGACAGAGAAGGCTCAATGTCTTAGGAAAAAAAAAACAACTCCCATGATTACCTAGCACTAACCCTAACCCTAAAAGTGGACTCAATTTGCACTATTTCTGGCAGTCTGCAACCCCCCTTAGTCTCTTTCTCATAGCCATAGGCAGGGATAGTCAACTATATAGACTTCGAAAACCCCAACTGCTGAGCACCAGGAAGCCCTCTGAACTACACTGCCTATAGTTTCATACTAACCTTGCAGTTACATAGACTAAAAACTTGTTCTACAACATTAAATGCTGAATTCATTGCTACAAACCAAATTCTCAGTTTTTCTGTTACTTTCATGAGATCATGGAATTCGCACACCCACAGTGAAAAAGAAATTTACTTCTGTCAAATAATTATTAGAATATAGAGTGCCATAAAGAAAGCAGTACCAGCATAGTGCAAAGAATGACCAGACTGATGACATGACTGGTCAACAATGCAGTCTTTTCCAGCATGCATATTTTAAAATTCTTTATCTAATGAATACAGTTAATTCCACTGAATTCAGAAGAACCAAGTCCATTCTTTCAGAATGTGCTAGAACTGAGATTTGGTTAGAGTATGAAATAAATATATTGCAAGAGCACTTATTATATGGAATTTAATAAGTGGACCTGGAACAAAAGATACTGGAAGGGTTGGAGCTGAGTTATATTTTCCTATGGTTACAAAAAGTGAAATCTTTAAATTTCTCTATAGTTCCTTTCTGCCATTTCCTGTCCTGTTGTTCATTCTGTCTCTACTGTGAGCTAAATTTAGCTTTTTTTATGTTGGAAGAATGAGGAACACTCACCTTAGATACCCACTGTGTAATAAAATGGAGCTGAGACATTAAAAGCCTTTACTTCTAAGCAGATATGACAAAGCACACATCATTAAAAATGTTTAAGCAACAAAATGGCTTTGAAACATTTCACATTACGAAGAAAAAAATGGAAGAACAGAACAGAAAAACTTTAAAGACACATTTGGAACCATACTTGCTACTATTCATAATTTCTGTGCTTCTTTTCTAAGGAAAGGATACAATCAAACATTGTATGAGCAAGACCTTATAAAGGAAAAGAAAGATGAAGAAAAAATGACAAAAACCACAGGCCATTCTCTAAACAACTTTTAAAATCCAATTAAATATATTCTTTTCCATGGAAGGATATCATAGAAGTGATCACTATCATATTAAGTAATCAAGCCCAAAGAACATTTGCAGTTAAAAGTAGTTGAGTTTACGCTGTCCTTAAAGAAACGATAAATATAATTAGTTTTTGTTGTTAATTAGCAAATGTGTGTTTATTAATAACTCCAGTTACAGAAGAATGCAGAAATTGCTATCTCAAGGGCACTGAAAATCATATTTGGATCAAGCTTCTGGTTCCATTTCTTGCATTAGATCTGGTTTAATCTGCAGCAGCCAGAACTAACGTGGCACAGAGACCTTGACACAGCTCACAAATAAGGCAAGGTTAGTGTTAATTCATACAGCAGGATATATCCAGACATAAGACAGCTGCTGCAAATAATTCCTGTGTGGCAGAACACACTTATGAATGGCTTATGCATGAAAATTGTTTCCCCATAACCTTGCAAACAACAGCTTAATCTCCATAGCAATCATCCTATGTCTGGAAATTTATCCTTTGGGGTGGCTCTATCAAGAAGAGACATCAGATTCTTGAGAGTAGCCATTTCCCAGAGTGATGTTTGCAGGTACAAACTTGTGTCCATCTTATAGTTCAAATGAAAACAAAACAGCAGGGATGACCTGTTTTCAGGGAGGAAAGCCACACTAGTCTGTTGCACAAAACAACAACAATAACAGATTGTATGCCATCTTAAAGTCTAATACATTGTCTATGGCATGAGATTTCCTGGACTGCAACCCACTTTATCCAATGTATAAAGTGTTATCTAGAATCTCACACACAATGTACACAATATGCATGGTGAGGACTAGGAATTTTAAATAGTAAGGTCAGAGAGAAATTAAACACAAAACATACAGATAATGAAAAAACTGTACATCTAAATCTGTTGTACTATATAGAAACTTGAACATCTGGGTTTATTCATCTGATGAAATGGACCATAGACCAAGGAAGCCTATGACATATGCAATGTATTAGCCTTTAAACTACCACAGAACTTAAGGATGTTACAGCTAGGTCCCTAACATAATTCCCAATTATATTAATGGATTTCCTAGTGAAAGAAAGTTGGGGAACCTGCAATGCTGTACATATTTAAGTCCTATTGAACTCAATAGGACTTACTCTTGATTAGATATTCATAGGACTGTGTTACTAGGGTTTGATTGTGAGTACTGTATATTTGGTATACTTCCTGTGACACTTCTCAATATCTGAGTTCATTTCCTACCAGTTATTCTTTTATATTCCTATACAGGTCTTAAATGCGACTGTACAAATGCAATTCCTCCTGTTTGCTAAATGGGTGGTTTCAGGCCAGGATTGGGTTTTGAAATGATAAATGTGTAGATCAACACTACCTGTTGCTATAAATATAAAAAGCTTTTGTTGGAATGGGATTAAAAAATGGATGTGCATATACATGTGAGGTTCATAATGAAGAAAACAGAATAAAGCATGCAACAGTGGGTGAAGTTTGGTGTAGCAGCTGAAATGGAAAAAATTAGATGTGAATAGGCCTTTGTAAAGATGAAGTACAAGGGCTGGGACAATGGCTGTTGTGAGAGGCATCATGGTTGGTTTGCTCATCCAGTCATAAGAGACATCTTACAAGGAAGGTACTTAAAACTTCTGATGTCTAAGACAATTGATGAAATAGAAGGTTAACCAGTATAAGACATACTATTAGATGAAAACAGTCCCAAAATTACTGAAGGTCATTTCTGGCAGAGAGCACACATGGACACACATACACATACATCTGGTGTGGGTATACCACCATCACCACCAAAGAAATCATTCTGGACTTTTCTTCATTTGCTGTCTGATACTTGGAGACTGAAAGAGCCAAGACCGTTCAAACAACAAAGACAGAGCTTTTAAAGCATCTCACTTAAAATACTTCTCAACACAACCACCTCTCCCCCTCTCCTGCAAGTTGGGGTGTCAAAGTTAACAGATGAGAAGAAACCAAATAGTGAACATGCATGTGAGAACTGACCCTCGGCCACTGTATTTCAAAATCACGTCATGACAGTCATTCTACTGATGAGGTGAGAAGATGCTTAACCAGACGCAGAGCCTTAAATTTGAGTCTTTTTCTTGCGTCCATAAATAGCTTCCTTTACTTTCCTGCCATCTTCCCACTCCCTATCTACCACCCTTACTATCTCCATCCATCCACTTAGAGTATTGCTCCCGCTTGCTTCTCTGCACTCCACAATAAGCACTTAACAAGGTTTGCCTTCCCAGCCCTTTCATTTTAAAGCCTCCACTGGACTGGGGTATGTATGCAATGTAAGGTTATGTTTTAAAATGTATAAGTTCCTGTTTCTTCAAAAGACAGGCATTGTAGAGAACATGCATTTTGGCTCAAACACTCGTGACTGTATACACTCTGACAACACAGTTCTTGAATACCTGCTGTTTTCTTCTTCACATTTTAGCAACTGAGATTTGGGATGGTGATGGCATTTCAGTTCCATCAGTCTTGAATGTATATGCTAACAGGAACTTGACAGTTGTTTTATTGGCAAAAAGCTAAAATATCTCAGTGGGAGATGGTGTTATTTCTCTTCTGGAGGAGAATGTGAGTGCATACAACAAACACATTTTTTAAAAAAGCTCTAATCATATTAAAAGTGTAGCATAGAGAGTACAAGACTCTACTGGAACATTTTAGGAACTTACTGTTTTATTTAACACAAGCTTTCACAGAAAACTAATGGAATTGCACAGAAATACAAATTTAGGCAGGAGGATGGTAAACTCTTTGATGCTCTTTAAAAAGCAAGGCCATTCCTTCATCCTGAATTGATGTAATTCTTATGCTTTCTGTGGTTATTCACCTCCTCTGGATTTGGTCAGCCTCCCCCAGCAGCACTGGTAAAGCATCATGGGACAGAAACAGGACTCTAATTGAGCAAAATGTCACCTTCTGAATGTTCTTCGACTACAACTCCCATCAACCATTATCAAAGGGAGTTGCAGTCCAACAATATAAAGAGCTGTATGTGTAGTCAGTTGGGCCTTTGTCACTAGGATGATGGATTTAGAGAACTTGTTAGCATCATTGCAAAATGTTAACCGCTGTCCAGTGGTAGAGAAAAGGTCAATTGGTATTAGTGGTTTGTTTGATACTTTTTTGTATTAGCTTGACAGTTTGAGGCTGGGGAAAGAGATGAAGGCAGAGAATGGACTGGGGGCTGTGAATTGTTCTCTGTTACTAACCTGCTTGCACAGTTGTTATAATTATGGGGAGAGAAAATGGGTTACATTTGCTCCCTTTGATGTTCTTTGTTTGCTTCTGCTTTATTTAACCTTTGCGAGTCCATCTTCCATCAGCCTTGTGGGATGTCTCTCTGTGTGTATTGTATGTGTTTACACCTTAGCTAATGTTGTTAGGTTTTCAAAATAACTATAAGGGATAGCCAAAATCCATGGCATGCTGGACTGACAACCAGGAAGTAACTATTACTTAAATTCCAAATGAAAGTACCTGTATTGATTTCAGTTCATTTAGCCATGTGTTTCCCTGTAAAATTAACACACTGTCTACATTCATAATTTACATGATGCATACCTTTCTGTCATTATGGAGGGCCCATACTCAGAAATACAGGATTATTTGGCATCTAATTCAGTCAATCTAAAAATAAAAGCTTTCCAACCCTCAAATAGGCAACCCTTATAATAAGGAACGTGTGCCATCCCTATAAGGAACAAGCTTTCTGCTCCTTAAATAGGAACATTTGGCAACCCTAACCCCAGCCCAGGGGCTATTTAGCCAGTCATAGGGAATTTGATTGTCAACCAGGAATAATCTGGACAGAATTAGTTGTTCAGGGGTCCTGTTCTACCACTGGCTGTGGTGGGATGCTGGACCAAATCAGCAAAAGGCCTGGAATGCTATCCTGCTGTATACCATTACTGTATCATTTACCACCAATAAAGCTTATTTTATAGCAGCACCAAACAGTCTTGGGGAGACCTGGAACTACACAGTGTTCTGCACAGAATAATGTGTTGCTCACTCCTAACCTAAGAAAATGTGTCTGGAAGCAGTTCTATATAATGCAGCCTTTATTCACCAACACTGACATGGGCAAACTCAAGTTTTCATTTGAAATGTGCAGCCAAGTATACTCTTGTTCCTGGTGGGTTGTGTCAGCCAAAGACAGTAGCTGAAACAGGCATATGGTCTCATACAAGTATTATTTAGCACCAGGATGGCTGGCAAGAAACCTGGGAGAACCAGAAGGTGCAGAAAACAAAATTGAATTAACAGAGGGAAATGATGTATGCCTCCCGCTAGGTTTGCTGAGTTTCCAAAACCCTTTCGTTAAGATGATCAGGAACATGTTAGTAATGACATCACTTATTCAGATAGCAATGATGGGATGCTTTCTAAGCTAGCTACAAGCCTGAACCATTGTTTCCTAGCAACCTTGATTAATTAAGGGCATGTGGCATGTGCCTCCAACATGGAGGCTTCTTGTATGTGGCACAAGGTTTGACACTGCCAAAGAATGGGGGGGAAATGGCACAGTCATGTGCTCATGCTGTCTGTCATCCCCCTCCTTTCTGCAGAGATTCATCTTATGTAAAAAAAAAAATGGCATGCACAATGGCAAAGGACTGAGAACAGTAGCTAGTTACATCCCTCCTATGTGGGACAACAAAGTGTCATGAAATTCACCAGAGTTTTCAAGAATAAACTGGGCAGATCTCCTGTCTTACCCATGTTGAACTCATTAGAAGCAAAATTTGTTGGAGCCACACCACTGGAACATCTTCAGACTTTTATAAGGGCCTGATCTTGGAAGTTGTTTGTTTGACTGGGTTAGGCCAGCAAGCCAAAGAATTGTTAGAAAAGAAGCCTTTAACGAGTGTATTGTTAAACGCTGTCACTTTACACACTTCCTTACTTCCACTGTCCCCTTACATTAGTGTTTGCATTTGGCCAGTGGGATTAAACTAGTGCAGCACTACCATTTCTCCTC
Organism: Phrynosoma platyrhinos; assembly: GCA_020142125.1. NCBI lineage: Eukaryota > Metazoa > Chordata > Lepidosauria > Squamata > Phrynosomatidae > Phrynosoma > Phrynosoma platyrhinos. The sequence goes on along the minus strand of CM034706.1, from coordinate 205,386,595 downwards.
TGCATCTTGAAAGAGATAGGAAAGTAGTTCAGGAACACAGTGATGATCATAAGGCCAAAGTAAGTAAAGCTATGCTGATGGAAAAATATCCCCAGCATGGAAAATTTTGCAGGATGAAGAATGAAGTACTCCTCCAGTGGAACAATCCTGTTGGATTCTGTCCATACAGCTACTATTTTTAAACAAGGAGGCAGTCTATATGAATTGCATGCTGTTCCAGACCCATAATCGTCCACCATTTAAATAAGAAAACATGTTGGATGTAATAGTTTGAATTGCTGTTTGTTGTAATGTGTCTTCACATTAACTCTGACTTATGGCGACCCAATCATAGGGTCTTCTTAGCAAGATTTATTCAGAGGAGGTTTGCCATTGCCTTTTTTTGAGATAGGTGACTTCTCTACCATGGTCTCCCAACATCCTAGTCCAAACCACAAATACACCATGCTGGCTCATAGTATGGACCTTATCCCACGCTGCTCTCAAAAGTGGCAAGAAAGCGATATGAGCATCATTGCAGTACTATAGCGCTAGTATAAATATGGCGCTAGCGCTATAATAGCGCTATGGATAAGCTAGCGCTATTGCAATGCCCGCTGAAACCGACATTCAAAAGAACCCGAATGATGCTGCATTCCGAGCGGTTTCTTGTTGGATTCTGAGCGACGTCGTGTAATCACCCGGAAAACTATAGCGCTATAGCGCCTGATTCTTAGCCAATTCCGAGCGACGTCGTGTGATCACCCGGAAAACTATAGCGCTATAGCGCCTGATTCTTAGCCGATTTTGAGCGACGTCGTGTGATCACCCGGGAATGTATAGCGCTATAGCGCCTGATTCTTAGTGGATTCTTGCTGCTTTTGGCCCCGTGGGATAAGGTCCTATGAATGTTTGTGTGTTTGCTTTCAAGTTGCCTGTCAAATTATGGTACCTCATACATTTCATATAGATTTCGTCGGTGAGGAATAGTCATTGGTGGTTTTGCCAGTTCCTTCCTCTGAAAAGTAGCTACAGAACTTGGAATGCATTGGCATTAGCACCAGCCAAATGCTAACAAGAGCTGATCCTGCTTAGCTTCAAAGATTAGATGAGATCTGGTGTCTTTACGGTATTTAGGTCCATAGTTTGAATGTTGTTGTTAACTGCCTTCGAGTTGACTTTGACATACAGATTAAATAGAAAGGGTGTCAGAATGCACCCTTGCCTGACCCTCCTCTACAATTGGAAACCATTTCATTTCTCCATATTCTGTCCTAACAGTAGCCTCTTCTAAGTACAGGTTACACATCAGGACAATCCATTTCTTTAAAAGTGATCCATAGTTGTTCATGCTCTGAGTCTATACAATCAAATGTTTTGCTATAGTTTATAAAGCACAGGCTGATCTTCTTTGAAAACTCTTTAGTAAATTCCATAATCCATTATAGTCGGAATACTATACGATAAAAATTACATTAAGAAGGAGCTCATGCAAACAATTTTCTTCAGAATAACCTGCCAAAGAAACATTCTGTCATATTCATAGGAATAGTCTTCTTCACCACAGGGGCAATATATAACTGATGGTGTTCAGAATTCAAAGATATAGCCGTGTTAAGTCTGTATAATCAGTATGTAGAGAGATCTTGTAGCACCTTTGAGATTCACTGAAAGAAAGAAATTGGCAGCATGAGCTTTCATAGAGTTCCGTCTACTTCCTCAGATGCATTTAAATTGTGTTCAGCTATTTGGAAAATAAAAACAAAGAACTGATTGGTCCTGCCATAAATATAGCCATTAAAGCAGGACTAAAATGGGACATTACTTGACTGATGCTCTTCCAGAAAAAATGACACTGTTGTCTTTTATGCCATCTTTCGGGAATTTTGAAACAACAAATCTCTCTGGTTAAGGCCTGATATCATCAAAACAAACCAAGTAGACTGAAGTCTACAAAAGCTCATGCTGCCAATTTCTTTCTTTCAGTTAGTCTCAAAGGTGCTACAAGATCTCTCTACATACCACTTTGGGTATCTACAATATTTCCAATTTAAGTTCATCTAGCTCCCAAACTTTACTATTACAATGAAGAGAAAATTAGAGAGAGAGACTCCAAAATGGGGAAGAAAAACCATCGGCAATTACTTAATCCTCCAAGGAGCACATAGGTTTAGCACAGAGACAATGTACCACCACAGTATTACAACACTGAGAATCTGAGTCCAGTATAATCTACACAAAAGATGAGTTGATCAGTTTTTTATTGGGATTATATGTGACCTACATCTCAGGTGCTATTAGGAATAGAAATACTCAGCACTATCACCAGCCATTCCACTGAAGAGCATAGCAGGGCCTGGCACCATTAGAGTCAATTGCTCTAGACAGAGAAGTGAGATAGGCTTTACCTTTCCAGATCCCAGAGATTGTTATTACCATCATCATTTGATGTCAGGTAAGTGACAGCAGATGAACAGCACATTTGGAAGAGCAATGAGGATATTCCTACACAGTCTCTGCCCTCTGCTGGTTAATGGCAAAAGGGACATGTGAGATGTTCTCATCTGATCCTGCTATGAGGGAAGGGGATATATGCTGCTGTTATACAGATGGCATAGGGAATCATATGCTACACCCACTCTTCCAGGAAAGGAGAATGGAAAACACATCACATGGGAAATTAAGTTAAAACAGCAGAGCCTGCCCCCATCCTTTATACCACTGCCAGATTCCACAAATCAGGGACTTTTGGGGGGTGATGTTACTACATGCTGCCCACACAAAGAAACCAATTAATACACAATATCAAGGAACATCAACAGCAGACATGCTTGCATCCATATCATGCAACATAATAACATAGTACTCCAAATCCACCAGACTCAGTGGCACAAACAGAAAGAATTCTGTCTGATATTGCAAGTCTCTAGACATTGCTCCACACAGGTCCATGGCTGAGAAGAACGTAATGGATCTGAACCCTTTCTGGGGGTAACCATAGGGGCTGGCAGTAATCACTGTTGGGTGAACTATGGGACTGATGGTGCAGGGGGCACTGTGGTATTGCACCTTGCATGGTGCATGAATGCCATTGCAGATGATGTACTACAGTTACTTCTCCAGCATCACAGCTTCATTAGTGATCTGTTCAGGCAGCATGTTGGTCCCATGATAGGACAATCAATGAATGATGGCCCTGATAGCGTTTCTGCGGACACTGTGGACACAGCAGTCACTTTGGTCTAATCTGCACTGCAGAAATAATGTAGTTTGACACCACTTTAAATGCCATGTCTCAGTGCTATAGAATTCTGGCAATAGTAGTTTGTTGTGGCTTCAGAGTGTCTAACAGAGAAGGCTAAATATCTCACAAAGCTACAAATTCCAGAATTCCATAGCATTAAGCCATGGGAGTTAAACTGGTGTCAACCTGGATGATTTCTGCAATGCAGATTAGACCTTTGCTGCTGTTTCTTGTGATAGTATCCCCCGGCCATCTGAGCTGAGCAAACTGGATATGGCAGCTGTTTCACCACAACAGCCATGACCTATTTCCATAGTAAAATGGAAGTATCAGATTGTTAATTTTTATTAATGTAGACAGACTTTGCCAAAGGTCTTCTGAATGAATGGATGGAAGTATGCCAAACACACTTTCCCCCTGTTTTTAGGTTGATGGGACAACTGCTCTTGGCACATCTGCTGACAAGAAAAGGTACTACATCATGTGATGGCACTGAGAAAAAGTAAAACACTTATCTGTGGTTCTGACTTGTCACCCTGTTTGGAGAGATGTAATAGGAAACTGAAATTATATTAAAAGTTGCATTACCTAGTTTGAGACTTAAAAAAAGAGGGAGAGGAGTTTTTGAATTACTGACATATCCTGCATTTGTTGTTACCTGCCCTTGAGTTGATCTCAACTCATGGCGGCCCTATGGATGAGACATCTCCAAGACCTTCTGTCCTCCACTGCTCTGCTGAAATCCTGCAACCCCTTAATACCCGTGACATCCATCTGGCATGTGGCCTTCCTACTTCCCTCCACCTTCTCCAACATTATTGCCTTTTCCAAAGAGACCTCTCTTCTCATTATGTGTCCAAAATAAGACAGTCTCAGTTTGATCATCTTGGCTTCCAGGGAGGCTTCTAGTTTGATCTGCTCTAGGACCCACTTGTTTGTCTTTTTGGCTGTTCATGGGATCCTCATCTATTCCTAGTGATTTTTTTTTTTTTTTGCTATTTCTCTTATTGCAGTTTCTACCTCAGTTTTTAGAATTTGGGGTTCATCTTCATATGGCTCTTCATTCCATGTGTCCTTCATTTTGTCATCTCTTTTGTATAATTCTTCTGTGTATTGCATCCAGCATCTTTTTGTTCCTTCCTGGTCTTGAATTATGTTATTTTTATTGTCACAGAGTGTCCCAGTCCTTGCATTTTCCTTTGATTTCTCACATTTTGTAAAATAGATCTCTTGTTCTTCCCTGTTTGC
>CM034706.1:205348453-205382024 GCA_020142125.1 Phrynosoma platyrhinos | reverse complement strand
CTGGTTTGTTACTCTTATTTTTGATATGAGTACTTCGTGATCTGTGCCTTCATAGTATTCAGTAAAAATACTGTATACCATTCAAGAGTGATGTAAAATGGCAGTTTACAGCAGCTGAGAATATGATCTAAATTCCATTATGATCAAAGCAAACTGTGTATGTTCTTTTGCTATGTCATCCCTTTCCAAACCCTGTAAAGCAGCTCAAATTGAAATTAATGGAGGTTCTGTCAATGTGATTTGAAAATAGATTCATTCTAACCATTAATTCGTTTCTATGACACCCAGTTGAACTGAATATATTCTTCTGCCTGTTTCCCACACACAGCCAGTAAGAATTTTATCTGTATGAAAGTAAGCTGTGTTGAAACACAAAATTTGGTACTGATTTCTAAGCACAATGCTTTTCAAACTCAGCATGAGATTGCTATATAGATTTCATAGACTATTTTTTTACCTCCACAATCATAATTTTCTCTTTATTTTTAAAGCAACATTTCTACATTATTGTGGCCCAAATACAAAATCGACTCAAGTTGCCTTGAATGGTCCAGCTTGGGACTTCAGGCTTCTATGGCTATCATGGGGCAATCTCAGGCCTCGTTCTCACTTACATTTAAACTGGTTTGTGATTTGCCTTCTCTCTGCGTCGGTGAATCCATTCCAAAAGGTCCATCGTTCCCACTATAATAGTGGATCTTTTCATTATTCCCTTGTAAGCGCTCCTTTTTTGGCACAATTGTCATTCTCACTAGTTTGCGCTGTTTCAAAATGCATGTCAATCATCTGCATGTCATCAGTGACGCAAGCAGCAACACGGTGAAGATGGGGCCATTTCAGGTGCCAAGCAGGCCAACTTTAGCAATGGATCCTTCCTCTGCCCCTCAGCAACCCAGGCTGCTCAGGCACACCATTTCCCCTTTGAGCAGCCTGGATTGGGAACTATATATATATATTGACAGGATATGTGATCCATTGGTTTTGCAACTACTTGCTGAGCTGAGCTGCAGTCCGCCTGTCATTGCAAGTAGTTGCAAATACAATGGATTGCATATCTATATATATATAGATATAATGCGCCCATAGGTCACACCACAAGCACAAAGGCAGCACTGGGGAGGATGGGGGGATGGCTGATTTCCCAAAAACTGAGGAGGAATGGTAAACACCCCTCTGCCATTAGTCCCTTCCCTCCAGTATGATCCGATTCAGATCCATCGTTCCCACTTGTTGAACATGCTTTGGAATAGATTCTTTCTAAAAGAACCACCAAAAAACTAATGTCAGGAAACAGTGGGTTTTTTGCGTTTGCCTCGCTTCATCACGATTGCAACTGAGCACAGTAGGATCGGAACAGGTTTCAAGTGGGAATGACGGTCATATAACCCAAACAGCAATTTGCTTTAAATCATACTGGGAATGAGACCTCAGTGTATCATTGGCTCAACACTGAGTCAAGGGGCAACCTCTTGATTTTGAGCCAAAACACACAGCAGAAATAATCCAGTCTGAGACCACTTTAACTGTCCTGGCTCAATGCTAGGGAATTCTGGGAACTGTAATTTTGTGAGTCATTTAGCTTTCTCTGTCAGAGAGCTCTGATGCCACAGCAAACTACAGTTCACAGGATTCCCTAGCTCTAAGCCAGGGCAGTTAAAGCGGTCCCAAACTGGATTATTTTTGCAGTGTGCTTTGGCCCGTCATCTTCACCCCAAGTGTAGGTGTCTGATGGTCAAAGGAGTTGAAATACTCCATTGTTGTGGCCAGATCATTTCCTAGTTTGGTGTCTTGGATTCAGTCCCTGCAGTGTTGGAGAAGCTATTCAAATTGTCTGCTTTAGCTGAGTTATCTGAAGGACTCTTGCACTTACTCAGACTCTGAGAACTTTCTGGTAGCTGGAACTAAAGGGCCATGTTGAGACCTTAGTCTCACTATGAAATGGCAAGGTGAGGAAGGCGATCACTACGGTAACTCCTGAACATCTTGCTTGAGACAGTGTTTGTGACTTTCTGCAGCAGTTTGATTGAATCAAACTGTATGTTGGCTAGAGCACTGCTTCACAGACTATCTGATGTGGAAGACTGGCTGGTTTCTTTCTAGCATGCTAGAGACCAGTACCAGTAACATTTGTGCCCATTGGCTGTGACTGGCTTTCTTTCTGGGAATGTCTCTGCGGACTGGCACAGTAGCTTGTGGACATAGCAATGGTCCAGAAACCACCACGTTGAGCAGCATTGCCCTAGAATACTTTTGGAATTGAACTTGCTATGAAGATGATGAACTATATATACTAACACAGAACTGTGCCTCTTGCACAGTGGTGAAGGCAGCTTTGGTGACTATTATGTTCTCAAAAAACTATCCAGTGTGATTTTTCTGAGTGATACAGAGCTTGTTGTCATCTGCCCCAACAAATAATATGCTGGTAACTTTGGAGGCCTTCTGTGATGAACTTGCCAGGCATTCTGATACAAAATCACCTCTCTCTAGTTTTGACAATAGTGCAGAGGCAGATCCTAATGAGGCATTTCCTGCACTATTTTACCTGATTTTGTGGGATCAGTTTCAGTTGGGGCAGCCTGAGGATCATAGAATCATAGTGTTGGAAGAGACCACAAATGCCATCCAGTCCAACCCCTTGCCATGCAGAAATACACAATTAAAGCATCCCTGACAGATGGCCATCCAGTGTCTGTTTAAAAACCTTCAATGAAGGAGCCTTCACCGGTCTCCGAGGGAGTGTGTTCCACTGTCAAACAGCTCTTACTGTTAGGCAGTTCTTTCTAATGTTGAATTGGAATCTCTTTTCCTGTAGTTTGCATCCATTATTCTGGGTCCTATTCTCTGGAGCAGTAGAAAACAAGCTTGCCATCCTCAGTATCACATCCTTTCAAATATTTAAACAGGATGTTTACAAGGTCTTGCAGTCTGGGTAACATGTGCTTTTGACACTTGTTCATCTTGGCTTATGAAGAGTAGCCAGGAAGGGCTGGTAGGCAACTGAGTTTATGGTTGTGGTAGAAGTGTATGTCCTGACTTAAGATATACAATTATGAAGGCTGCACACCACTACCAACAATGACCAAAAATCAAACAAACCTGGAAGTGGTCAGAAGTCCACTTGATTTTCAAGAATGAATATGTTTTGAAGATGAACAGTGTATAGCGTCCCCACCCCCACCCCACAACTAGCTTAAGGGTGGACTGCTGCAACTGGAAGCTTCTGGACGCACATCCAACCTCTATTTTTGTCTAGAAAAAGGGCAGCCCAGAATCTGGAAAGGTTGAGCATCACAAAAACAACCTTGGGCGGAGAATGTGTACGGCTCCAGGGATGTACTTGCCCACAGATCTGAACCAACTCTGAAGTATCTGTTCAAAAGAGTGGCACTGGAGGGCTGAGTCCTTGCCCTTTGGCAATTGAGTTGTCAGGTGCCACAAGACACAATTTGTAGGTTTGGAACGGCCTGCCGGACAAGATCTGTCAGATTATGTCCTTAAGCAGCTTCAAAAAGGCTGTGAAGACGGATCTCTTTCGGCAGGCCTTTCCTGAACAGAATTTCCCAGCCTCAGGATTTGTTTATCTATCTCTCCCAATTTTGGCTCTCGACACTGCCCTGTTTTTTAAAAATTTTCAGTTAAATTCTTCTAGTTTGCTTTATTTTTATGATCTTTTATTCTATTATGCTTTAATTCATAACTGGTTTAATACTTTTTTTGGGGGGGGGATTTTAGATTGTATTGGATAAATGATGCATTGTATGGAATTTTAACTGTTGTAAGCTGCCCCGATTGTTTCAACAGAGAGGCAGGGTATAAATTATTATTATTATTATTACAAGATCCTTAGCTTTCTCTGCCAAAGAGTGCTGGTGCCTCAGAAAACTAGCAATCCCAGGGTTCTGTAGGATGGAACCATGGCAGTTAAAGTGGTGTCAAATGGCATTATGTCTACAGTGTAGATCAGTGTTTCCCAAACTTTGGTCCTCCAGATGTTTTAGACTCCAGTTCCCAGAATTCCTGATGGTTGGCCAAACTGGCTAGGGCTTCTGGGAGCTGAAGTCCAAAATACCCGGAGGACCAAAGTTTGGGGAACATTGGTGCAGATGCATCCCTAAGTCCAAGAGCCATCAGCTTCAGTCTCTGGACATTATTCAGGAAAGAAAGGAGCAATGGTAGCCAATGGCACAAATATGGTGCAGGTTCTTGGCACATGGGGGTTGGGTGGGAATTGCCAGTCCCCCACATCAGTTTAAGAAACACAGGCCTAGTTCATCTCTCCAACCACTATACACTGGCTCCATCTTAAAGCACTATATTTAAAAGGAGTGGGGGAGAGTGAGGTTTTCATCTGGCTCCAAAAGGAGAACAGAGGGTACCAGGCAAGGGTTTTTGGAAAGGCTTGCTTGGTACCCTAAATATTCATACAGAAATGCTGCCTAGCAATTGTATATCGAATTATGGTAGTGGTCAATAGAGGATTTGGGGCAAATTGTCCTAAGTATAGAGATGTTACCAAAGTATTTCTATGGTGGGTTTTTTTCTGAGTAAGGGCAGTGCTTAGGAACAATGGTGAGCTGTATGAAGGATAACCAGCTTGGAGTTATTTGCATAAAAATAAGAGTATTATGCCAGCACAGGTGTTTTGGGGAAATATATTCTTCGGTTGAAGTTATGATCAACTGTCTTCTGAGACGATAAAGGATATCTGGCATATATTGGCAAGTTCACTGAAATTAATGGAATTTTACATGAAATCATTCCTACTGTGATCGGGCTCCTGCACATCTCCCATTAATTTCAATGGAGCTTGTGCAAACAGTTTGAGTGAATTGTACTCAATTTGTCATGGTTCCTTAAGAATCTATTTATTTAAAATTTGGGACCTTTCAAAGGAGCTGAGTTTTGATGCAATGAAAATATTGTGTTTAAATAAAAAAAAAAAGAAATAACAAGATGGCTATATATAACCTATGTGTGCTTGTTTTGTTGTTCTCAATTCTTTATGAAATTGTTTGCTGTCCTAAATCAGAACAAGGACATGTTCTGTTAAAGCTCAAACTTTCTATTAGCCCATTTCATTGAAAGCTTGGAACATGTTTTGCACATTTTGGTTGGCCCAATGAAGGTATCACTGCTTTGCGGATTTTGGACTTTATTGTTATAGCACAAGGTATCTTCCTACTGTCTTGGGATTTGTCAAGGATGAACCAAGGACTGTATTTTTTAAAAAGACTAAATAAATAGCAATGGGTGATACTGGCAGCGTGACCAGAGGTACTACTTTTCCAGGCCATGTCCTACATTTCAGCCTTCTGTCCAGCCATCTGTCAGGGGGTGCTTAGACTGTGTATTCCTGCATGGCAGGGAGTTGGACTGGATGGCCCTTGAGGTCTCTTCCAACTCTATGCTTCTATGAATTTCAAAATGTCCTCCTTTTTGAGCATGACTAAGCAGCATAAATTTATACAAGCATTTTTTTTAACTTTTATTTTGTAATATCCTCCATTTTTCTTGAATGACCTAGATTTTGCAGCGTCTTGTCTTCCTCTGCGGTTAGGACTGGACCTTGGGGCAAGTTACACTCTCTCAGCCTCAGGGGAAAGCAATGGCAAGCCCTCTCTGAAGAAACTTGTGAAGAAAACTCCACGATAAACTCGCCTTCAATCAGAAATGGCTTGAAAGCACACAACGATATAAATGGCCCCGTGAGGCTCTGTGGGACTTCTTCACTCATTTCTATGGTTTGGCGGAAGCAGTGTTTCATGAAGCCCTAAGAAGATGGAGGAAGGCAAGGTAGCTCCCGTTTTTTTCTCTGAGCAGCCTTCTTATTTCTCCCCACTCTTTGACTGCAGAAATATCCCAGTTTGAGACTGCTTTAACTGCCCTGTCTTTGTGTGACACTGAGCTTTCTCTGACAGCTCTGGTGCCACAATAAACTACACTTCCTAGGATTCCCTAGCACTGAGCCAGGGTACTTAATGTCAGGAACGCATTAAATTAATGCTTTCCTGCCAGAATGGAGTTGATAAAATGTTAAAGGAGATGGGTTATAAAATATGCTGAAGGGGTTAATGACTATAAAGCTGAAAAGGTGATGAGAGCTGAGTGTTGGAATGTGGGGGAGTTGCCGGCCTTGGTCGCTGCAGAGAAACAGATTCAAACCTGCATGGTTAATTGGTTAAATGTTTAATTGTATAGTGCTCGAAACATAGATGGATTGGTTTGATATTGAATGAGTGATGGAACAGGGTGCCTCAGTTAATCTCATATTTGTGCTGACTTTGAAAGTCATGGGTTCCTAGTCTCAGGCTTCAGTATTCATAAACAAAGCACCATCAAAGACCTTGTTTGGTCTAAGGCCAATGAGAAACTGTAGATGCACATGCACCTGGCTCTTTGTTGAATTCTCCGGACAGTAGGACATTACATCATGTGAAGAGTCAAGGCGCGGTAAACTTGGACCAATCACAGTTTGCCACTTGACTATGGGAAGGGACTTTGTTCTATTCTATAAAAGTGTGTTAATGTATTGTGCCTTTAGATTCGTCAAAGAAGTCAAGGCCTGTCTGCGCTGTTTTCTTTTCTGCAATAAAGCTGTCCTTTTTGACTTAATGTCTGGGAGCTGTCTTTATGTCTGAAAGAGGACTGGTGGGCATGCTGCTACTGACACTTAAAGCAGTCTCAAACTCGGATATTTCTCCATTGTGTTTTGGACCAGTCCTCCGGGACAGAGGCTGCATCCACACTAGAGAAAGAATCCGTTTTGACCCCACTTTAACAGCCATGGCTCAAAGCTATGGAATTCTGGGAATGGTAGTTTGTTGAGGCACCAAATTTCTCCAGTGTGGATGCAGTTCAAGCCGGTTTATGTTGGTGCCACCAGGCTTCCAGGGTTCTGCCTGCCTGCCTGCCTGCCTTTAGGCGACGGAGGAGGCGCCACGTAACGTCTCCCTCAACCAGCGCTCCCTTCGCGCCTGTGGCAAGACGAACGCAAGAGGCCTCGACCAATCCGCGGCGAGAATCTCCAGCCGTCCAATGGGCGCGCGGCATCTGAATTCTACCCGCCGGTTGAGACGGTTGCGCGAGGCCGTCGCCCTCGTCCAATCACATCAAAGGTGCTTGCGCGAGCTCTCTCTCCGCACACCTCCCTCCCTCCCTTCCTTCCTTTTTTTTTTTTTTTTCCCTTTGGCAAACGAACTGGGTTAATGGAACCACGGCTACGAAGATCAACGGCCAATGAATGCTCGGGCACTGACGTGTGTATATATGTGTGTGTGTGTGTGAGAGAGAGAGAGAGAGAGAGAAAAGTGGGATTGAGAGAATTTTAGTCCCACCCCTTAACGAAGTTGGCCAATAACAGGCCCATGTGATGGCGGGGCTTAGCCTCCCAATCAATCAAACCTATGAACTTGAGGAATAACAGCAGTTCCGTCCAATCACACCAGGAGGGCGTTGGAAGAAGAGGGGCTTTCCGCTTCCGGGGCTTTGAACGGCCTGACCGTTCTCCCCGTCGACTGACAAGCGCTTCGGCCAATGGGAATAGCGAGGCTCGCCTAAGCGAGCCAATGGCCGCCGAGTAGGCGGAGCCAGTCCCCTGAGGAGATTCCAAGATGGCGGAGGGTGCGTGAGGTGCGATCCTCCGCGCGCGTTTCCCTCTCACGGGCGCTCGCCGCCATGAAGGGCAAGGAGCGGTCCCCGGCCAAGGCCAAGCGCTCCCGGGGCGGCGGCGGAGGTGGAGGAGGAAGTGGCGGTGGGGAGGACACTTCGTCGGTGCGAGGCGAGCGGAGCAGCAAGAAGCCCAGCAACGGCGGCGGGAAGAGCAGCGGTGGTGGCGGCGGCTCTGGCGAAGGGGGGAGCAGCAGCAGCAGCAGCCGGCGGAGCCTCCACTTGGAAAAGGCGAGCCGGGCCAGCAGCCGCGAGTATGAGGCGGTGGCGGCGGGAGGCGGTGGCGGCGGGAGCAGCCGGCACGGCTACGGCGGCAGCAACAGCAGCAGCAAGAACGCGGAGTCGTCGTCCTCGCGTGGCAGCAGCAGCCGAGGCGGCGGAGGCGGCGATTCCCGGGCGCCCCCCTCGGACTCCGGGAGCAGCGAGTACAAGACCCTCAAAATCAGCGAGCTGGGCTCCGCGCTGAGCGACGAGGCTATCGAGGATGGGCTCTTCCACGAGTTCAAGCGCTTCGGGGACGTGAGTGTCAAGATCAGCCGCCTCCCTCCCGGCACTGGGGCTGTCGACGAGCGGGTGGCCTTCGTCAACTTCCGCCGACCGGAGGATGCCCGCGCTGCCAAGCACGCCCGAGGCCGCCTGGTCCTCTACGACCGGCCCCTGAAGATCGAGGCTGTCTACGTCGGGAGCAGCGGAGGAGGAGGAGGAGGAGGAGGAGGGAGCGGGCGTCGCCGCAGCAGCCGCTCCCCAGCCATTTTGGACAAGGACTCCCCCTATGGAGCCACGGCAGTGGGGGTGGTAGGCGCAGCCCCTGCCGCCCTCAGGCACCCCCCAACGGGGGTGACTCAGAGGGCCCTCTCGCCGGCTGGGGGAGGGGCGGGCCTGGGGTACAGAGACTTCAGGCTGCAGCAGCTGGCCCTGGGCCGTTTGCCACCCCCGCCTCTCCCTCGGGAACTGGAGCGAGAGCGGGACTACGGGAGCTTCTATGACCGGGTCAGGCCTGCCTACAGTCTGGAACGTGTGGCTGGAGTGGCAGCAGCCGCCTTTCGTGGTGTCGGTGGCACTAGCACAGCCAGCGAGGAAGAGATAAGTCCGGAGGATGACCAGAGAGCCAACCGCACCCTCTTCTTGGGCAATTTGGATATATCAGTGACTGAGTCGGACCTCCGGCGGGCTTTTGACCGCTTTGGGGTTATCACTGAGGTGGATATCAAGAGGCCGTCCCGAGGTCAGACTAGCACCTATGGGTTTCTCAAGTTTGAGAATTTGGATATGGCCCACCGGGCTAAACTAGCTATGTCTGGTAAAGTTCTACTGCGTAACCCTATCAAAATTGGCTACGGTAAGGCTACCCCTACCACACGTCTCTGGGTTGGTGGCCTGGGACCTTGGGTACCATTGGCTGCCCTTGCCAGGGAGTTTGACCGTTTTGGCACTATCCGTACCATTGACTATCGTAAAGGTGATTCTTGGGCCTACATCCAGTATGAGAGTTTGGATGCTGCACAAGCTGCTTGTACTCACATGCGTGGTTTTCCTTTAGGCGGACCAGACCGCCGTTTGAGGGTGGACTTTGCTGACACTGAGCATCGCTATCAGCAACCCTATTTGCAGCCATTGCCACTTCCACCCCCAGGCCATTATGAGCTTGTAGCAGAGACATCTGCCTTTGGGGCACATCGTGGAGCCCCTCCAGATCCACTCCGTGGTGCCCGGGACAGGACCCCACCACTGCTATATGATCGTGACAGAGATCTATATCCTGAAACAGAGTGGGTTCCTCCCCCACCTCCAGTTCGAGACAGGGGCAACAGAGCAACTGTTTATGATGCACTTGAAAGCCTGGAGCGCCGGCGAGATGGTTGGTCTCTAGAAAGAACTCGTGGGGAAAGGGAGTTAGGCAGCAGCAGTAGGGACCCACCCAGAAAGCGAAGGCTAGTGGAAGATGGGGGGCGGCATTTGGACCGTTCACCAGACAGTGAACGGTCATCTTCATCTCGCAAGCGGCATTGTCCTGCTGCAGCTTCTCCACAAGACCGTAGTCCTGAACCAGGTATAGGCAGAGACCGCTATGGCAGTGATACGGAACGGCCATCTTCCCGTTTGCTTCTGCTGGATCGTCATTCACCTATCAGAGAGTCACGTAGGGGTAGTTTGGAGAGAGGTCAGAGTGAAAAGCGTGACCACAAGAGTTCAGTAGAAAGGGAAAGAAAACATCGCGCCCTCACGGTAGCTGCTGCCCAAGAGTGCAAGAGCCCAGCTAAAAAAGATGAACATGCTTCTGAAGGGAGCAGTGGTGGAGGATCTCGCTTGAAGCCTCCCCCTCAAAAGCAGCAACAGCAGGATGGAACCTCAAAGTCTGGGTCATCCCCCAAACTGTGCCTGGCCTGGCAAGGAATGCTTCTATTGAAAAATAGCAACTTCCCATCTAACATGCACCTGCTTCAAGGAGATCTGAGTGTGGCCAGCAGTCTTCTGGTGGAAGGAGCAACTGGTGGCAAAGTGGCCCAGCTAAAGATCACTCAACGTCTCCGTTTGGACCAGCCTAAATTGGATGAAGTTACTCGTCGCATCAAAGTGGCAGGGCCTAATGGATATGCTATTCTTCTGGCTGTGCCTGGAACCACAGACAACCGTGCCTCATCTGGGGCTGGTGAAGCTAACACCACCTCTACACAGCGGCCCCTCAGAAACCTGGTGTCCTATCTTAAACAAAAACAGGCAGCTGGAGTCATAAGCCTTCCAGTAGGAGGCAACAAAGACAAAGAAAACAGCGGGGTCTTGCATGCTTTCCCACCCTGTGATTTTTCTCAGCAGTTCCTGGATGCAACAGCCAAGGCCCTGGCTAAATCAGAGGATGACTATTTGGTCATGATCATTGTCCGTGGTGCATCTTAAAGCCCTAATGCTTTTTTGTGCTCTGTCCTGCTGCTTCACACAGCTTCCCCTTGTTCCAGTGTCTGCCAGGTGCTATGTGATAAGCCTTAGCCAGTTCCCAAAGTATAATTTTTAATTAGAGCCATAGCTGATGTTATTTCCCCATAACTTTCTTTAAATTCTTTAGAAGGCAGACGTATTAGCTGTTGAGTAGTATGGCTAGACTACCTTTGGCTATCTTGCTGATGAGCAGGTAGCAGTAAGGGACGATCTGTTTCAACTAAAATATGGAACCCCAAAACAAGTCTGTCTCCCCCCCCCCCTTTTTTTTAAGCTTTTAACTTTTTGTCCTTTTTCATTTCATAACTTTAAAGTAGTTATAAAAATCTCCTCCATACACTTTCAAATCTAAATTGACAGATTTAAAGCATTAATGTCATGGCTTATGTAGACATCATCATAAGAAGATAAGCAAATGCTCATTCTGAGCCCTGTGAGCATTCAGTGAAGGCCTTGAGTCTGTAGCCTTGAAATCAAAATAATCCCTGTGTCAAGAATCTGAAATTTAAATTTGAGTTGAATTGACTCACAGTTGATGTCCATGAGGTAGCTGATACTTTAGCCTTTGTGGTACACTGTAGACTTCTTTCCCTGGGTGGTAGGTTTTGTCAAATTCCCAGAAATGCATGCCCATGAGGAATGTTTCTAAGAGGTTAATTCTTTTTAACTTCTTACTCATTTGAGGTTGCAGTGTAACACATGATAAAAACAACAACTGAGAGCTTTGTTACAATCGATGAACATCTTGCACTTCAGTATGCCAGAAGTAGGCACTTTTCATAGAGCTGGTCCTTTGCATTTTTGTTATTTTCCATTGCTAAATATGTTTGTCATGGTGAATTCCAAAATGTAACTTGGAAAATTTTTTCAGAGATGGCACTTAAGTTCTGCCACACAGCTATTTCAGTATGAGTTCGTCCCCATGACAGTGGAAAGGAATGTTACCTGCTAGATATTTTCAGGTAAAATATAATGGGCATTATGAAAGTTTGAATTGCTTTGTTTTAATCTTGACATTATGCAATCATTTTGTCTTTTCAAATGTTGAGAAGACAGTTCAGTTTATTCAGAGAACATAATTTGTTTTTGAAAATGAGCATTTTAAAGAAAAAAAAGAAACAGCTCTTCACAAACATTTCTGAGGCTAGAGAAGATTTTCAGTTACATGGCTTCAGATGCCCAATCTATTCATTATCAAAAACCGAGACCCTATTAGTTTTCTGTGCTAGGTATAAATCAGTACAGTTCTTTGAAATGTGGCTTAGTTAAAAACTGTTTCTTAGTGTATTTCTGGGTGGGAATTGTACAGCCCTGGAGACTGTAACTCACATCAGTGCTAATAACATAGCAAGTGATGAGGCATGCTGGGAGCTGCTGTTCAGTAACATCTGGAGGGATGCACAATTCCTGCCATTAGTACAGTGTATTAGAAGCATGTCCTTTTCTTAAAGTTACTTTTAAGAGTGGAGTCTTACTTCTGAAACCATATTGTCCTACTTCTGGAAATATGTGGTCACAATCTAAATCTGATAAGGAGTAATTATAAGTTTGAATAATGTTAATTTACGATACAGATATTAGTTGTTCTGTAATAAAGCAGAAAAATGTTGAACTGTGGATATAAAAGTCCTAAAATGCATATGCAAAGCCCAACCATTGCTCTTACCAATAATGAGAACTGATGATAAGTATATTTTGAAATGGTTGGCATAATCTAAAGGAGATGTTTCATATATTTCCTGCTTTCAGACAGTGTCAGCAGGATAGATTATATTGCTGGTTACTGCAGAACATGAATATTGGTGGATTATCCATTGTGAATGTCAAGCACTAGTGGCATATATAGTGAATTCTCTTACAAAATGTGTTTGGAGAGCGATTCTGTCTTTGTTGGTTTAATGGGTTATTTAAAAAAGATCACCCATGTAAACCCTTCAAAACAAATCACCTTGATCTGATTCAGGTTCAGAATATGTCTAAATATACTTTTAACATCAAAGTGCTATCTACTAGTATCAGCAAAAATCCATACCATGGATTTCTATTCTTCCTTGAAAATGAAAAACAAATTATGTTCATTGCTTCTTATGTTATGAGTTAAATGTTACATGAAGTAGGCAGTTTCTGTTTTTCCAAATCTTTATCTAAAAGTTTTTCTTTAGTTAAAAAAATTATTGGTCTTTTCATAGTTATTGGATGAAAAAAGATTTCAGGAAATCTTCACAGGCTAAAATGATTGATAAGCAACATTATATGATAAACACATAGCTACAACTCTTAAAAAGTCTAAGTACATTTTTTTGGTTGCGTAACACTGCAGCTCACCTAGAAAAAGAACTACCCAGAAAAGAACTAAAGTTACTGTTAATGTCACTTCTGCAGAGGAGAAAAAAAAAGATTTCTTATCTCTGTGTATGGCATTATGAAGCTTAAGTTGGAGCAATGTGTATTTGAATGCAGCATGTCTTTACAAGTCTTGTTTCCATCCTTTATACTGTGTGGCTTTAGAATGGAAAATGTATTTCTTTCAGAAGTATCACTTAACAGCCAGTTTTGCTGCTTAATGGAAACCCTTAAGTGGCATACTTGCATTATAGTTTAAATTCTTACAATTGGAAACTTACAGTTGAAAACAACTGTTCATCAATTTGTGTGCATGATTGAAAGTTCAGCCTATAGATTGCTGTTGGCTGGCAGTGTGGCATGAATTTAAGGCACCTCATTATTGTGAGATCCACTAATGTGTTCTATGCAGTAGCTTCCTCTTTTGGGGAACACTGACATCAATAGTGGGAGTGGATGCAAGACAAACATTTGTAAAGCAATCTGTAGTGTGAATCCCTTCTTCCCAAGAGATATAAGGTGGAAAGGAAGCAACTTCCTTAGAGAACTTAAGCTAGCGGTGGTAGTATGGCTATATTTGAGAGCAAAAGAATATGAGAAAATATACAAAATATAACTAGGCATTGAATTGTAAATGGGAAAAACTAAATGTTGCCACTAAAATGTACACCAGTACAGTAAATGTAGGCTGCCTTTAAAATGGCTTAATTTGAAGACAATTGGTTGGAAATTACAAAATTCTAAATCAGCTATGTTAATTTATTTGGCTAAAGTTTTATTTTCTTTAGATAAATGTAAGGATAGATAGTTCAGGGGTGTCACTGAAGTTAAATATTT
Source organism: Phrynosoma platyrhinos (assembly GCA_020142125.1). Taxonomy (NCBI): domain Eukaryota; kingdom Metazoa; phylum Chordata; class Lepidosauria; order Squamata; family Phrynosomatidae; genus Phrynosoma; species Phrynosoma platyrhinos. Next base: position 205,368,242 of record CM034706.1, on the reverse strand, counting down.
CCAATTTTACTAATCCAAATGTAAAAATTTGGAAAAACTGGTAAAATGCATACAAATATAAGAGAAGAATCTGATTTATCTGGTTGGCTTTTTTCTCTTCCAGTATCCAGTAAGCCTAAACAGAAAAGTGAGGGGGAAAATATACAAACAATGCTAAATTTCATGTTCTTGTTTGACTTGCCTTTTTGAAGATAAGAGAAATTGTGTGAACTGGAAAAAGAAAAAAAGGAAATACTGTCCTGAGTTTTTAAACCCTGAATTGCTCATTGTGCATCTGTATACAGATGTGAATTAATTTCAAAGATTCTGTGCCAGTGGAGGATGATCAGTACTTTCAGACTTTACCTATAATGAGTATAAGCCTTGTAATTCTATAAATTATCTGTAAACATAGGGAGAGAGCAAGTCTGTTGTAAACATTTGTACTGAATAACCTCTTCTTTCCTCCTGAAAGCAAGGCTGTTGAACTGCCGAAGATGACAAGGGATTATGGACCTTTGCGAAGAAAACCTGTGGTTTATGTGGAATATACATGGGCCTCATGGAAGAAAGCTTATCTGTTTAGTATTTGTGCATTTTACTAAAATGGCAGCTTTAAAAAGTTGTGTATCTGCTATTGTGATGCCAATGCCCGTGTTTTTAAGTGGAAAATTGACCTCTTTGCTTTGTGCTGTGTACACAAGATTTCTGCAAAAGTAAAGGAAAAAAAAAAAACCTTTTTATGGCTCACACAGCTTAAAATAGCTGTCACTCAAAACATGCGCTCACAGTTGAGCTGATTTTGTTTCATTCTAAATAAATTGTTTCTTTTGAGGAAAGTGGTTTTTCTGCCTGGAAATGAATTGACCACAAACCTTTGACCCCTTTGTTTGCAGCTGTGGGGGTACTTTGCTGCTGCTCCTGCTGTTGCTGCTCCTCCTCCTCGATCTGATAGTTGTGGGTCTCACACAAGAAGCAGGGAGACCTACGCTTTGATCTTGACCGTCCTGGTGTATGAGATCTGAAGAAAATCTAGTCTGTTGTGTTGCTGTGTCCCCTTGTTTACAGTGAATGGGGATCAATGGCTGCTATCTCCTCATCTTTACGAGGAAATGGTGCTGTTGCTGGCATGCAAGAAGCAGGGAGAGCATCTTAAGTCTCAGAACAGTGTGCAGATCTGGGACTGTGTTGATTTTGAAGAGCTGGAGATCCTGAATTTTAAGTTCTTGATTTGTTTTGTTCACCTAACTTGTTTGGCCTTAGTTCTGATTTTAGTTTGAAGAAAGTTTGAAATTGCATTGCATCTTGTGCATAACCTTTTCACCAAATTGAGAAAAGAAAAAAAAGTAACTCATAAAAAATTAAGTGATAGCACGGTTCCAGACACACTTGAAGAGCTCCTCCACCTCCAGGGGCTTTTCACCAGAGTTATGCAGTCCTGTGTGTAGTTCTGAATGGATGAAGAGTTCCTGAGAGCTAGAGTGCTGGCATTTAAAACCTGTAACATTGGTATTGGTGCTCTTACTTGACCAGTTTTGAAGCAAATGCTCTACACACCTTGGACATGCATGCAACCTTGATCGTTTCGTAGGTACCACTGCAAACGTAGTGTGTAGTACAGATGAGAGGAGGAAAAAAGTGGTGACACTTTGAAAATAATATACTATAATTCCTGCATTTGGGGATATTGAGCTTTGGAAAGCTGTTCTCATTGTGCAGGAGTACAACTCTGCTGCAGGAGACTCCGGGGTGCAGCTGAGGACACCACCAGAGGTCAAGAGGAAGCGAACAGTGCTGCACCTGCACCGTGGCTGCAGAAACTGCATTTGTTTGTCAGTGTCTTAGAATTAACTAGTTGCCATTTGACATGCAGATGGAAGACATCTTGAATGCAAGCTTGCTCTGGTTGCCTTGAAAAGTTTTAACCTATTGTGGATAAAGAACACTAGCACTGTCCTGTATCCCTGCAGGATGATTGCTAGGCAGCAGGTACTTTTCAACCAAGGATGCAACGATTGTGTTCTGCCAAATATGTGTTCCCATGGCAAACTGCTGTATAAAACTTAAACAGGTAAGGGGATTTTAAGAGGTCAAACTAAATTGTAATTCTAGGGAACTGGGTTGTACTGCTTTTAGGCTTTTCTCATGGCGTGAATCTAGTTTTCTGGTTACCTCTTACTAACTCACTTCACCTAAGTGTAATTCCTTTCAGCACAGTTGTGTACTAATTTGGTACAATTCAGTGTCACTTTCCTGCTGAAAATAGTTTTGACAGTAATACATTGGTCCTAATAATATATGCTGGTATACCTGTGGGGTGAATTAATTGGTGATTAAAAGGAATGATTCACACATGATGACTTTTACATGGTATAGGACATCATTTTTCTGTAGGAGAAGCCATCATGTGAAGGGTCCACATGTATTGCTGTGTGTTTACACAGCAAAATAGATACGTGGGTACCTCCGTGAGCATTCCTTTTACTATATGGATTAGATGTAGAAAGGTCATTGTATGTGAAGAGGTGGTCAGTCTTCCTTAAATAGTAGAATTTACTGTTAGCATACTTAGATAATCTTGAGGAATGCTAGAGCAGCTTACTGTAAAATAACTTGATATAAATAGGCAAAGTTGTAAATTTCTGCATTGGTGTCCTAGATTTGGCAAACAGCTGAAATTTTAGCTCTGTTTAAATGAGTGAATTAATGAGTGGTTAAATATCCTCTATAGTTACAACTCAAGTAATTGGGATCCTGTGCACTACAATTTTATGCATTGTCTACTCAGGTAAATTTCACCCAGTGGGATTTCCTCCCAACTAGGCCTATATATGATTGTAGTTAGATTATTTTTTGAAGACCTGAATGGTAGGCAGACTCAGCAAATAGGAATTATTCACAAATAGCAGTTTGCTGCATATGCAACATTCCTTTGGTATCTTCTTTTGAGCTGAATTCTGATTTCCTTTGAATCAAAACCTGAACATTTGAATGTACTTCTCTTATTATTTGCCCCAGTATCTTTTAACTGCACTTTATTTGTGGTCCTGGAGAATGCTCTAATGGCTATCCATAATAGTAAGTTATTTTTTCACAGGGTTGCTCAGCCCCTCTGGACTGGTTTGAGGGACACCCTTGCCTGAAAGGTAACCATACATTTTTTTCTTGATGCTGAAATGCTGCTGCTTAAGTTGGTTTGTAGTGTGACATATCACAAACATAAATAGGAATGCAGCTCTGAGCACACGAGCAGACACGGAAAATTCTTTGAACACCGAGCCTATGTTTCTTTACAACTGTGTCTTGTGTGGTAATAATTTTTTAAAAAAATAGTTTATGTGGTTGCCATTCAATTAAGTGCATGATCCAGCCATAAAAATATGCTTATTTCTCTGGTGAAATCAATAGAACTAAAAAGTGCTTACCGTAATTTCAGCTGGTTCATGCTATAAAACAGTATGCCATTTTTGAAACCATATTTAGAAGAAGAAAAAACCAAATTTAGAAAGCAAATTTAGAAAGCAAACCAAATTTAGAAAGCAAATTTAGAAAGCAAACCAGTTCTTATATTTCTCATTTGTATATCACAGTAGGTGTAGCATTTGTGAGGAAGAGTTGGGAAGTACCATACCTATGTTCATTAGATCCCTCTAGAAGTCACACTTTAACCTATAGCTTTAGATTTTATGTTATCTTTTAATAGCAAGAGCAAATGGATTCAAAGAGCTTGCTTCAACTGTTTCAGTAAGCTATGATTTATCAGGATGTGTATCAACTATAGCAGTGATGGTGAAACTATGGCATGTGTGCCAAAGGTGGCACTCAGAGCCCTCTCTGTGGGCATGCGTACTGTTGCCCCAGCACAGAGATTGCTAGAGTTCGTTACTTGAAAGCCAGAGGGATGTGGCACTTGCAATAAATAAGTGGGTTTTGGGTTGCAGTTTGGGTACTCAGTCTCTAAAAGATTTGCCATCACTGTAGTTTAGCAAGTCTTGGGCCTCTGTATTCTGCAACCAGGAGGATGACTGGACACTTTTACTTCTGATTTTATTTTAAACATTCCTCCTATTTTGTCCAAATAGGGTATTGCAGTTTACACTTAACTGTAGCTAGTTTAAACAAGCCACTTCCTAAACCATAGTGTGTAATTCGCTTGTTTGGAAACTGACTGTAGTTGGTGCTAAACCATCATCCTTGGTTTGGATGAAACAATAAGCAGAAACTTTCAAATCATCCTCCCAACTGCGCAGGAGAAAGTGTAAGTCCAAGGCTTGCTGAATCTCATGCAGATCATAATAAGCTATAATTTACCATGATTTATGGAGCTGCTCTTTATACACTTCAAGACGTTGGTAAATGTTGAGCTTTTCTTGCAGATATGAATATTTAAAGGTTTTGCATTCTAATATTGGTTTAATTTTAGTAATGAGGAAAAATATATGGACGTAGATTCTTCTGTGCACTTCTGTTCCAGGTATACTTAATTTTTTTAGATGGCAGAAAGGATAGAACATCCTTACTGAAGTTGATATATTAAAGATGCCTTAACCTAGAATTCTGGAGTTTGGCTGTAGAAGAAGGTAGATTGTTATAAGTAAGGGGGAAGCAGACGGCGCAAAGCACCGTCTTCAGGGCAAGGAAGGGGAGGGGCAGCCACACGCTGGGCGCCCCAACCCCTTCCTGAAGACATTGTTGGAGTGCCGGACCCTCCACATGGCCGGCGCTCCGAGGATGCCTTTCCGCTGCAGCGTCCCTGCACGCTGCAGTGGAAGAGCCGCCGAAGGTGCGCTGGCAGTCTTTTGCGGTGCACCTTTGGCGATTTGTGGAAGGAACATTATTTTAGTGCTCCTTCCTGGGGTGGTGAGGCTGCGCCGCAGGGCCAAGGTGTGTGGATACCTCGGCCCCGATCTGCAGTTTCCCGGGGCGGCCCCGTGCCACCCGTCTGCTTAGCCCCTGAGTGAATGATTGAGTAATTTCTGGTATGCCACCTATTACCTGTTGGTAGCTGGAATTCTCATGAAAAAAACAGCATTTTGTCTGAAACAGAAAGGCATTTATAACCTTTAAGCAAAAATGTGTAGTTCTAACATAGACTAGTTCTGCCTTAACTGTCATGATACCCTGATCATATTTTCTGTTCACTTTTTGTGAATTAAAAAAAAAACCCTTGGTGAGCCATTGGAATCATATTTCTTTGTTTTTGAAAGAAGGAAGACATGTTGTTAAATGTGGAGTCCTGCATTCTTTAAGGGCTTTACAGGAAATGGTTCTTGAGAAATCAATTTCTCATTACTATTTCACTTGGACCTTTAAAGTTTATTCAGATTTTAAGGAACCCATTTTGGCCAATCTGACAACATGAGGACTTTATATTAGTATCTGGTAATGGATCTCGATTGGGGTATTGAAAGTAAAAAAAATCTCATTAACTCTACTTTAGTGGTAGTAGGATTGAGCATATAAATTATACCAGGTTTATTGCTCCTAGGGTATATTAAACATAACCAGATAATGATAATGAGTTGCAGTATAATCCTTGCTTGACCGTTCTAATGCTTATCCAATTCAAAATGACCACACCAGATTGGATAACAAAATGAATTTCAAGAGGGATAAATGTGAAGTCCTACACTGAAGAAGAAAAATGAAATGAAGTGATGATGGATGACATCTGGCCTGGCAACAGTACATACAAAAGTGAATTAGGAGTCTTAGTAGTAGTTAACAAGTGTGATGTGGCAGCTTAAAAAGACAATGTGATTCTAGGTTGCATCAATAGGAATATAGTGTCTAGATCAAGGGAGGTAATAGTGCCACTCTATTCTGGGCACCAAAATTCAAAAAGAAAATTGATAAGCTAGAGCATGTCCAGAGGAGGGTGACCAAAATGGTGAAAGGTCTGGAAACTATGTGCTATGAGGAACAACTTAGAGAGCTGGGTATATTTAGCCTGGAGAAGGAAGGTTAAGAGGTAACATGATAGCCATGTTTAAGTATTTGAATTTTATTTTTCAAAGAAGTTTGTAAATGGTGTAGTGGCAAAGGGATGTCAGCATGCCCCCTACAACTTCATTGACTGGACATTGGGAAATATGAATAGAATGTCTGTCATATAGTAGAGGGTGGGATTTTGGTACCCTTGATAGTGTCTTGCTCCATGAGTAATTGAACTAAAATAAATTATTGAAAATAAGCAAGTGCATGTAAACAGATTTATTTTAGGTAGTTAGCTATGGTTAATTTGTATATAATTTTGATTTTTTTTGTGTGTGTAGAGAGTACACACAGTCTTTCACTAAAAGCCAGTCATAATTTAGTTTATGGCAGCTGAGATTATGAAAAAAATTAAAATAAAAGGACAAGAAAATACTCAGTTTTCTAACTTAATTTTCTGTGTTATTGACAAAAAAGCATCTCAGATGGACCTCTGGTGTATTTGGCCTCCTAATATGAAAACCCTTGCTGTTGCCAGGAACCTGCCAGAAATACATTTATCTTCACTTTTCCAAACCAGTCAAGTGGATATATCTTATGATTCTAAGTAAAAACCACATAGGTTTACGATCAAAGAGGGACAATGATAAACAGGCCAGGGTTATACAGTCACCTCTTCAGGTTATATTTTGCATCATTTGCTGTGTTTGTCCATTTCCATTGCCTTGCACTGTTGAGGTAACCATTTCCAGACATTAATTCAACAAGATTGAACAATAATTCTGTTGCAAACTCAAGCTTGGTTAGAAGCTAGTAGGCAACACAGTAAAATCCCATCTGCTCTTTGTCACACTGATTAGTTTAAAACAATTAACAAATGTGACCTCAAAGGGTACAGCAGATGGACCCCAGGCTGAAGTTAAATTGTGTTAGGTATTATTAGTTCAAGGGTTAGAATTGCGTACCCCTTGGATGTTGTTAAATAGCAGTTCCTACTATTCCTTACCATTGCTGTGCTATGCATTCTGGAGGTCTCCACAACTCCCACCCCTGTTCAAGTCATAACTAAATTTTAGTTTGTGGCAATGCTGCCTAGCATAGAGTGTCACAAGACCTGGAGAATCACATGCTCCTTATCCCTACTTTATGGGAAAGTTTTTATTTCTTGCAGTTTTAGTATATGGTTTTCATATTTATGACCTGTAGTTTAATAATGGTTTTATAATATATTGAATATGTTCCACTAGCAGTATGCTGAATTTCTCTCATTTCCTATTGTTATTACTAGAAATTTGTTGAGCTGAGTTCATCTGAGCTTGAGTACAATATGAGATTGGGAATATTCTTCCAAGGTGAATACTTCAGGGTGGGAGTGGCAGCTCATATGTGATCAGTTTACTTCTACAAAAGATATAGGGTGATAGAGGATGGGGAAAAAGAAGTTGATTATGGGGCAAAGCATTTCTTTAACTGCTTCATACCATAATCTTCCAGGTATCTCCACCAGATCCAGGCTTATAACACTCTAACCTTGTTGAATTTCTGGTTTGGAAACCATATGGTAATGAGGCAGTGGAATTGATCAACTCGAGTTGTGAGAAGTGAAAGATGCAGCAAAGAGAAGAAAAGTCATTTGAGGGATTGGGACCAGAGCAGTGATTTCTGTACTACTAATCTGAGGATACTTAAGGAGATGATGTTGCTGGTGACACTCAGATTGCTGATCTCTGTTACTAAGCCGAAGAGCCAGTGTTGTCAGAGACTGCTCTGTGATCACGTGGCCAGCATGATTGCACCTTCCCACTGAGAAGTGGTACCTATTTATCTACTTGCATTTGCATGCTTTCAAACTGCTAGGACAGGAGCTCACCCCATCATGCAGCACCTGGGCCTCAAACTGTCAACCTGCTGATCTTGCAATCAAACCAGAGTCAGTGTCTTAACCACTTGAGCCACTGCATCCATTAGATACTTCAGCTTGGTCATAAAAGGGACAGTTGCTAAGTATTTCTGATTTCCTAGGCTAGGAATTCTGTTGCTGTTATGTGCTATAATGCACCATTACCTCCCATCCAATGTCTCTGGGTTGCTCTCAGGTAGTTGCACAAATTTATCAGATTTTGTGCCAAACGCACTGCAGAAATCATCCAGTTGAGACCACTTTAACTGCCCTGGCTCAGTGCTAGGAAATTCTGGGAACTATAGTTTGATGTGGCACCAGAGCTGTCTGACAGAGAAGACTAAATGTCTCACAAAACTACAGTACCCAGAATTCCCTAGCATTGGGCCAGGGCAGTTAAAGCTGTCTCAGACTGGATGATTTCTGCAGTGTGTTTTGACCCTTTGTTGTAGTGGCTAAAGTAAATACAAAGGTGAGAATGCTTGGGTAGAATCAGAATTCCTTGGCTCCTGGTTCATCTTGGATCTTTTCTTTCCCATCTATTTTGCCTACTGGATGTAATAGAATTCAAACACTAGGATTCCATCCTTTAGATCGGGGGTAGGCAACCTTTCCCCTTTAAGGGCCGAGGGACTTCAGCTCCCAGAAGCCTCAGCCATGTTGGCCAATAGTCCCATGCTGGCCAATAGCTCCTGGGATTCTGGGAGCTGAAGTCCCTCGGCCCTTAAAGGGGAAAGGTTGCCCACCGCTGCTTAGATTGGTATGAAAATTGATCCTCTGGTTCTTGAAGTTTTTCAGGCGTTAGGAAGTCTCCAGAACCCCAGAGGAATACCTGTCTGTTCTCATTGGTTAGAATAAAAGGTTGACAAAGATTTTCAGCAGAGTCTTTCACTGGCATCCTTGACCACCAGTTAACCTATGCAGATATGTCTGGTTTATGGAGGCTGGATGAATGGGAAGGGAAGTTAGGGCACAAATTTTGGGTTTGGGATAAAATACTTCTGCAATAAAGGGACCACAGAGACTTTTACTGTTGCTCTCTGTAAAGTGCCATCTGGCAGAAGGTGAATAGTTAGTGCAGTTAGTGAATAACCTAGTGTATATGAACTTTGCCCACCCAGGAAATGAGTCATTCTACATTCATTGTGATACTGTGCAGAAGAAAAATGGGTAGGGGACTGCTATTTTAAATTCAGAATTGGAGTTCACATTGTTAGAAATTTATTCATGTCCTATGTATCTGAGGATATGTGGAAAATCTCTTGCTGGCTGAACTCATGCCTTTCCAAGCTGACAAAAGCTGGTGGGAAACTGGGTCCTTTGGCATACTAACTTTTCAGCCAGGGAGATCTGTGATGATAAGCAGTTGCTCTTTATCTGCCTAGGGCTTTTCCTGTACAACGTTTAGGTTCATTTCTCCTACCACTTTGTTCACTGTGTAATAGAAAAATGATTATATATTTATATAATGGCAGCAAGCTGTTTTTCCTTTTTATCCAGGCTGGATAGTTCAGTCATGATGTTTGCACTTGTTAGGGAGAACTGTATGCTATTGAGAAACAACAGAAGCCCAAAATAATATAGAAAGTACCAAATACAATGTAATGTAAGTTGGAATATAATGAGTTGGGGTAAATTCTGAGAAGAGATGTATGCATGTGACACCAGACTTCAGAAAGTGAGCAATAAAATAGGTGGGGCTAAAAAGTATAAAAGTGATGTATATTAGAAGAAACATTAACTTACTGCTTACTTCATTTTTTTTTTGTCTGTATATGAGTACTTGGCATAAAAATAGGAGGAGAAGTCAGTGAACACTTCAATTCAGTGTGCCAAAGAAGGGAAATCCAGTGTTAGGAAAGAGGTTAAAAATAAAATAATAGATATTATATTATTGCTATATAAATCTTTGGTGGGGATGGTTTCAGAATACTGTGTACAGTTCAGTTTCAAAGATGGTATGAGTTAGTTTGAAGCTGTGAAAAACTGCAAAAATTAGTAGCAATAACATCTGGTGGGGAAAATGTTCCTGCTTTATATAGGTATTATTTGAGGAAAAATCAACTTCCTGTCAACTTCACTGGGAGGTGGCAAATTTTAGTATCAAGAGATGAAGAAAACAAGTCCAGTATTACACTACGTTATACTGATATTTCAAATATGTGATCCCTGCCTTTAGTCATCTCTGTAAATTAAGACAGAAGTTTGCAACTTTAGTCAATATGGAAACCATATGTAACACTTTAGGACCACACATCCCTACCACAAATTATATGTGTACATGTTTTCAGAACTGGAAGTGGCTGGAAGTTCACTTCTGGTTTGGGGAAAACATTGAAATAGGACCCTTTCACTAAAACAGGTGGGTAATTTCCAGGGACTGTGCATCCAAAACATGGTGGAATTGCTCCTCACACCCCATCCCACCCCCCCAAAAAAGACAGTAAAACTTCTGGTGGATTTTCTTTTGCAAAAAAGGCCCCTTTGGGGGCTAAAATGTCCTTGGAGAAAGAAGCATATATAGCAGAATTGCCACCCATGTCCCTTAGTCTGAAATTGGTATGTGCATATGAAAGGGGCTTAGTGGCCTCCAAAATGGTCTAGAGGCATATGCTATTCATGGACTGTGCTTCTTTCACTCCAGCTCTAAATCAAGAGCCTGCTTTAGAGGAGAACTTGCTTCTAGAAGCAGGAATTCTTCTAGAATTTTCAACAAACCCCTTTTTCACAGCAAGTCTGCAGGGTGCACAACAACCTATACATTGCTTATATTCCTTTCTGTTGTGTCCCCTCCACAAATGCTTATCCTTCCACAGAAGAGGCATAAATTCATCCATACTCTTAAGTTGTCCCCTTGCTGTACATTTTCCACTTTTATGTTATCCTTTTTAGATACCTTAACTAGAACATTGGCTGTTCTTTTCATTAGTCTAATTTGAGTAGAACTATTCAGTCAGTTGTAGAATGGTGAAAACCCGTAGATAAACCTAAGGGATTCAGTGGGCCTACTCTAGTCAGGATTAAAAGAGGATTTAGGCAGCTGTATTCAAAAGGAATTAAAGCATATCTGTATATCAACAATAAACCTTGCAGTTTTATTTGAATCATTATCTGATAGTTCCTAACTCTGCCCTGTTCCCCAGTGCTGTAGTACATTGACCTCAGTGCTGACCCCAGCGCTGTAGTACATGGGGGTATGTGTGTCAAAATTAGGAATTATTATTATAATCCTAAGAAATTTCCTGGAGCTAATTTAGATCTCTCTTATTTTATATGTAAAACTACAGTGAGTTGTCATTGTGGGCACATAAACCAAAACAAACATTGTAAGGGGAGAAAAACCCCATGGCTCGGCATTATTGGAAAAGATGGAAAGGGGGAAATATCACTTCCATCCCTCCTTCTCCTGACCTCTCCCGACCACCTAATTCCAATTCTCAGGTGCTGGAGGAGAGGTTTCAACATCGGATTGAGAAGGGAAGCAAGTGGTGTTAAATGGGGAATTTTTTCCATGGGGGAAAAAAGCCTTGCAAATCAGACTGGGGAGGCAGCAAGTAGTGTTAAATGGGGGAATTTCTTTTATGGGAAGAGCAGGCTTGCAAAACAGACTGTGAGAGAAGCAAGTGGTGTTAAATGAGGAGTTTCTTCTATGGGAAGAGAAGGCTTGCAAAATGGACTGGGGGAGAACCAAGTGGTGTTAAATGGGGATTTTCTTTTATGGGAAGAAAGGGCTTGCAAAATGGACTGGGAACCTCTTTCACACACGCGCATACAGAAAAACTTGTGCCTCAGCCACCAAGAGTGGGGTATCAGGCTTGCTTGTTTTAGGACCTTTCTAAGTAGTACTACTGTATTGACCCATATATAAGTCAACTCATGATTTTAGGGGCACTTTGGGGGCATACATTTCTTCACTTATAGTTAAGTATATATGGTAGATTTTTGTAACATCATTGTGGGATCTGCTATAGACCCCCAAGCTTGACTGAAGATTTGGAAGATGCCTTCCTAAAATAAATAGAATCATAGAGTTGGAAGACACCACAAGGGCCATCCAGTCCAACCCCCTGCCATGCAGGAACTCCCAATCAAAGCATCCCTGACAGATGGCCAATAGAATCATAGAGTTGGAAGGAAATAATCATCCTAAAACAACTGACATTCAAAATGGAGAGATATAGTAGTAATGAGAGACTACAACCATCCTGATATTTGGTAGAAGTCCAAATTGGTGCAAAAAAGAAAATAAAAATGTCAGAATTTTTTTCACCAGCCTGACATAATGTCATTGTACAGAAGGTGGAAGGGTCAACAAGGGGATCAGCTATTTTGGATTTGATCCTAACCAATAAATCAAAAATGATGAACAGGGTGGAAGTAGTGGGATCCTTAGGTGGGAGTGACCATGCCCTTTTGGGATTTGTTATATAGAGGAAAGGGGAAGCCAAACATAGACATGTACTCTGAACTTCAAGAAAACTGATTTCAGTAGACTTAGGGAAATACTGGGAGAAATCCTAAGGTCAGAAATGCTCAAAGGGAAGTGACTTCATGATGCCTTGGAGCTTCTTAAAGGTGAGAGAATGAATGCACCATTGTAAACAAGTGAATGAGAAAGAAAAGTGGTAGATGTCCAAAAACAGCTGTAGGGAGAAGTCAGTAAAGCTAAAATTCAGAATGTACTCAGCCCTACTAGAGAGGTAAAAATAATAAAAGGGGGGGAGGAGGGTTTGGCTAATTTTTGAGCAAGGGAGCAAGGAAATATTAGGACTACTGTGTCGAGTAGCTGGTGAAATGCTAACATGGGACAGAGAAGACCGAATTGTTCAGTACCCTCTTTGCTTCAGTTTACTCCCAAAAAGAAAATAGTGCTCTAACTGATTTAAATATAACAAATGATGTATTAAAGGGACAACAACACTGAATGGGTAAAGAGGTAGCAAAGGAATACATAGCTATTCCAAATTAATTTACCCGTATTTTCCGGCGTACAAGACGACCCGGCGTATAAGACGACCCCCCATTTTCCCAGTCAAAATATAGAGTTTTAGCACCTCTATCCTCCCTATCCTTATACCCGGTGTATAAGACGACCCCCCCCCACTTTAACCACAGATTTTGCAGGTTAAAAAGTAGTCTTATACGCAGGAAAATAAGGTAAGTCTCCAGGGTTGGATGAACTGCAACCAAGAGTATTAGAGGAACTTGTAGTTGTGATTTCTGAGCCACCGTAAGTATCTTTGAGAATTCTTGGAGGACTGGAAAAGTCCTGGTAGGTTGAAGGAGAGCAAATGTCCCCATCTTCCAAAATAAATAAATAAATAAATAAATAAATAAATAAATAAAGGGGGGGGAGGGTGTAGGAGGACCTGAGCAGCTACTGACCAATCAGCCCCAGTGAAACCAGGAAAAGTTCTAGAAGGTATCATTAAACAGTCAGTCTGTGCATATCTAGAAAGGAATGCTGTGATTTCTAAGGGCCAGCATGGGTTTCTCAAAGACAAACCACACCAAATTAATCTTATCTCCCATTTTTTACAGAGCTACAAGCTTGTTAGATCTAGGGAATGCTGTGGGTGTGGTATATCTTGATTTCATGATATTCTTGCAGGCAAGTTGGGGAACTGAGGCTAGTGTTACTGTGAGGTGGATTTGTAATTGGTTGACTGAATCCAAAGTGTTCACCCCCCAAAAAATTGGTTGAATAGTGAACCTGACTAGTAGGGCTGCCTCCAGGATCTGTTATGGGTCTGGTATTGTTTAACATCTTTATGAATTTTTTAGATGATGGAATAAAAGGCATACTTATCAAATTTGTGTATGACACCAAATTAGGGGGAATACTGAATACCCTGGAGGACAGGATCAGAATTCAAAATGACCTTGCCAGGTTGGAGAACTTGCAAATTAAATTTAATCAGGAACTAATGTAAGTTATTACATCTAGGCTCGAAGAATGAAATGCATGAATATAGGATTGTGACAACTGGTTTGAAAGCAATGCATGTGGAAAGGATCTAGGGATCTTAATAAACAAAAGTTAAACATGAGTGAGAGTGATGCAGCATCCAAAAAGCCAATCCACTTCTAGGCTGCATCAATAGGAGCAGTGTCCAGATCAAGAGAAATAATACTGTCTTTGTTCAGACCTCACCTGAAATACTGAATACAATTCTGGGCATTATAGTTCTAGAAGGCTATTGACAAGCTGGAATGTGTCCAGAGAAGGACTACCAAGATGATCAAAGGTCTGGAAAACAAGCCTTATGGGGAATGAATTACTTAGGGAGTTGAGTATGTTTAGCTTGGAGAAGAGAAAACAGAGGTGATCTGATAGTCATCTTGAAATACTGATATAATGTCATATAGAAGATAGTGTAAACTTATTTTCTGCTGCTCCTGAGATTAGAACATGAACCAATAGATTCAAATTACAACAAAGGATAGCCCTAACCATTAGGAACCACTTCTTTACTGTAGGAAATGTTCAACAGTAGAATAGACTGTTTTGGGAGGGTGGATGGTCCTTCTTTGAAAGTCTTTAAACAGAGGTTGTATAGGCATCTTTCAGAAGTGCTTTTGTTGTATATTCCTGCATGGCAGAGTGTTGGATTAGATTGCCCTTATATCCCCTTCCAAGTCTAAGATTCTTTGAATCTGTGTTCAAACAATCCAGTTTAGTAAACCTTTAACTACCAGTTAAGTATAGTTGTCTAATAACACTTCAAAGGAGACACAAGAAATAGTTTTTACAACTGATTCAGGTTTTGGTCTTGTACTTAAAGAGTTCCCTTTTATAAATTGTGTTACCTTTTAATGGGAAAAAAACTCTGAAAACATACCAACATATTATATCTAGACTAAGATTATACTTTAGAACTATGTAGTGCATAGGTTTCTGCAATCTGAATAGTTTAACAGGAAATACTTCCTAAATAGTTCTTGTTTTGCAAGATTCATTCTAAGAAGATTGGATCACACAGCCACTTGGCCACATGCAGAACTCTACAGTTTTTGAAGCCCTAATAGTGTAGCAGCAACACTGCTAAGGTTAGGCACTGTTTCACAACCTTTTAAAAAATCAGTTCTAGAAAGCAGGAGTTGCTCTGGAGTGGCAAGCAGGTATGGGGGATAGCACTGTGGCCCCATTCTGCAATAAAGAGAACTGTGAACTGCTGCAGTTGCTGCTGAATTTTAGCAGCAACTTCATGGGCTGCAAAAACATTGCCAGCTGCTGCTAAATTTCTGTACTAATTGTTCTGGTTTTTTTGGGGGGGGGTGACCCAGCATGCCCCCTTGCTCCAGTAAAGTTGCTCACCTCTGGTCTGAAAAGAAAACTTTAGCACCATATTCTTATTCAACTTTGAATAGGTATGCAAGCTTAGTGAGATTCAAGATCGCTGTATGTTACTTACATTATGCCAATAATGTATGAGTGCCTGAGACATTATGGTAAAGTACCTGGATTTCAGCACTGAGAAATAATTTGCTGAGCATCTGATAAAACAGCTTAGCATGAGAGTGCAATTTCAGAAGGAGATGCATTTAAGAAAAATGAAACAAGAAGAAGATTGCACTTTACACCAGTCTTGAGCATGTTTGTACTTTTGTGAAATGCAGGTTCTCACATAAAACTTAAAGAATGTGACATGTTATATGGGCTGTGGGTGATTGGTACTACCCTTTTCTATAGATGCCACTTCTTTGGGCAATTATTAGCAAGAGATCATATTAGCACGTGATCATATGTATTTATCCCCCCCCCCCCCCCCCCCCCCCCCCCCCCCCCCCCCCCCGGCTGCTCAGACCGTGCTAGTGAGGATAGAGAACTGGTGAGTCCATGGATTCCATGGGCTATGCACAATGCTCCTGACAACATCATAAATAATAAATCCACCTCCTAATGTAAGGATAGTCTGAATTTCTTACCATGTGCCTCTCAGGGGGGCTAGCATTCCCTAAAACCTCTAGGATAAATTGTGTTTGTACATAAACACAAAAGATAAAGACTACAAACAAAAATATTTGTTGTATTACTGCTACTAAGAGTTTCAATGGATTTTATATTCATGGTCTACTTTCTAGATGAACTAAACTTTTGGTCATAATGGCTGTTCTTTGTATTGCTTTGCTCACATTGAAAATGTGGGATCAACATATGTTGATGCCCTAGAGGAGCATTTGCCAACCTGGAACCCTCCTGACATGTTGGACTACAACCCTCATCCCTAGCCACTATTTGTCACAATGAAAAATGCCCAAATGACACGTTCCACATTGAAAAGTATCAGGATATTAAATACGCTTAAATATAACTTTTTGAAAGTTGGTCCACTATGAATTGTATCTTTTTTTTTTTTTTTGGCTCTACTAGGGATAATATGATGAGAGCCAAGCGTGTTCTGTCCAAATTCTTTAGATAGTTCACAGATACTCAATGGGATGAGGGAAGTTTTTTGGTAAAAATTTCATCCTCAGTAACATGCTGCTTACTCTTTAAGGCTGTCAGGGGTAGGCAACCTTTCCCCTTTAAGGGCCGAGGGACTTCAGCTCCCAGAATCCCAGGAGCTATTAGCCAACATGGGACTATTGGCCAACATTGCTGAGGCTTCTGGGAGATGAAGTCCCTCAGCCCTTAAAGGGGAAAGGTTGCCTTACCCCTGCTGTAAACTCCCCAGAGTATAAACCCTCTTGAATACAGTTGGACTTATCTTTGAGTACATATGCATAGGACTGTTCTGGAAGTTTGTAAATCAGGTTACAAAAGAGGGAGCTGTAAAGGTGAGTTAGGGGGGTTGCAGACTGCCAGAAATAGTGCAGATTGAGTCCACTTTTAGGGTTAGGGTTAATCATGGAATTGTTTTTTTTCTGAGACATTGAGCCTTCTTTGTCAGAGAGCTCTGGTGCCACAAGAAAATACAGCTCCCATGATTCCCTAACCCTAAAAGTGGATTCAATTTGTACTATTTCTGGCAGTCTGCAACCCCCCTTAGTTGTTCCTGTTTCTTGGAATAGCAGCTAATTGGGCAGTTTTCAAGTTTTGGGAAGGGATGGATGCATCTATTTTTTAGATCATCTGCTTCGATAGTACATTAACATTTCTCTTTTTGTAATTTTTTTAATGATAGGTCATGTTGTGATAGAGGCACTCAGGTATATGTATGTTTTAAAATTTGAACTAGACTTACCTCATTTTGAACCCGTTCACTTGCTGAGATATTTAAGCAATAGTTTCAAAAAGATATATATTCCTTTGTTTCTATCCTTACTTCCTTTATAAGTTCTTTATTGCTGGCTTATATACATAGTAAACAAGTTATTACACTTATTACAAATCTCTTATTTTCTGTAGAGTTGTGCTGAATTACAAAATTCATTCAAGTTCTTTCTTTAGTCTCCATTTTTGGGCTAGAGGCTCAAGAAATAGTGAAACAGAAGAAACAAGATAACAGATCCCAGCAAAAATGAAGGAGTAGGCATATGTCCACGTGAAATCATATAGCCAACCTGTAGGAAGAACACCACGGTTCTGTTACTAAGCATTAGTATTTTTGTCAAGATGAAAACTAATTCTCACTAATGATCATCTTTTAGAGCAGGGGTCCCCACACTTTTTGATCTGGGGGCCGGTTCGCTGGCCCCCAGATCTTCGGGGGGGCAGAGATGCGCGTGCATGTGCACGACTCGGGCACCATTTTGGAAGACAAAACGGCGGTGGAGTGCGCATGCGTGACTCAGGGTGCCATTTTGTATTCCAAAATGGCGCCTGGAGTCATGCGCATGCACACGTAATGCCAGGAGCATGTGCACGACTCCGGACGCCATTTTGGAAGACAAAATGGAGTTTGGCGGTGCGTGCAAGCGGCGGCGGCAGGACTGGCCGCTGGCCGGTAAGAAGGCCTTGACGTGCCATAGTTTGGGGACCCCTGTTTTAGAGTATCCCATGACATTAATATTATAGAGTTCACACAAATGAAAAAACTCTTATCGTATTAGCATAATCTATTTTTTATTACCCTATTGTCTCTAGAATTTAAAAGAAGTTATTTTTTTATATTATTGGCAACTTCATTGTTTTAAATTACATGATGCACTATTTTCTCTTAGTTTCCACTACTTTTTCTCTAATTACTCATTTGCCTTTTAAAAAGGATTTTCTGTCAAAGTTCTCCTTCACAAACATCATCAGAGGCATGCCATTCAAGAACAAAGAGAGAACTTTTTCAGGAGTGGTGTCTCATCTCTGGAACACTTTTCCTTAACAAGGTCTGCATTGTGCCAAAGTTGTAATATGCTTAGCACCAGGCAAAAATACTATTTTCTCAGGCATTTTAATCTGTTGATTTTAAAATCAACAGATTAAAATGGATATCTCAAAATTGACTTAATAGGGGAAAGGCTAATAATTGAAATGCATCTCCCTTTTCAACAAGACTGCATATGTTCAAAATTCATATGAATTCTCAGGCCTCTCTCACCTGTTGGAGTAAATACTAGAATATGAAATACTGCTCTGACCACAGTTGAAGTAAGACAAGGTATGCTCTCTTGGGGGGATGTGTCCCTCTTTTTGTTAAGATTTAACTACCTGTATTTTCTCTGCACAATATTTTCCCTTTCTGCCATACTGTTTTAAAATGAACCACTAGAGGGCTCACGCCTTACCTTTTCTACATTGGAATATTAGTGTTTCAGGGTACAGTATTCTGAAATGGATTCCTCCCTGAAGACCTGCTTCAGTTTGTTTATATTCATGGGGTGCTTCCACAAGTCATTCACATCGCAATAAAGGAGCGCATAGGATCAATCCAAAGGTCAATCTTGTCTGGCACTGTTTTCAGCAGTGCCAGCCACATACCTCCTACATACAGACGACAGCCCTCACTTACCATGTGTCCTTAATCAATGCCTAATGTACACCTTCTAGATATATAGATTTCATTCATCTATAGTGGCTAATAGCTTCAGAACCTATGTGTGTATGTGTGCCATCAAGTTGCCTGATGACATATGACAACTGCATGAATTTCATAGGGTTTTTTTATGCAGGGCATACTGAGAGGTGTGCCAGTTCTTTCCTCTGAAATATAGCCTACAGCACCTGGTATTCTCAGGTAGTCTCCCTTCCAAATACTAACCAGGCCTGGTCCTAGTAAGCTTCCATGATCAGAGGGGATCTGGTGCCTTTAGGATATTTAGGCTGGCAAACAAGGACTAATAGTAAAACAGTAGTATAATTATCCCTCCCCCACTATACTACTCACTTATTATTACCACATACTGTTCTTCTACCTGGTGCTTTACAAAGATTGAAAGGACAGGACCCTGCCATAAGGTGATTATGATCTACAATAGATGCATGAGAGCCAGAGGAAGGGCAAGACTAAACAGCCGTTGATATATACTGTCTTTATTTTCCTTTCCTCTGCACCTTTGGCAGGTATCTGGTTTGCTTTTAACAATAGAATTGCTTATTTCAAGGAGAGGATACAGCTGGTTACGTTACCTGCAATAGGGGGTCCACTGATGACTCCAAGCCCAGCAATAAATGAAGCAAGTCCCAAAGCGCTGTGGAATCCAGGAACACCTACAAGGTCTGCCTGTTGAAAAACCAATATCATTTCATGTTGCTATTTACTATGGCCATGTATCATCAGTTTTAGACATTGTATTATTTGGAAGTTTA
Organism: Phrynosoma platyrhinos; assembly: GCA_020142125.1. Taxonomy (NCBI): domain Eukaryota; kingdom Metazoa; phylum Chordata; class Lepidosauria; order Squamata; family Phrynosomatidae; genus Phrynosoma; species Phrynosoma platyrhinos. Next base: position 205,348,743 of record CM034706.1, on the reverse strand, counting down.
GGACTAGAATATGATTAAAACTTTTAAAGAACAAAATAATTAAAATTAATGTCAAGTCTTAAGAATCAAGTCATGTCTGGCCAGTTTGTGATGATGGCCAAAGTTGTGGCATACATTTACATCTATTGTATGTGGGACCTGGCTATGGTTTAGAGCTGGGGTAGGCAACCTAAGGCCCGGGGGCCGGATGTGGCCCCGTGAGGCCTTTGGACCGGCCCGAGGCCAGTCCTGCCGCCCCCACTGCCGCCGCCCCCCGCCACTGCCGCCCGCCATGATGATATTGATTATTG
>CM034706.1:205325943-205348353 GCA_020142125.1 Phrynosoma platyrhinos | reverse complement strand
AGCAACCCGGCCCCCGCCTCAAAAAGGTTGCCTACCCCTGGTTTAGAGTCATCTATATGAAAAGCTAAACCAAGGCTCAGAAAACTACAAAGTGTCTATTGGCATGGAACCATCTTATATGTAGCACCCTTGCCAAAAAGATTGGTCAGGACACCAAGGCAAGATAACTTCCTTAATAAAATACAGAAAGCAAACAGCAAAGTTAAGGATGATAAACAACTAGACTACTCAAAATCTATCTTTAGGGTATTTGTTTGCCAGCCTAAATACCCAAAATCTATCAAACAGCCCTGGTGGCGCAGTGGTTAGATGCCTGTACTGCAACCACTCATAAACCATAAGGTTTCGAGTTCAATACCAGGCAGGGCTGAGGCTAAACTCAGGCCTGCATCCTTCTGAGGTCGCTAAAATGAGTACCCAACTGTTGGGGGGCAATCAGCTCACAGTTGTAAACCACTTAGACACCCCATAGTGTGGTATGAAGCGGTATATAAATGAAGCTGCTTTGCTATCTTAAGATGATAAAAGGTATTACCTACCATAATCATTGTGTAATGTCAGAATTACATTTCATCAATACTTTTTTCAAAAAACAGCCCAGCTTATAGCATAAAAACATGTAACATCAGTAAAACAGTACAAAATAGTAAAGAAAGTTGTAATGATAAGCCAAGGCTACATATATTTGTGGATTATGCTATATGTTGGCCTATTTTGAAAATTATATTGACTAAAATGTTTTTCTTTGTATTCAGTAATTTTTCTGGATTGTATTTTTGTATTTTTGCAAAATACCTCCTTCAGGGGAGGTCCTGACCAACCTGGTTTCTGTGGTCCTTAACTCTCCACAAACAATTACAAATACAAATACAAACAATTAGTATTGCCATAAAAATAAATTTAATACAGACTGCCATTTAACTGTTTCAGCTTTAGAGTGACATCAATATTATCAGTGAAATTTACCAACATTATTTTGTAAATTTCCCAATACAGGCTGCACAGGGCAAAACTGAGAGAAAGACTAGCTGAGTAGTAGAATGGTAGAGAGATTTTTTTTTGGGGGGGGGGAAATGTTAATCAACTTAGTAAAATTATTTATTCATTTGATATTCCCCTAACATAGCCAGATACCAAAGTTCTCTTGATTAACACTGACATACATTTACATTTTAATGAATTCATTGGTTTAGGCCAATAGATTTAACTGGGTTGGGGAGTGGTTTTTTTCATATAGAATATGACAGGAGGCTTCAGGGGAAGGCTTAGAATTGTAATGCATCTCGTACCACTACACTGGCTGGCTTGTTCTAGTGAGGTAAGAAAACGTTGAGGCCTTGCCTGGAATTGAGTAATAGAAAGTGAGTGTGCAAAGGTGAAATCTTCAAGCAGCCTTTAGACAGCCATGGTCCCTTCAGAATGTTAGGTCCTTTAGGGCTGAAAGCTGATGCTTTACCACAGAAAGAATAGCAGGGAGAAACTGACAATGCAATGAACTATATTACAACAATGTCCCAAAGGAATGAAACCACCTAGTGGACATAGTTTGGGATATATAGTTCTCTATAGCACTTTGTATTGTGATTCCTGTGTTTTGTAGTACTACTGCAGTGTGCTTATTTACATATAAAGATATGATCATTGTATATATGGTAGAGTCGGGGTTTCATTCCTTTGGGACATGTAATATAGTTCGTTACATTGTCAGTTTCTCCCTGCTATTCTTAATGTGTTTGTTGTGAAACCCTCCTGTTGTGTGTTTTCTGATGTTCTACTACTCCATTAGCCTGGATAGGAGTTGTTGGCGTCTTCCTGGATGGCAGGGGGGTTGTAAGTCTTTTCCTTCCTTCCTTCCTTCCTTCCTTCCTTCCTTCCTTCCTTCCTTCCTTCCTTCCTTCCTTCCTTCCTTCCTTTTTTTTTTATTTTGCTTTCAGTATATTATTTGAACTGAGCTGAAGTGAATCTCTTTATACTCAATAGCATGTTTACAAATTGCAGGGCACTTGGAACATAAGTGAAATACTAAATTAATTAAACTTAATTAAGTGAGAAATTTTCATCCAAATTCCATTTCCTCTTATGGTTTAACCCTCTCCAGCTTTCTATCCACCCATTTCTCGGGTCATACAGTCTGAGGAGTTTAGAGGCTTGGAGTTAGAAGATAAAAACGATATGGCCTTTCACTCCTGCCTAGAATAGTGAATTTATTCAATGAATGATCTTTTAAAGTGTAGATGCCATGAACTAGATGGGGGATCCCTGGTTATTGCCTGTAGTGGCACTCATTTTTGCAGGTCACAATAATGGATTGGAAGTGGGTGAGAATGTACTCATTCAGTTGTGTGGATAAATATTATATTACTCAAATGCACTCAAATTATGTTTCATTAAGAATTCTTCACCTTTGGTTCACTGACTGATCTTTGTAGCCAGCTACTTAGTTTGCACTTGAAGTGGATTAGTGTCCCCACACTAAAATAATTTCCTTATTAACCTTTAACATTTCTCCTAATTAGCCTTTAATAAGCAAAGTGTTTGAAGGAGGAGTGAAGTGTCCTTGTTATCAGGAGTATATTGTGTGTGTGCACACATGCCCCCACTCGCACTTCAAAGACAGCCATACAGGTGGATCTGGTTAAAAATCATTTTAACAACTCTAAATGGGAATTTTCTGAAGATTGTTTTTCTCCAGATCATCTTGATGATTATACAGTGGGCCTTGGTATCTGCAGAGGATCCATTCTGGATTCCCTTGCGAGTTGCAAAAAAAGCAGGACCTCAAGTCCTGTTGTTTTCAATGGGTGCTTGCTCCTGCCCGCATCAGTACACGCCCATTGCAAAAGCTGGGGCTTGCTGTCTGCAGAAGCTCAAATCCACAGATGGAAACCCCATGCTTGGCGTGGGTGCACTGTAGTCTGCAGCCATTCATCTTTACAGAATGACATTACTATTTGCAAGCAAGCAAATTCTTGCAGTAACAGCCTCCAAAAAGGCATGCCTCAGCATAGAACTACCAAGAATAAAGTCCATACTCTTTTTTTTTTTAATGTTATTTATGAGGAGGAAAGGCATCCATGTAGAAGCATGGAAGAGAAACTCCAAAGGTGCAAGCCGCGTATGGTGTTGTATATATTTTTTCAACAGCATGCTTAACTTGGATACCAGTGTCAAAATTATGCAAGTAACATCCAACTTCCTTTTTCTTTTTTTCTTCTTTCTTTTATATTTTGCTTATATTTAGGTAAGACAGTGGGAGTAACTTATCAGTGACTGACAAAACTGGACGAGGGCTGGTAAGCTGGAGTTCTGTCCATACAAGATTGAGGTACACTTACTGAAATTTTCATCCATCTGAGGCAGTGGTGTTCAAGTTGTGTTGAGGGGTGCTGACCTCACCCTAAAGGGATTAGATGGTGGCTTCGAAAGTGCTGGTCCACTCTTGTCATTACAGCTACATATGGCCTCTGTGGCTTGGAGAGCCTTTTATCAGCTTCAGGTTAATATAGTAACTGCAACTTTGCCTGAATGGAGATAGCTTTGCTTATGCTGTACATATGCTAGTAATCTCCTGTTCAGATAACTGTAATGCAATTGATCCCAAATGTTCAATGTGTCTAAAATAGGACAGCAAGACATTAAAAAAAAGACTTAAGGGGGCTTGGACAATTGAATCACATCACTGTTTTGTTATTTGTGATTACCTCTCAGTCTATACATACACAGACCTAGTGATCATCTTCAGTGGCTTGTTTTCAGTTGTTCCAGTCAGCTGAGGTAGAGAGAATAACTATTAAGTAAAAGGCATTCTAGGGAGCCAGCATGGTGTAGTGGTTTGAGTGTTGGACTACGATTTTTGTAGTCCCTATATTGGGAGAAAGGTGGGATATAAGAAAATAAAATAATAATAATCTGGAGATGAGGGTTCATTTCTCAGCTTGGCCATGAAACCCAGTGGGTGACCTTGGCCAAGTCACACACATAGCCTCAGAGGAAGGCAATGGCAAACCTCCTCTGACCAAAATGTGCCAAGAGAAACAACTTGAATGCACACAAACAAGGGGCATTCCATGTGGTAACTCCCTCTCATGGAATGCACTGTGACTGAATAGATGTGGCTCCCTCTACTTTTAAATATCTGAAATGTAAACGTTTGATTATACTGCATTGCAGGAAAAATAAAAGCTGGACCCTAATCCAGAACAAGGCATGCCTCCAGTTTAATTGTGCTGTTTGAAAAAATGTGCATTATGTCATATACATTTTCACCTTGAGGCAGTACAGAAAAGATGTTCTGAATACTGCAGAAGAAAAACTATTGACTCAAAATGGAATGATGGCAGTGAAATATGTTTTCAGTGTATCTATGAGGTTCTCTTTCGTAAATTCCAGTAAATGAATAGGACTTGAAGTTGTCATCTTTGAAGCATTTATTCTCCATTGTTTAATTTTCTGTGTACCAAAGCAAATTTTTAAAAAAAATACCTTGCATGCTTTAAAAAAAAGTAGAGAATGCTGTCTGTTTGAGATGCTCTGCCTGTTGGTCAAGTGGTGCCTCACTGTTAACTTTGATAACTTTCATTTCTATTTTCCCCTACTTACCAGTACAGGAAGTAACAGGGCCAGGTATCCACCACTGAAAATGGCAAAGATTACAGAGTAAGTTGTAAGCAATGGAAGGGTTGTGGCCAGAGGACCCATCAGGTTAGTGACACCACAAAGTATGAGGTATGTTTTATGGTAATGATACTTCTTGATCCAATTCTGATCTGCAATCCAGCCAGAGAGCAATAGGCAGATTGTCTCTATTATTCCTGGAGGAACACAAGAAATTTTTTTTAAAATGGTCAAACATAATTATTGTAGAATGTTTAAAAGTCATGCATAAGATTAGAAGGTAAAAGAATAGTCACCTATTTTAAATTGCACATACTTTATACAAGAGTTCTAAGACGGATGTGAAAATTCAGAAATGCATACATGAAAGGACTGTACTTCCAAAAACTTGATTTTATCTTTTAACAATCAGCATTTCTTATTGAGAACTAATTCATTGAAAAGATAGGGTTATTCATATAATGGATAAGAGGAACATATGCTAAATATGTTTAGCTAAATAAGATAGGGTTATTCATATAACGCAGGGGTAGGCAACCTTTCCCCTTTAAGGGCTGAGGGACTTCAGCTCCCAGAAGCCTCAGCCATGTTGGCCAATAGCTCCTGGGATTCTGGGAGCTGAAGTCCCTCGGGCCTTAAAGGGGAAAGGTTGCCTACCCCTGAAACGGATAAGAGGAACATATGCTAAATATGTTTGTCCTTGTCAAGATTCCTTTGTCAGAAGGATCCTCTTAGATTGTCAGTACCGGTACATTAATAATAAAGAGATTGCTTTTTGTGAATCTAAGGTGTTCTCTGCAAATGAAGCAACAAAATACCTCAAGTAATTTTCAAAGTTCTCTGCTACTTTTAAAACTACTCACCCATTACCTTAGGAATTCATCAGTGGCTCACAACCCTTTGTGTTCATTCAAGATGCATTTGTTGGTCTTACTTGACTGGAAAGTTGCACATTATATTTCGTCGCTGCTAGTTGCCAATGCCAGCAGGCTGGTGATCTACACACAAAAGTCTAATTGCCAAATCACTGTACAATATTTGGAAAACATGTTGTGATCTCCTAGTAAAATATACCCACATACTTGATCTTTTTTGTAGTCCAGTGATAGCTCAGTGGTGGAGCTTGCAATCTGGATTCAGAAGAAAGAATTTTCCTTGAAACTTTGGAGAGTCACTGCTAGTCAGTGACAACAGTATGGGGCAAGATGGGCAAGCTCAGTATAAAGCAGCTTCCTCAGTTACTTTCTTCAACAGAAAATTAAATTGGCTGTAATCTGACAAATTTGTTTATGTATATGTAAAAGTTTGTTGTTCTTTTAAACTAATATAGTAATGGAAGACATCTGGGTGCTGCACAAAACTATAAAAGACAAACTTTGTATGCAGCTAGATTTTTGTTTTGTTTTTGTCTTTTGCAGAGGTAAGAAACAAACCCCTCGGTTGCCTGTGTGTAGCCTGGTGCACGCACAATGGAAGATTATGGCCATTTCCCTTTCATTTCCGTTGTAGACTGTTTCCTTATTCTTCAGGATTCTTGGAGAGCTGTTTTATTAAAATGCAATCAGAATGAAGAACCAAGGTCTCATCTCTGGCTTCCAACTCCACAAGTTGCCTATTGGTAAGTTTCAGTTGCCCCACACATGCTGAGCCCTTTTTAGACTGTTCTTGCCTTTAAGTTGGCAACTGGTGGAGCAGGGGAGATAATTCCTTCAGAGGGGTGGGGGATTGGACTTCATCTTGGGGCCTTATCTTGTTGATCCCTATTTAGCAATGTTTTTGAATCATTAAATGAAAATCTAGAGTTAATTTCATTAAAAAATAAACAGATTTGCTTAATAAAGCCATTTATAATTACTGGAATTTGTGTCTTACTTTGTAATAAACAACCAAGTAAGGAAAGAAGCAATCTTACTGAAAACTGATATAAATACAAGAATGTATATTTCAGTTCTGTATCCTTTTAAAGAAGATATGCCACAACTATACATACTAGTTAACATGTGAACACATCTATGAGACAAAGAAATAGAGCATATTCTGTATCGTTATTGTTCACATCTCTCCTAATATTCTTGATGTTTGCATCACACCAAAGACTGATGTTTCCAGGAAACTGCCTAGTAATCCAGAATTAGTTTATTTTTCCCCAGTGCCATGACTGCAGTTGTTTGACCATTCTTGTACTAAAATGATATTTTTGGCCACAAGTATTTTGATGTCAGATATACAATTACTAGGTTTCTGGATTTTCTTTTATATTGTGATACATAAGCAATTATATAATCTTACACAGGTTGAGTCTCCCTGGATTTTGGGGGTTTTGGAATATTTGTGGCTGAAGAGCAGGGTATAAATACAAAAAAATAAAAATAAAAATAACTAAATAATGAGATATCTTGGAAATGAGAACTGAGTCTAAACATGAAATTCATTTATGTTTTGTATATACCTTATATATATATAGCCTGAATGTAACACTACACACAACAGTTTTAATATTGTCCATGAAACAAAGTTTGTGTTCCTTGGACCATCAGAAAGCAAAGATGTGCCACTACTTCAGCCAGTCATGTGGACAATTTTGGATTTTGGAATATTTTGGATTTTGAAATTCTGGATAAGTGAGACTTAACCTGCAATGCAAAAGTTCTGAGCTCTTTGTTCCCTCTATCCCCAAAGATTTGTTTAGTATTGAGATTTAGTGAAGACAGTTTAAAACCAAAGGATCAAGTTTTTCTTACCGGCTACTGTAATGATATAAGCCGTATCCATTGGGTCTATGCCCAAAGTTTTTGCTCTGGCTGCAAGGTGGAAGGTGGGGATGAAATAGGCAAGTTGACTGAATAGAAAGGACCATGCAAAAATGTAGAAAAAGGGGTTTTTCAGGTGGGAAAAGTCAAGAGGACACTGCTTGCTGGGGAGAGGTGGGGAAAGCTGTGACTTCACATTTTCTTCCTTGTTTGGAAAGAAGCGTTGACTATTAGCTTGGTTGTCATTGCCATTTTGATGGGTGCCCAGGAGGTGAGCTTTTTCTTGCGTGTCAAACTGGTTGTGGATTATTGGAGCTAATTGGGCTTCCTTAGCCTGTTCTGGATTGCTTCCACTTTCACATTTCTGATTGGAAGAAGCCATCATGTCCATTTCTGTGATGCAGTTTTCATCCAGGCCATCTTTTAGTGTTTCTGGAAACTTACAGTGTACAGATATTAGATTGCTTTCATTTCTCGTTCCTACAACTTTCAACCTTTTCACATTAACTGGCTGTAGTAACATGCTGGAAGGCACAAGATTCAACATCATACCACCATATATCAATAGGGCACCTATGAGAAAGAATAGAGACTTAGGTGTGTTTATCCCCCCATCATATCGGATTAACAAAAATATAGCTAGTACAGGAGGACTTTGCTTCCTGTAAAAGAGGAGGCGTTTGGGGCAGCTGAATTTTCTAGCCAGCTCTCAGTGCAGCTCTGCTGTTGATTGAAACAGCAGCAAAGCATTTGTTTTTGTTAAAAACACAGTAGCAAAATTGGAAAATTTTCTACCTTGTCATATAATAGTCTTCAGGGGTAGCCGTGTTGGCCATAAAGCAAAATACAACAAATTCCAAAATCTGCATAAAAGCAATTAACTTTATTGGCTAACTGAAATACATAAAATACATCATGTAGGCTTTTGGAGCTTCACTGGTGGTTTCATCATAGATTTTAAATATCATACAGAAGAAAAAGTGAATATGTTAATCATAGGCCTACATTCTGTCCCAGATGTTACTTGCTGTCGGTTAAAATGATATTGAGGGATTTCAGTGCAGGTAGAGGCCACTCCTTGGTCATGTGAGGACCAGGAACAAAGAGCGATAAAAGACAGGTAATAACATTTCAACTCCATTAGCAATAGAAAAGTAACTTCCCTTGTGATCCAGCTGTCCCTGTCCCATGCAAAATCAACTGTTCTTAGGCATAGAATATGTAATTTTTCAAGGAGACTCTACTGTTACATCCGGAAAGACCTTGCTGCATAGATAAAACTTACCAAATGTAGTCCAGTGAAAAGGTTTTACCTTTGTTGGAGGTAAAAGACTCAAAGAATTAAGTCCCAATCCATTGCTTCCTCATATTAAAAGTTTCCCCTTTTGTAGCAAACTTTAGTATTGATACTGAATTTGGATTTCAGAATTTGAAGGAGGGATTGGTTACTGTTTCACTCTTGAAATAATTGGCTTGGGTTTAACATCAACCCGTAATAGTTAATTGTAACTATTGATTAACAGTTTTGAAGAAAACATCCTAAATAAATAACATTTACTATTCAGACATTTCAGAGCAAATGGAAAAAATAAAATATATCAGCAGCTAAAAAGCCAAGGAATATGTTGTGGCTATTGCTTATTTGGCAATCAAAATGAAGTCTGAGAAATGAAGGTTACTAACCTTGCCAACCATATGTCTGGATCAGGAGTTGAACAAATGGTGCCAACACAACACTCATCCCCATTCCTGAACGGCTAATTGCATTGGCTAGAGCCAGACGTTTCTTGAAGTACTTAACAGTCATCACTGCTGCAATCTGATACAAGCAAGCAAAACCCAATCCTAAAATGAAGAAATACAATGATTAAGAACTGAATTTTGTCAGAATGACTTTTTAAAAATTCAGTTGACATGACTTTCATTACTTAAAAAGCAGTACATGGACAAAACTAACCCATAATGAATTACCCCAGATGTCACTGCTGGAAGCAACAAAAATTGGATTGTTGAGTACAGGTTTCCTTATAGGCAGCACAAAGATGGCTTGATCATAAGGGTTTGATGAGCTGAGCTGTAAAGTAATAACAATCAGTTAACTTCCTTTAACTGATTTTATTACAGTTGTAATAAACTTCTGATTTGTGGTGGATCTGTTTGGCCGCCATGTGGCTGCATGCGCCACGACCGCCATTTTGATTTCCAAAATGGCAGCCACAACATGTTTGTGCATGCGCAGGAGTACTGTGCATGCTCAAACGAATCGCGGACGCCATTTTGGAAAACAAAATGGCAGCCCCGCGCACTGCAGCAGCGGCTGTGGCTGCAGTGGTGGCCGCATGCGCGAGGGGTGCGTGCGCGCCACCATTCCCCCCCCCTCGGCCTGGCAGAGGGGAGAACTTCAGGGGACCGGCCCCCAGCTCAAAAAGGTTGCCTACCCCTGTTTTAAAATGTTCATTTCTCTAATTTTGTCCAGTATTTCATCAGTGCCAGTACAAGGAAAACAATCTTCTTTTTGATAGAGAAGTTATTTGCAAAAGCCAGCTCCCCCTCATCAATTCAGATGATATACAGATTATCTGTGTTCTTATTACATAAGACATATTGACAGGGCAAACCTACCAGTTAAGAATCCCATAGTTGCACAGAGGAAGGAGATGCTTGTGGCAAATGTGCAGATAAGACAGCCAGCACAAGCCAGACATGCTCCAATCAAAGCCGTTGTCCGTTCCCCTAACATTTGACATACTGCAGTTACCAGTGGTGCTGAAACAGAGGTGATGTCTTAAGTTCAGGAATACTGATGACTACTTTGCACTCATGCCAAAGAACAATTATCTAGAAAATGCTACATTGTGGAATTCGATCACATGAAGTTTTATGTGTTACCTGTTTTGCATCATACCAATCTTGAGGACAAGCTAGATGTTACCTTACTACTTTGTATTTTCTTCTTATACTAGCATATGTGCAAGGGGCCTAATCTAGATGAAAAACCAAGCTGGGGGTGGGGTGGGTGCTCTAACCATTTGTCCACCTGCCTCACTATGGTCCTGAACTGGTGTACCTGCTGTATTTTATTTCCAAAAAGTGATCTTTTCAAACAAAGGACCACAGTGTTACAGGAAGCCCTGGCCTAAATCAGGGGAGCCAAATGGTTAAAAGGCCACCTACCCATACAATCCTCCCCGTAATGCAAGAGTCTTGATCTGCTCCCTAGTGGATTTATAACCACAAGATCCCAATTCTGTTTAGGATTGCTGTATAGATAAATGACTGAAGTAGCTGTTCAGTCTAGCTAAAAACATTTCAGAACTAACATTTCTCGAAGGATTTCATGGTCCAAGTTGTGCTATTTCTGCAGCAGTTGTTTAAGTGAATACATTTGCGCTAACCTGCTAGAAATCGAAGAGAAGACATAATAGCGCCAATCCAGGTGACATGTTCAGAAGAGCCACCAATATCTTCTTGAAAGGCCACAAAGAAAATTGCAAAGTTTTTCAGTGTTCCCATTACAGTTATATTTACCTTCCAAAAATAAAACATATCAGTAAAATATTAGTTGAAACATAAAATGGGGTGTCTCTGGACTGCAGAACACATGTAATGGACTGTTCCTGTCATGCAGGACAGTGATTTATGATCTTAACATAATTGAAGGAAGAGAGGCAGTATATGCTTCCGTAGGTGTTTGAAAGTGTTTTATATTTGGAATGAACTTGTAGGTCTCTCTTAGTCCAGAGCAGGGGTAGGCAACCTTTTTGAGCCAGGGGCCGGGTTACTGTCCCTCAGATAATTGGGGGGGCTGAAGCACAAATAAATAAATAAATAAATAAATAAAACATTAAAATAAATAAAAAATATGCATGCACTCTCTCGGCCCCAGAAAAGCCATGGCAAAACCCCTGTGGAGATTTTGCCAAGAAAACCCCAAGAACAAGTAATAACAACAATAATCAATATCATCATGGTGGGCAGCGGTGACGGCAGGGGGCAGCGGCAGCGGTGGCAGGACCGGCCTGGGGCCGGTCCAAAGGCCTCGGGGCTGCATCCGGCCCCCGGGCCTTAGATTGCCTACCTCTGGTCCAGAGATTAGAGGGTAAGTCGAGCGTAAAATTTAGGGGTAAAAGACATGTAAAAGACAAAGGAAAATGATGCCAGAGAACTTACAAAATTCCAGCAACATAACTATTTGTGCTCACCCTAAAACCTGGTTAGATGAGAGAGTAAAGGGGTTCAGTGCTTCCAGACCAGATTACACTCTTGACTTTCACTTAAATAAGAATTTAATTACAGTGCTTACACTGACCTGTAGATAAGTTGATTCAGGATTTTTTGATCATTTTTTTGACTCAAATGTCTAGACTTATACATGAGTATATACAGTAATTCAATTATACAAATGCTGTGATAGTTGTATCTGTTGACCTTAAATTCCAGAGTCCATATTGTGGTAATACCTTTATTAAGCTTCCAAAACTACACAAATATCTCTGGTTTCGGGTTCAACCGAAGTGTCTTCATCAGATGAAGATACTTAAACATATTATGGTGAGGATGATTATATGTGTGAAATGATGCTGTTAGAGTTACTTCAGCCTGAATCCTGTTGGTTAGTCCAAACGAACGTAGCCACGTTGAATGGTGAGTCAACACATAAATCCACAAGAAATGCTCAGCTTATTGGCTCTAGTTTAGTTTCTGTTTTAACATTGCAGTTTAATTCATGAATTTATGTTTATGTTGAAATTCATTTTATTAAAAGATAAACTGAATTAAGTTGCCCCAGTGTGTTGGCAGATTGATGGACTTCCATCCTAACTTATTATATTTTTGGTTGAATTTAATTTATTGGTTCCTCCCCTCATTGAAGTTTGTGACATGATGGATTATGGGGGAAAATACATTTATATCCTTCATTTCCTCTATGGAACTCAATGTAATGTGCGTAGTTTTCCTTTCCCGTCCCCTCCTGTTTTATCCTCAAAACCGCTCTGTGAGAACAGTTAGGTTGATAGATCCAAAGTCATCCTGTGAGGCTTATGGCTAAGTAAACTAACCTGATGGATTTGCTGCAGCTGTCTTAGGACTGATAGCAAGAATTGTGCTCAGAGCTCGCAAATGTCTGATCTACAGGAAGAGAAAATGTGCTTTTGTTTTCTTCTTCTGAAACTTTGCTAACATTCAGAAGAGAACAGAATTGCTTTAGAGCAAGAAGAGATTTCTTGAGAGTGGGTAAAGGCTTTCCTCCCTTCTGAAATAAACTTATGAGGCAGGAGTAGGAGCTATGTATCTCCTTCAGATCTTCTTGGACTGCAGCTCCCTACTGCTTTTGCCAGCACAGCCAGTGGTAAGAACAACCTCTGGTTTCCACATGATTTCCACTCCTACTATAAAAGCCAGTGTGGAACCTTGTAACCTTTGGCCTTTACAGACTGCCAAAAATAATGCAGCTTGAGGCCACTTTAACGGTCCTGACTCAGTGCTCGGAAATCATGGGAATTGGACAGTAAAGTGGACATAAGCTGCATTATTTCTGGAAATCTGTAAAGGCCCCTTATCTCCCTGTCTAACCTACAATACATTTTGAGATGCTTGAGTACTCCTTTCCCAAACCAGTAGCTTAAAAATTACAAAAAAAATGGATTTAAACTCAGGAGTAGGAAGACTTCAGACATAGCCATGTTAGTCTAGAAAATCAGTATGCAAAGGGATTTTGTAGCACCTTTGAGACTACATGAAAGAGCTTTTGTAGCCTTGAGCCTGCTTCATCAGATGTGTATACCTTAAAGTCTTATTGCTGCTTCACAAATGTATCTGTACACGTGCTTGTAAATATATTTGTTTCATCTGTAATCTAGATTTTTAGATATGCACTTAATATCCTAGGTGTATCTATTTTTAACCAGGGGAAAAAAATCTAAATAGTAGCCCATAAGTACTTGAGCAACCTTAAAAGTGTCCCCCAGGCCCACAACAGTTGTCCACGAAATCTCTGCCACAGTTACTAATACACTAATATTAATCCCGTTTCTTACTTACCAGAAAAAAGTTAAGCACAATCAGCCATCCCCACCCTCCATCAGGAACCTCTGTGTGATCAGTCTTTGTTGTCTTGAGGTGCACCTCTTCCTTTTTCATTTTTGCTGCACATCTTGAGCTGTACATAGCACTGTCAAAGTCCTCTTGACACTCTGAAGGTAGTATTTCTCAATGCTTAAAACAGGCTACTTTATATTATCTGGAACTGTTTTGACTTAATGATTAACCACTTTTTTTAAAGAATAAAAGCATGGCCCTTCTGACCAGAATGAATTTCTTAATTGCTGCCTCACTGGTTATTCTGTAATGATGCTATATGGACATGAAGTGTTAGTATGAACTAATACTGACCCTTCTACAGCATAATACCCTTCCCAATGTCCTTGCTTGACAAAGAGCATTTGAGGTAACACCCTTCCACCCCAGGCACCTACTTGCCAGTGGACACATTTTTTTTTTCAGAAGAGGATATTGTGTGCTGATGTTTGTAGTGCCTGGTTGCTGTTTCATTATTTTCCCTATATAACTGTCTCAGCTCACTAACTGAAATATTCATGGGATAATAGCAAAGGCATAAGTCTGTTTCTTACTATTTCTCTTAAACCCAACTCTAGTGTAGCTGAGGATGGGACAAGGGAAAGCCCTATTTTGATCCAGTTTTAATATTAGTATACTTGCAACTTTGGGGGTCATAACGAAAAACTAAGAAATTAGCTGGTATATAACTTTGGATATAAATAAGGTTTTTGAGAAATGGGTGTGCAAGTCAAGTACCTCTATCGAGAAGGTTAGTTGTGCATTATCATGAAAGACACCTCACCATTTTCACTAATTCAAACAAGGTTAACAATAGATGTTAGGAATGAGAAAACCAGAGATCACAATCTGAGCTGTCAGATATTAATGCATTTTAAAGGTACAAATATGATTTATTGCAACATAATTGCTAGATTTTTATTGATATGTAAGGAAACTAATTTTGAGGTCAGATCACAAAATAAGCATCCCAGGCCAAATCTTGCATCCTTCCCTTACCATAGGGTCCTCAGTGTATCTTTTAAATAGTACTGTGTAGGCCTAAGCAGCTGAAGGACCATTTTAGAGCCTATTTAAGTCTAGATTCAGAGCAAGTTCTCTCACTGACTTGCCAGGTTGGAACAGAAACTGCACAATAATTAGCTTTGAATGTCCAGTCCAGATCCGCTGAAACATCCTATGCTCAGGTTAGAAAAGGCTGCAGGAAAGACAATAGCTTGTACTTGCCTTATTTCCAAGCACAGGTCATTAACTAGTGACTCCAGAAGCTTCTGCAGACCATAACAAATGCAGCTATGAATGGAGATACTGCCCTTCATATTATTTACAAGTTACAATTCACAAGTAGCTATCTTACTGTGGTCTACTGAAGGAATTTTAAAAAATGAATATTTCTCTATAATTAAAATTATGGTGACAGCAAAACTCTCCTTCCACATCTTAACATAGGAATGCCTGCACCATCATGCCCTGCTTTCACACCCATCTTAACTAGTGATGAGTGCTTAGGTGCTGTTCAGTACTTCAGATTCTAATATGCTAATCTGGAATCTTTCCATTATTCAGGGACAAGATGTTCCACAATCTCTCCCCCCCCCTCCCTTTAGCACTTATGTCAGCTACATTTGAACTACATTCTAATGAACATCCAACATTTACATAACTCCAGTAAACAATCCACAAAAGAGTGATTTTGTTTTATTTTGCTGTATGGTCAACGCAGCTAGCCCTGAATATGTTTCCAATAAACAATGTTTCTGAAGTAGAGTTCAGGTGCCAAGAAATTTAATTAAAATGAATGATTTAGAGGCAGCAACAGGATTTTAAAGCAAGAATAAGGTACAAAAATTATCTAAGCCTTCAACACAGGCTAAGGGGACAATAATGTAACCTTTAAGTAGAAAAAAATCACCTAAAGAAGAACCACACTGCTACTGTCTCAGGCTTAAGGCCTTTTTGGGGGAAGATGGGACTAACTTGCTTTTAGCTCGGCTAAATAAAACCTCCCTGAGTGTTATTTGATGGATAGTTACCAATGGATTATGATACTAGAGATTAACAATTTTGAGCTACCCTCTAAATTTAAGGATTTAGAAAGATTTTAACTGGTAGATTTATTGGTCTCAAGAATTAGGACATTCAGTCTCTGTGTTTAGTAAGCAGTCCTATTTGGATCACTTAATCAGTCAGCCTAATTCAAGAAATTTAGAAAACAGTGAGGTGCAACCCATGAAGTCCTGTTTTCAGCCAATACCTAGTAGCACGGAAACATAGTACAGGGTATTGGATTTAGACAGAAGCACATAAAATTCATATGGTTGATACTGTCAAGGTCCTTTTCACGATGTAAGTGTTAGATTTATGCATTCATGCTATTCAAAACACTGACATGGCCAGAAATACACAAACAATAGTCACACTGCACAAAAAAAGCAGCATTTTTATTTATTAGGAGGTGGGGTTGGTAACTGGGCAACCTATCAATGTGCTATCTCCAGCTACTTAACATAAATAATTTTCACTTGTGATAGTATGAAATGGCAGAAGTTCAGAACAGTTTCTTGACCAACTTTGACAAGGAGATTGTTTATAGTCTGATCCAGCAAAGTTCTGCCAAGTGACACTGAATAGCCAATCTGTTGTAATCTGCAAAAATGTGTTACACAAAGGTGAGTTGTTGAAGTGCACCAAGTGTTCTGGTTATTCAGGTTAAGAAGCCATTTTGTGTACTGCCACTGTGATGCCATCATGCTTCTGGATCATGATATTTCTGAAAGACAGGAAGTTTAGGTTTTACACACGTTTTCACATAATAAAAGTTCCCAACATTAATTTAAATAACTGCAGCCTAGCACTGCTACCTTTTAAATCTCAAAACACTTAAGCTTATTGAATCTATTATTTACCCTCCTAATAGCTCTGAAAAGGAAGGTGACAAATAGATACTGTGGGCCTTTGGACTGCCAGAAATAATGCAAATTGAGTCCACTTTAACTGCCCTGACTCAGTGCTAGGGAGTCATGGGAACTGTATATTGGGGCACCAGAGCTCTCTGACAGAAGGCTCAATGACTCAGAAAAAAATACAGTTCCCATGATTCCCTAGCACTGAACCAGGGCAGTTAAAGTGGACTCAATTTGCACTATTTCTGGCAGTCTGCAAAGGCCCTGTGATTAACACCCTGAACTTGAGCCATTTCCTATACCTCAGTTCATGGAGCACAAGGCTGCTGATGGCTATGTAATACCTCCAGTGTCAGCTCCAGTTAGTAGGAGGGTGCTATTATGTTTACGTCCGAGTCATGGATTGCTCACAGGCATCTGATTGACTACTGTACAAAAAATGCTGGTGGGCCTGTGGTCTGATCCAAGGTCTATTCATAGTATCATAAGATTTTCTTGGCTTAAGAGATGTCATAACTCATCTATAGCTGTCAGTAATTCATATACTTGCCCATGAGTTTAATCCTTTCTTACTGGTATAATTAGGAAAGTACATTTTAAAAGCCTAGAGGTATTTAATAATGGTCTGAACTGTTATTAGAACTACATTTAAGCTATTTTCTTTACAAAGCATAAACTCTGCCAACATGCACCTACAATATGCTCATGAAAGCATGTGATTGGTGGGTGGGTAATAGCTCTGCTAAACTGAGTTAACAAAAACTTTCTGGCTTCTCCAACTGGTTATGCCAAAAAACAAAAATCAAAGCCCATTAAACAAGGCTCTCTTTAGAGTAGGGGTGAGCAACCATGGCCCTCCAGATCTTTTCTGGCCTCAAGCTCCTGTAATTCTTCATCAATTGCCATGTTGTATGGGGCCAAAAAATCAAAAAATCTGGAGGACATAATTTCCAATTCTGTCCAAGAAACAAAGACCAGATGTAAAAGCTCCTCTTTGCAAATATATCAATGTGTGCATGAGACATTAAAGCCGAAGAGCAGCAAATGTTTTAACAGCTTACTGACATCAATCTGTCTGAAAGTAACTTACGCAATGAGGCTCTGAACCCGTCACACTAAAGAAGCAAGGAATAGATC
The DNA here is from genome assembly GCA_020142125.1 of Phrynosoma platyrhinos. NCBI lineage: Eukaryota > Metazoa > Chordata > Lepidosauria > Squamata > Phrynosomatidae > Phrynosoma > Phrynosoma platyrhinos. Next base: position 205,330,871 of record CM034706.1, on the reverse strand, counting down.
CAGATGAACACACCTACCCAGTGTCTGACTCAAGGCACACTACAGGAATATCTGTTGGATCATTTGTTAATTTGGCTGCCTGCTGAGCCAGAACAGATATCACCCCTGCATGTTCATCTGAGAGGGTGCCACGACCTAGAAGACAAGAAGATAATTGACAAAGATAGAAGATTAGTCAAGAAATACAGGATACAGTTAGGGCCTTTACAGACTGCCAGATATAATGCAGCTTGAGGCCACTTTAACTGTCCTGGCTCAATGCTAGGGAATCATGGGAATTGTATTTTTTTTTTTTTCTGGGGCACTGAGCCTTCTCTGTCAGAGAGCTCTGGTGCCACAATAAAACACAGTTCCTATGATTCCTTAGCACTGAGTCAGGACAGTTAAAGTGGCCTCAAGCTGCATTATTTTTGGCAGTCTGTAAAGGCCCTCAGTCTGAGGTGAAAGGGATTCTTCAAAAGTTAAGAACTAGAACTGGCTTCGTATAAAGAAAATATGGTGAATATAAGGGAGGGAGAAAAGTTGTGTTAAAGTCTACTCCAGATATGTAATTGTCATATGTGAAAAGCTGTAATGGTTACTGCCTGAATAAAGCGAATGAGTGGGAAGGGGAGGAAATGGTAATCCTGCCCTTCTCTATTAGCTTCACCCATGATGGGTAACAGTATGAAGTCCCTGTCCTCACCAGAAAATTGGTGTTTTCAGCTGGTATAGAAATCCCACATAAAGAAGACTTTTCAGACTGTCACCCTTAAGGGAGATAGAAATAGCAATGGAAGAAGTGGGCTCATCCATTTACCCTACTCAGTCTTTAGAATGCCTTGGTAGGGTTAAGTTTAGATTACAGTGCGCTCACGCCCTACGTGGCCATTAAAATGGTGTGAAGGCCCATGGTGCACGGACAGCACCGCGTTGGGGAGAGCATGGCCATAACAACCAACAGGACTTGAAGTCCTGCATTTTTTGCCATACACTGAGATGTGTGTGTCCAGAACAGATCCCCTATGTATACAAAGGGTCCACTGTATTCAAATATATGTTTTTAAAAACAGATTGACAAAAGCCTTTCTAAACCAGTATATTTACCTTGATACTCTACATGCTTTAGACTTCAAATCCTGGATTCCCTTACCTTTGGCCATATACCTTTGGCTGGAGCTTTTAGGGGTTAAAGTCCAGATAGGTCAAGGCTAACAACTACTAGCCTAAGACTATTTCTAGTTAAGGGGGCTTCCAAGTCTTGAGGAGGTATTTATCTGGTGGATAAAAACAGAGGAGAGCCAATGCCTTCTTGTTTTGTATAAGATCCTCAGAAGTATCTACAGCAGGGGTAGGCAACCTTTCCCCTTTAAGGGCCGAGGGACTTCAGCTCCCAGAAGCCTCAGCCATGTTGGCCAATAGTCCCATGTTGGCCAATAGCTCCTGGGATTCTGGGAGCTGAAGTCCCTCGGCCCTTAAAGGGGAAAGGTTGCCTACCCCTGATCTACAGGGCTCTAGAAAACAGAATGCCTCGACAGGTGGACCATTAAGTGATCCAGCAGGCTTCCTCTTGTTCTTATTTTCTGCTGCTTCACAATTACTAACTTGGTTCTAGCTAAATACTGTAAAAGGGATGGGGATCCCTCCCTCCCATTGAGGAGCACATTCATTCCCTTGAGGATTATCTGTGGGGAAGTGCAGACCCCCACTGCTCTTCTCATCTTCCTCTGATCCCACTGCAAATGGTATGTCGCGGCCTTCTTCCCCTGAGGCCGAGAGAGTGTGACTCGCCAGGGTCGCCCGGTGGGTTTCCATGGCCGAGCCAGGATTCGAACTCGGGTCTCCAGAGTCGCAGTCCAACCCTCAAACCAGGAGGCCACGCTCAAACCTCTGCGTTACTTACAGCCCAGGTTGAGCCCCTGGGAGTCGGTGCACAGGACTCCAGCGATGGAGGGATTCTTCATCCTGGGGAAGGAAGAGAGAGAAGGGACCAGGAATCATGGCCAGAGCAGAGGAGGAGGCGGAATCAGCAGCCAGCCCTTCGCTCCCGCCCCAAGAAGGTTTAATGAGCCCCGGGGGAAGGGAAGGGAAAGGAAAGGAAAGGAAAGGGCGGCCATGAGCACGAAAAACAACAACAAAAACAACGCCGCACTCACGTGTCTTCCAAGTGATGCTCCAGCGCTCCCTCCATCTTGAAGCCTCTTCCGCAAAATCCCAGCGGCGGTGTCAGCTGACCCCAAGCTCACGTGACTAACCAGCAAATGGACGGCGGCTCATTGGGCTCTTAATTCTTGGGCGCCGGACGCGCGCGCGATATTTTTTCCCTTTGTGGGGGCGTGTGTGTGTGTGTGTGTACTTTTTCGACGTCTTATTTTTTTTTAACGGATTGTTTTAAAAATATATATATAACGGGATAATTACTCATAATTACTTCCTATTACTAATTATTTTTTTAAATGGATTTTAAACATTTTAAAATAGATTTTTTTGAAAATATAATGGGATAATTACTTATAATTACTTCCTTTGACTAATTATTTTTAATGGATTTAAAACATTTTATTTTTTTAAACGTTTTATTTTTTAAAAACTTTTTTTAAAAATATAACGGAATAATTACTTATAGTTACTTCCTTTTACTAATTATGTTTTTTAAACGGATTTGAAAACATCTTATTTTTTAATGGATTTTTAAAAAATATAATGGAATAATTACTTCCTTTTACTAATTATTTTTTAAAAAACGGATTGTAAATGTCTTATTTTTTAAACGTCTTATTTTTTAATGGATTTTTTAAAAATATAATGGGATAATTACTTATAATTATTTCCTTTTACTATTTTTTTAAAAACGGATTTTAAACATCTTATTTTTTTAAACAGATTTTTTAAAAATATAATGAGATAATTATTTCTAATTACTTCCTTTTACTGTTTTTTTTTAAAACGGATTTTAAATGTCTTATTTTTAAACATGTTTTTTTTTTAAACAGATTTTTAAAAACATAACGGAACATTTGCTTATAATTACTTCCTTCTTTTGGAAATAATTTTGCTTCATAAGTCTCTGTTCATTTTTTATGTAGCAAGTTTCACTACCTATTATTTGTTTCATTTTGTTTCATTTGTATGCCACCTTTCACCCAGAAGGGACCCAAGGCAGCTCACAGATTTAATTTTTTTTTAAAAAAAAGTTACAATAAAATTTTAAACAGTCAAAATCATCTAATTGCATTTTAAGAAATTACATAAAAGAGTCACTGTAGCATATTGTTTTGAGGGTTGGACTAGGACTCTGGGAAAACAGGGTTCGAATCCATGCTCTGCCATGGAAACCCACTGGGTGGCCTTGGGTAAGTCACACTTTCTCAGCCCCAGAAAACCCCATGATAGGTTTGCCTTTGGGTCACTATAAGTTAGAAACAACTTGAAGGCACACAAGAACAAAGCAAATTTCATGCATGCAAAGTGGTCCATAGAATCATAGAGTTGGAAGAGGCCACAAGGGCCATCCAGTCCAACCTCCTGCCATGCAGGAATTCACAGTCAAAGCATCCCTGACGGCCATCCAGCCTCTGCTTAAAGACCTCCAAGGAAGGAGACTCCACTACTCTCCGGGGGAGTGTGTTCCACTGTCGAACCGCCCTTACTGTCAGGAAGTTCCTCCTAATGTTGAGGTGGAATCTCTTTTCCTGGAGCTTGCGTCCTAGTCTCTGGAGCAGCAGAAAACAAGCTTGTTCCTTCCTCAATATGACATCCCTTCAAATACTTAAACAGGGCTATCGTATCACCTCTTAACCATCTCTTCTCCAGGCTAAACATAACCAGATCCCCAAGGCATGGTTTCCAGACCCTTGTCCATTTTTGGTTGCTCTCCTTCTCAATATCCTTTTTGAGTTGTAGTGCCCAGCACTGGACACAGTATTCCAGCTGAGGCCTGACCAAAGCAGTTCCTCAACATCATCTCAGCAATCCTTGCAACATTCCTGTAAAGTGGACCAATATGTTTGTTTTTACAAATTGTGAGGGAGTTGTTGGACTAAATGTCGTAAGGCCCAGAGGGGTGCTGTGACTTAAAGGATATTTGAACTAGTGATCATACTGATCCAAAACACACTGAAGAAATAATGCCATTTGAGACTGCTTTAACTGCCCTGGCATAATGCTAGGCAATTTAATTTTTAATGAAACATTTAGCTTTCTCTGTCAGAGCTCTGGGGTCACCACAAACTAGAATTCCCAGGATTCCCTAGCACTGAGCCAGTGAATTAAAGCAGTCTCAAACTGGATTATTTTTGCAGTGTGTTTTGGACCCTGGTCACTAATACTGGCTGCCAGGGACGGGGTTGGGGTTGGGATGGACATGAGGTTGGTTCCTAACTCTGTACTATTCCGTAAAGTGCAACTGTAGAACCCACTGGATGACGCTTGGGCCAGTCACACACTCTCAGCCTCAGGGGAAGGCAATAACAAACCTCCTTGGAACAAATCTTGCCAAGAAAACCCCATACAGCTATGTATGGATGTGAGAGTTGGACAGTTAAGAAAGCGGATAGGAAGAAAATCAATTGATCTGAGATGGGGTGCTGGAGAAGAGTGCTGAATATACTGTGGATAGCCAAAAAAAGACAAACATTCACTCTAAAACAGATCAAACCAGAAGTCCCCCTGGAAGCCAAGATGATGACACCGAGGCTGCTGTACTTTGGCCACATCATGAGAAGGCAGAAAGAGAGGAAGACCATATTCCAGATGGATAGACTCTATTAGAGAGGCCATAGGCATAAGGTAAGTCTGTAAAATGTAAGCAGAGCAGTGGAGGACAGGGAGTCTTGGAGATGTCTCATCTGCAGGGTAGTCATGAGTCAAGGACAGCTGGAGGGCAGCTAACAACAGCAACATAGGAGTTTATCACACAGGGAGTCCCGTGCAGAAACGCTGCTTTAAAT
>CM034706.1:205308822-205321172 GCA_020142125.1 Phrynosoma platyrhinos | reverse complement strand
TTTCTCCAAGTTGAATTTCATTTTGTTAGCTTTGGCCCAACTTTCTAGCCTGTTCAATCATTTTGAATTTTGATACTGTCCTCTGGAGTATTAGCTACTCCTCCTAATTTGGTGTCATCTGCAAATTTGATAACTATGCCCTCAATACTGTCATCCAAATCATTAATAAAGATGTTGAATAGCACTGTGTTCTAAATTGATATTTTAAAGTGGATTGTGTGTAATGCTTTCTTTTAAAAAGATTGTTTTCAGACTATTTTAGCTTATATTGTTTATAACATATGGCAACCCACTTTGGGTCCCATATGGGAGAAAAGCAGAATGTAAATTAAATTAAAAAAAATAAATAAATATCCTCTGAATAAATTTTGCCAAGAAAACCCAAGGACAGGATCACTGTGGAGTCAACTTGAATTCACATAACAAAGGGCCAGCCCTATTTAGTTCCCAGTGATGGGCTATATTTCAGAGGAAGGAACTGGCAAAACCACCTCTGAGTATTCCTTTCCTAAGAAAACTATATAAAATTCGTTAAGTTGCTATAAGTTGACAGGCAACTTGAAGGCACATGCACACACACACAAACACAAGATGGGCACAGCTAGGGACAAATCTGATGCTCTCAAGGGTCCAAAGCCCACTGCAGAAATAATCCAATTTGAGATTGCTTTAACTACCCTGGCTCAGTGCTAGGGAATTCTGGGAATTGTAGTTTATTGTGGCACCATTGCTCTTTGACAGAGAAGGCTAAATGCCTCACAAAACTACAGTTCCCAGAATTCCCTATCACTGAGCCAGGACAGTTAAAGCGGTCTCAAACTGGATTATTTCTCCTGCGTGTTTTGGACCTTTGAATCCAGAAACACATAAAGAAATTGCTTTATATGAAGTCAGACCAGTGGTCCTTTTAGCTCAGTATTGTCAGCTCTGACTGACAATGGATCTCCAGGGTTTCAAATGGGATTCTTTCCCAGCCCTACCCAGAGATCCCTGATTTAAGTTGGTGGTCTCATATCTTAACTATTAAACAAGCCCGACACACTGTTCAGCTTCCAAAACAAAGAAAGAACAAGTATGTTTAGGTTGGATCTAAGGATCTTGCTCATTCAGATTTCCATCCCATTCAGAATAGACAGTTTGCGCATGCACCTAGTCAAATGTCTAGTCTACACATATCTTTATTCACTTGCATTCAGTCTATCTTGGATCTATTGACACCAACTAACTGCAGTCTCCCACTCAGTATAGCAGAAATATCATTACAAGAATGATGAACAAATAAAACTTCTGATGTGATTGCCAAGTGAGACGTGGGTGCTCTGTGAGCACAACAGCATCAATAATTTCCCCTGGGGGTCTTACAGATGAAATTAATCTAGCCATTCAGACTCTGAATTTTCCAAATCCAGTGGGGCCATCACAAGATTGATTTTTCAGGTTATAACTAATGTGGTGCTTCTGCTTGCTGTTCCAAAAGACTCCCATCCAAGAAGATGAGTGAGAATTCATAGCTGACTGTCTCTGATAGAGAAGCTATTGTTCACTTCCCATTGTGAGGTGGCAAAGGCACCTTATTCAATTATAGTATATTGCAGCTGAGCTCCACATGATCAAAAGGCATAGGAAGCACATGACCACAGAGACTTGACTAAACAATAGCACCTTGTTAAAATCCAGGTATGAGATGACCCAAATCCATGACAATAAAACAAACAAGGGGAAAGATCCTCTTACTTGGGACTCCAGCTTTTCATCATGATACCTTATAGTGGCAAGGTGGAGTTGTATGTTGCTGGAGAAGATGGCATGTCAAGAGATGATAATGTTATTATTTACCTGAGAGCCACCAGATCTTACTTGAGAAAGCAGAATTAGCTTGCATTTCTCTTAGATTAAGTTAGAAGCATATGATATGGTGTGGGGAAAGCAATTTGATGGCCCTTTCACATTACACAATTATAGCACTATTATTACATTTTAATTGCCACGTTCATGTCCCATGGAAATCCTGGAGGTTCTAGTTTGGTGAGGCATTAGAGCTCTCTAGCTGAGACTTTTAAGTAGCTCTCCATCAATTTTGCCAGGGCATTTAAAGTGTAAGCAACGCTGTATTTTGTAGTGTGAATGTGTCCTAAGAGAAGACTTTAAAAGTTTGCTGTTACACTTGATTTTTTAAATAAAAGACTGCACTTTGGGCCAAGAATGATTGCATAGTGAGGCCAATTTGTCCCAGCCACCAGTTGGTATGAATTAACACTCTAAAACATAAAGGTGCTAGAATTGTGTTGCTCAACCAGAAAGGCTCCAGATGTTGGATTTCAGCTCCCAGAAGCCCCAACCATCATGGCCAATGATCAGGAATTCTGGGAGATGAAGTCCAACAACATCTGGAGCCTTCCAGATTCAAAGCCACTGTTCTAGAACAAACATGGGGGACCTGTGGCCCACAAGAAATTGGGATGCAATCCCATCACTATTACCATAGAAAATGATGAAGGATGATGGAAGTTATAATCTAGCAGCACGCTGAAGGGCTACATATTCCCCATCCCTGCTCTCCAGCCTTCTGTAATATCCTAGGATTCTGCTGCAGACAGATCAAAGGCTCCACAGCCCAAAGACTTAAGTGAATCAGCCAAAGGCTTGTCTGCCTGAAAGGGCTACTCTATTGTGCCCTCAAGAAATCCCAGTTTGCATGCTAGGAGTAGCAGTAAGAATTTTTGATTGTGCATCTTTCCCTATTCTCATTGACTAGCCAAGCACAGCTATCTTTAGCACGCACATTACTTTGTTCCCATAAAGTTTAAAAGTCAAATTAGACTTACTAATAGCAAACTATCATTTGAATGTGGGCTAGTCCCAATCAGCAGGGGATGAAACAACTGATTTGAAGAACAAAATAGCATTGAGAGGAGCTGAGCCCTTCAACTTCCTTCCCAGATGTTTGTCCCTCAATAAGGAGTGTAGCTATGGGGATGGATAAGAGCATTACATCCCAAATAAGAATTCCCCCCTCCAATAAAATATCCTCTGGTCCCCAAATTTCTAGCATTGCAGAGAGTGAGACACTGAAACATGTTCTCATCTAGAATTCACATTTACTGTTATCTGAATTTCCGTGGTAACTTTGCCCATCCCTCTTCTTTGAATGCCTAAATGTATTTCAAAATGCTCAACTGAAGCTATAAGTTACTAAAATACTAGAAATCTGAGGACTGAAGGAAAATTGCATTGGGAGGGACAGAATTCTTATGCTCACCCCCCCCCCAAGAATTCCCCGGAGGAATAGCCTCATATTTTGGGGGTATTTTTTTTTGGCAGAGGGAAAATACCCTCATATTCTTCCCATAGCTACATCCCTGCTACATCCCTGCTCTGAAGGTACTTTTCTCTCAACCAAGTCCAATGTGAGGTGAGACCAACTTTCTTGGGGTGAAACCAAGTGCAAGGGAAGAGGTTTAGGTAAAATAATGGGGAGTTAAGCTTCAAAATGATGTCTCCTTACCTTCACCAGAGATTGATAGGCTGAGATCTGTATCAAGTTTAAAAGGCCCTATAGGATTTCCTGATGTGTGTATTATTGTAACTATTCTGTAAAAAAAACTTAAAATGGAGAGGGTATTTAGAGACCCCCTCATAATCTTGGGCCCTAAACTGTAGTTTACTCTAAACTCTCACCATTACTGTGCATGTTTAGGACAGACCTGCATTTATAGAGCTTGCTGCTGTTACATTTATTTTGACTGAGTCTAATATTATTTTAATGAAAATACATTTGCTTATGTGAACTGTGTACGTTGGCTATTTGGTCCTGTCATCTCTTTGAGATGGAGAATACATTTTCATTGACTTATCCAATGCAGATGACTTACTGTGGCTGCTAGATAGAGTCTGATCTGTTAAGACTGCTTCCTGTGAATCACTTTGTTAAACCCAAAGCAAAGTGCTTCAAATATGTTGATGCTGCACTAAAATAAGACTTCTCTTTACAGCTGTGTCAATCACCCCAAGGAGAACATTGCTATAACAGAACCTACCAAGAAATGATGCATTCATTTGAGAACCAGTATAATACAGTCAATTGCCTGCTGGATAGCCAAAATAAATATTTATTGTGTACCCCAAAGCTATCGTTAATCAAGCCAGAAAAAAGTAGAATATGTCATCCAGAATACCATTAAAATAAAAGCCAGTAATCTCATCTAAAAAAAGGTAAAGGTAATCTACTACTGCATTAAATGTATATCTAGTATCCTCCAATGATGAAACAATATTACGAGTACAACATAACTAAAACAGCATCCTGTTTTAGGACAGTCTCTTACTACCAGACATTCTTAACTCTTTTTGTTCTAAATCATATTGGCATTCAATGATATCAAATTCAATTTAGCCCATTCCTTTCAACAAGCAAAAAATAGCTAGATTGAATAGAATCCCATGGGTCTTCTTTGTCAGGCAAAAAGGCCAAAGGATAACTCCCTGTCTGGCCAAGTCCCTTGGAACATTGTAGGCTATCCTAGCTATAGAGCAAGTAGTGCTCAAAGAGAATCCTCCTTTTATCACTCATTGCTGTTCAGTGACTGAGGTGGAATAGGATTCTGTCATGCACTGCTCACCTCTCCAAGGTGGTTCCTACTTCAGGGGATATTCAAGAGCTAATGGTCATATCTATTTATTGTATCATAGGCACAAACAAATTCCACATGGCCATTTACACTACAAAACAAAACACAAAGCAATAACTCAGAAATATAATTAAGTCCAATTTAAAACATACTTACAACACAATGCAGCAAGTTTAAAGAGAACAACATATAAAGAACACATAGAAAGATAAAAATAAAAATAAGATATAAGATTGCATGCAAAAAGATGAAGTTATCCTTTGGTTCCAAACCAGAGTGGGCACCAAGTGAGCCTGGCTGAGAAGAAAATTCAACAGTTGTAGGGCTGCCACCAAGAATGCCCCTTCCCTGGTAATTTCCTGCTACATCTTTCTCATTTATTCAAATAGGCCATCTACAGAATAAGTTCTCAGTGAATTGTTCCCTACAAAATCCTCATTTGGAATGTTTGATTCCATGTATACATGTTTCATTTATTTTAATTAGCCTGAAGAAATCAAGGTGGTCAAGCATCAGAATCTGAAGGAGGACAGGGTGTCTTGGAGATGTTTCATCCACAAGGTTGCTATGAATCAGGGTTGACTTGAGGGTAGTTAACAACCAGAAAGTTATTGCCTGAGAGCCATAGTGGGGCAGTTGTTTGAGTGTTGGACTGTGATTGAAGATCAGGCTTCAATTCCTCATTCAGTCATGGAAACCCACTGGGTGACCTTGGGGGAGTCCCACACTCTTAGCCCCAGAAAACCTTAGGGTTGCCATAAGTTGGAAATAACTTGATGGCACACAACAATAACAAAGTTATTGCCTTGAGATGTTAATTCATTTGCTGTAAAACAAAGAAAATGAAATATTTCCATTTTTCATGGGCCAAGTATATCAGAAAGAAAGTAAAATTTCTCAGAAAGTAAATTTGTGGAGCTTCAGATAGATACAAATAGGTTTCCTGCTACATTAAATTCACCATTTTGTGTCAACAGACCTCAGCTTGTCAGATGAGAAAATTAAAATATTATTGATCGGCCAAGTTAAGCAACGATTCTCCAAGTCTGGAAAAATCTACCAGACCATCTTTTCATTTGAGCTGCATTTCCAGTTCTGGAACCATGTTTAAGGAGGCCTGGGCAACATGTCCTCTACGTCACCCCAAAATCATTCACATGGGTCCTCCCCAGTGAGTTTAACAGGCACTGTGCAGCTCAGCATCTTGAATGTCAAAGGTTCAAGAGTCAAATTTGCATTGGGTTTTATTTCTGACTTTAAAGGAACTATGCAAAGTGCTGAACATTGGGCACAGAGAGAGGATTCATTGGACCCTGACATGAAAGCCATTAGCCACCAGGAGGTGAAATGGATGGTGGCATCACAGTAGGCAATTGTGGAGACATATAGTAGTAGACAACAAACACTGAAAACATTGATGGTTCTCCTGGAACCACTGAACATATCAGATTCTCCACAATGCTAGGTCCCAAACGGGGTTATGTGCCATCACATAAACAGCAGCTGCAGGGCTTGAAAACTTAATATGGAGCCTGGGATCTCATTCCACCTGTGTCTTTCTTATTTTCCTCTTCAAGAAAAGTAGTATCAGTTTTTTTCCCCTGAAGGTCTTCCACAAACCTAAGTGTGCATTGCCTAGACTACTGTGCACAAAGGAGGTGCTGTAGGACATATTGATGTTGCAATGCCATTTCTACATATTTATCCCATGTACACAGAGTGGCACTACTTTTCTCATTCTTTTCCATTGCTACTGATGTCTGTATTGTGTGTCTCTATACTGCCTTGTGTCTGTACTGAAAATCCAATAAATCCAATCCTAGCTGTTCAGCTTTCCAACTATGCATTCCCCCACCCACCCAGCTCTGTCCATTTCCATAAAACCATAAATATTCTCATTCTTCCCAGGTGGCTTGTAATATCATCATCTCCATCATGATTACAACCACCATCATTATTGCTCTTGTTCTGTAACCCCATATGCAACTCAAATTGTGTATTAGAATTTGGTCTGCCTTTGCTTTCTTTTGTAGTTTTGAGAGATACTGGTAAGGAGAGGGATTTTTTAAAACAAATGCATCTAAATTGGCATCTAAATCTAAATCCTTGTAGTGTGACTAAACTAAGACATGTTGACAGTCCTTAAAATTTGTTTCACAGAAGGTAGCATGCAAAATGGACTCAAAACATTAATTTCCCAGGAGGCCGGGAACGGCCAACATTTTCTGATTGATTTTAAACTTCCATGAAACTGTTGTGGATATCCCCTGAAGTATAATTATAAAATTAATTAAAAATCAGTTTATAAATGTGCATTATAGAGCAAAAATAATACAAAATTCCATGTGTTTGCACACACCCCAACTGTCCCAATTTGGCAGAGATAGTCCAGATGAATCCTCCGTCATCCTACCTTTTCAGTGGCTTTTAAAATGTGCCACTTTCTTTTTCCTCCTACCACTTTCCCCCTTTGCCCTCTGTTTACTTCACTTGGTACAAACTAATTTCAAAGTGAAAAAGTACTTTGCACCCAATTAACTTAGCAAGTGGGAGAGGAGAGCAGGAGGTGGAATCTTGCTCTTCTCCGTAGATGCAGGCAAAAGCAAAATGTTTCAGCCTGTCCTAGCTTGTCTGTTCTTCCTCATTAATAACTTTTGCCCTCTTTGCTACGTTCTGACGTTGCTTGGCCACATGATTTTATCTGTGAAATCTTGGAAGGTTTTGGTGATGAAATGCAGCCTTACCTGATCTCTGCCAATTAGAAACTATTCTGTCCTGACATTGGCCTCTTATCTGAGTACAGGTTTACGAATCAGGACAATACAATGTTTTGGCACACTTTTAGAGCAATCTATTATTTTTCATGATCTATTCTACACAATTGAAGGCTTTGCCATAATCTATAAAGCATAGGCTGTATTTCTTCTGAAATTCTTTGATGCACTGCATTATCAAATGTTTGTTTGCAATATGATTCCTGGTGCTGCTTTCTTTTCCGAATCCAGCTTGGACATCTGGTATTTCTCTCTCCATATATGGCGAGAGACTTTGTTGTGGAATTTGAGCATCACTTTCCTTGCAGAGGAGATTCATGCAAGAGTCTGTTGTTTGTTTCATTCCCTGGTGTCTCTCTTTTTGGAGACTGGAATATATATTGAACATTTCCAATCTGTAATCTAATTAATCAGGTGTCAAGTCAAGGAAAATAGTGCAAAGGCAAGTTTATAGTTGAACATTAAAAAACAAAAACAATAACCACAGATTATTTATATAACTTTAAAGCAGTCAATGAAGACACTGAAACAGTTCAAGATTTTCTATACCTTGGCTCAGCCATTAATCAGAATGGAGACTGCAGTCAAGAAATTAGAAGATGGCTAGGATTTGGAAAGGCAGCTATGAAGGAACTAGACAAAATCCTGAAATATAAAATATATAATTGAATAGTAAAGTTAGGATTGACCATGCCATCATATTTCCCATGCTAGAGATAATGCCTTAATGACTTTCTTTCCCTCTATGGTAGACAAATATTTTAAATTATAGTTCCTATTTTTAGTGTGTTGATATAATATATTTGTTGCTAGTCTTGTTATTAAACTATAGAAAGAAGACTATAGCCAGGACTACAACCTCCAGATTTTCAGACCTTGAAAAGTTGCCTTTTACAGTAATTTGTTACAATTATAGTTCCAGGGAGCCAAATAGTTAGTCAACATTATCATTACCTTTTATAAAAAATTAACCCTTTTTTTTTTTTTTGCTTTCTCATTATTTAAAAGTAATTAAATGGTTACTTTTAGCTTTTTAGAAAACACACATGCACACAATGCACCAAAATGTAACGAGCTGCTGGCCCATTGTACAAAAAACAAACAAACAAAAAACCACTTTAGTAGTAAGACCACATCCGCTGTAACTATAAAAGTAACTAAAACAGTTTGCAGTTAATCCAGAAAAGGAATTAATGCATCCCTTTATTATATTACAATCCTAATGTAATCAAGCTATACCTTTGTAGTTGCAAAAAGGAATTTATTACAAGTAAATTGGTAATTGGTATGAGTTACCACCAAATTCTGCAGCTGAACACACAATGCTGTTATACCATTATAACAGTGGATTAATCCCACCTTTGCCTCAACATTATCACATGACATTGTGGCCCTCCTGGTGTTGTGCTGTAGTCTTTGGGAATTTGATTTTTCTCCCTATACTGGCAGTATCCCTTGAATGACCTCCTTTTCCTCTATGGTTCAGTACCCAGTTTGAGTGTGAATGTCTTATTCCATTTCATGATTGCATAGTGGGCATAATATGGATGTGGTCTGGTTATACCTTCCTTGCAGGTTCCCAAAGAAATCTCTGGCAGGGAAGCCTCAGTTATTTCTGGTGCTTGGGCAAGGAGACCAAGACTTCCCTGGAGAACAGCTGGGGTGTGACAAACACCTCTGTGAACCTCATTAAAAGGATAGATATTTTTACAAGTCCATTATCCCATTTCTGAATGGTTACAACAAAACATTCAACAATGCCATTATATACCTTCAGAACTTCATTGACCCTGAGTTTGAAATTAAATAGCAGAAGTGTGATAAGTAATGGGACAAGGGGAACAGGTCTGCTGTGCTTCCTGGGATGTGTCTTTTCATAGTCGGATTTGATTTCTGGTCACTTGCTGGGCTAAGTCCTTGTTTACTTTGTCTGCTTGGTGGTTCTGGGTAATTAACTCACAGTCAAGCATGCTGGGATGGGAATGAAGTGTTAGGGCCATCTGAAGTCCAGTCTTCTAAATAATTACTACGGTAGTTTCCAGCAGAGAAAGTCGCTGATGCACCGTTAGAGGACAGGATAATTAAATATGGGTACATAAGGATCTAAATACAGAACAGGAAGTCTGCTTCCAGCTGTCATACTATTTCTTGCTTTGTTTTTACATTACTGTTAAGTTAATTCATAGTTGCAGTAAATACAGGAAGGCTTGGTTGCAAATCCAGTCTAATATTTCTCCACTCCTCTCAGGCTCAAACATCCTAAGTTGCTTTTGTGTGCCTTCAAGTCATTTCCATCTTATGGTGATCTTAAAGCCCTAAGACAGGGGTCGGCATACCTTTTTTTCGGGGTGGTGGTGGTTCCGCCACCCCCCAGATCATCGGCGGGCTGAAGGAAAAAAAATGGTGCCAGAGGTGCGCACGCTCTTGCAGTCGCACTACTCCCAGAGTCATGCACATCGTGCGATGCAGGGCGCCATTTTGTGTTCCAAAATGGTGCCCACACTCATGCACACATGTGCACTACTCCCAACGTCGTGCGCATGCGTGCGCGAGCACGGGTGCCATTTTGTGTTCCAAAATAGCACCCTCGTTAGCGTATGCATGTGCATGACACCGGGAGAAGTGCGCATGCGTGCGCGGGCACAATTCTGGAACACAAAATGGCGCTCCGTGTCGCATGTACGTGGTGGCGGCAGGACTGGGCACGGGCCAGTTAAAAGGCCTCGAGGGGCCGGGTTTGCCAACCCCTGCTCTAAGAGGTTTTCTTGGCAACTTTCTTCAGAGGGGGTTTGCCATTGCCATCTTCTGAGGCTGAGAGAATGTGACTTGCCCTAGGTCTCCCAGCAGATTTCATGGCTGAGCTGGGATTTGAACCCTAAGGTTAGCTTATTTCATCCCTTGTTTTTTTATTCAGATTCCATTAATAGCTTTTGAGTCCAATTCTTCCTTCTTTTTCTGTTATTTTGCTGTCGTTTTTGTTCATTCATTCTATAGTCTTATTTGGGATTATTATAGCACTTTTTATGGCATAATTGTGTACGTTTGTACTTGGAAGTAAATTCCATTGGTTCCAAAGATATAAGATTGCAGCCAGATCTATTTTCATGTTAACTCAGTGCAGGAGAAGAGGAAAGAGATGTATTACATCTACACTGGAGGAATGGTTACAAGCAGGGGTGTGAATATAGTGAGGGCAAAATGAGGATATTGCCCCTCAATAAGAATTCTACCATCCTCATGAAATTTTCCTTCAGTCCCCAAGTTTCTAGTATTATAAGAACTTCAATTGAGCATTTAGATTTAGAAAGACAGTTTAGTCATCCAAAATTTGAGAGGAGGAGAGAGGAGAGGAAAGGAAGGGCAGTGAAGAGTAGGTACATGACACACTTGGAACTTCACACACAGTTCAGGCAGACTTTTGGCATTTGTTTGACTAGTAAGAATGGGACTGCCATGCATGCTTATTGTACTTTTTTTGTCAGCGTGCTTTTAAATGGCTTTTAATTACACTGGCTGGTATCCTCTTGGTGAATCCCAACTAAAGTAGACCTATTCAATCCATTGATGAAAGGTGAGTCAGCACAAAGGTAAATCCCATTGATTCAACAGGTCTACTCTGATCAGGACAAACAACAGGAATAAGGTGATTGTCCTTTAGTATTATAAATTTTATAATTTTTAAAATAATGTTTGTGTATGTTGTTATCTGTACCTCTTTTTAATTTTGTTGTGAGCTGGTTTGAGTCCCAATTTGGAAAAGGCAGGATAGAAACCTAAGTGAGTTCCTTACCTGGAAGCACCCAGAGAAAGAAGGAAAAAGGAGGGAGAGTATGTTAGCCCAGAGGGAAAACTGAGTCCATATGCTGAAGGCTGCCAGCTACTGCCAAGTCTGGAAAGTTACTCACAACTCCTGGGTTCTTCTGAAGAGGTTTTTAATCTTAGTTGCAGTAAAGTATTTACAAACACAATACAGCAATATTTAAACCAATTGACATAATGCTCTGCCATCAACCGACATTCACACCACCAGGCTGTGTACTGGAGCATTCATCCTTATATACACAAACACAGCTAGGATTCTGATCCAACCCCTTGCTAGTGTTTCATCAGCTTCCTGTCTTATGTCTACAGTGACAGTGCAGTTTGGACCTGCTATGACTCATCTTCATGCTCAAGTTGCATCAGTTTCCTCTGACTCAGCATTTCCTCTTTAATCCTTTATATGCCCCTGAGACATTTTACACAACCTGGGGCAAAAATATACAAAAATATAATAGAAAGCACAGGTTTTGAAGGATTCCTCTTCGTTCTAGAAAACACAGGAGCGTAGTACTTCTCCTTCTCATGGTTGGAGATGAGAGTGAAGCAGCAGAAACATTGGGGAATGACATGCACACACATTACTACAATTACTGGCATGTGACGTGAGCAATGGGTGGGATCCCATGGATTTGTCTCTTAGAATTGTAGTTCTCAAAGTGATGACTGTGGACTGGGCTGGGCTGTGAGCTATTGGTGACCAGTCTGCAGTGAGTTTACTGAAAAGAGAGAGATGTAGTTGATGAGGACAAATATGGTGCCATGTCCTGCCAGTCTCCCTATATCAAACAACTTAAGAAGCAATGTCCTAGGATACTCTGGAAGGGACACAATCACCACCACTACCATCACCTCCAAGTTATTTGTATACTACTTTTCTATGCCCAAAGCAGTTACACCAACATTGGGCGGCAGGGGGGAATACATAACTAAAAATTTCCAGATAATTCTATAACAATTAAAAGTCAAGATTTAAATAGTCTTGTGAATAGGCTGAATAGCTAAATACCCCGCAGCCATAAATATACATTGGGATTAAATAATCCATTAAAAATTCACACTAGGGCCTAATGAGAAACACCTCCTCCAAAGAAGAAGAAAAATACAAATAGAAACATCAATCAATTTC
>CM034706.1:205254123-205308805 GCA_020142125.1 Phrynosoma platyrhinos | reverse complement strand
CCCCCCCCCCCCCCCAGTGTTCCTACAATCACAAATCCTAAATATTTCTCCTTGCAACAGTCTGGAGTAGAAGCATAGAAAAGTTACTTTGAGGACTATAATTCCCAGATTCTGGGAGCTGTTGTCCAAAAAGGGCACAGATGGATTGACTCAATTGAGGAAGCAACAATGATTGAGTTTTGAAGACTTAAGCAAGACTGTGGATGATCAAGGCTCGTGGAAGTCTCCTATTCAGAGGATTAATGTAAACTAAAGCTGGCTTGATGGCAGATAAAAACAGGAACAAATCCAAAACAAAACAAAACGCTTTCCTAAATTCTGGTTTGTAAGGCACCACCCACAGGAGCAGGAACAGAAGTATCATCATCATCATCATCATCATCATCCACTACCACTGATGCTGCTGTCACCTTTACTGTTGGAATCAGTTATCCTCCCAGACAAGTTGTAATTAACCAGGCAGAAGAGAAGGAATCACAACTTTCTTGATTCACAGTTACTGGCCCAATGGGGCTTCCTCCCATACACCAGTCCCTGTAGCATCATCTCCCACCAGCCTACAGAGGAATGACATTACTGGCCTGCCTCTCCCCAAGGCCCTCTTGAAGTCTTTTTACAATGATCCCACGTACCTCCAACTGCCCCAATTTGGCAGGAACAGTCCCAATTAATCCCCTGTCATTGCACAATACCAGCTGTTTTTAAAATGTCCCTAGTTTCTCTTTTCCTCCCACTTCCCTCTTTGTACTCAGTTTACTTCAATGGCTGCAAACTGTGTTTAAAATGAAAATCTAGTTTGCACTCAATTTACTCAGCAGGAGAAGGGGAAGAGGAGAGGAAAGGCTAGGGCAGAATCTTATCACTTCATCACAGTGGCAGCCTGCCTTTCCAGTAGGTTAAAGCAAAAGCAAACTGCTGCATCCACTCCTAGCTTGTTCTCCTTGTTAGTAACTTTTTGCTCTCTTAACCACATTCTGGTGATGATTGGTCATATGTGTCTCGGTTTTAATTTGTGAAATGCTAGAAGGTATGAACCCATAGTCCTTAGCTACTGATAATTGTGGTTTAAAGCAGCATTCAGTCTCATCTCCTATAGCTGAGAAATGTCTTGGCCTGGCCCTTCTATGATTTCCTAGATCAAATGAAGAGCATCAGTAAAGCCAAGCTTATTCCACCAACTGCTCCCACACCAACTGCCAAATAACTATCACTCTTTTTTAAAAAATCGTTTGTTGAAACAAGTTTATAATTTCATATTTAGATGTTTGGACAGGTCAAAATTTTATGAAGGCCATTTTTTTTAGCTGCCTAATAAATATTACCATTAAAACACATTAATAAATTATTGCTAAGAATTCTGCTGAGTTTATCAGATTGCTTCATGCACAGCTTCAAGTGATGTATTTGCCTTAGTTTAGATACTAAATCTGGAATTTTCTAATGTATGACACTTTCCTAATTATTTGAGAGCATTACACCATGTTACACAGTGCCACAAGATGTTCGGAGACGCTTGCCATACCTGACTATTTGCTGGGTAGGATCTAATTTTCAAGTATCCTGCATTAACGAAAAGAGACACAAACTGGTTTAAGGCTGCAATCCAATATACCCACCTTGCTGTTTTAACCCTATTAGACTCAGTAACATTTACTGCTGTTGACTTACAAGGGAGAGAGCTATAAACAAAGCAATTTGAGCCATATAATTTTCATTTTAAAAAAAGGTACAAGTTGCCCTCCTGACCTGAAAAAGGTACTGTTTAATGGGTCATTTTTATAGCAGTCCTATCACACTTTTCTTGTTTTGCTGCTGTTGTGTTGTTTTTTGAAAGGGGAAAGCAAACAAGGTGGAGGTCACACAGCAGGAGAAAGAGAGCAGGGGAGGAAGAGAAGGAGACAGATGATCATATATACTAAATGATTTAAAATGACTCCTTCGGTATAGATGTAAACATTAAAGATAGCTTTCAATTTTTAAAAAAATTAAAACTTAATAGCATAAGGGTGATGGACATACATCCCTCCAGAGGTTGTTTAACGCCAGCTCCTTTCAGCCCTGGCCTTTGGCCATGCTGGCTGGGCTGATGTGAGTTGGAGTCCTACAACATCCAGAGGGTTATGGGTTCTGAATCCATGTAACAGAAGAGAAGATTTCCACTGCAGTGATGACAGCTGAGGAATGAGGCAGTATCCATGGCATAATTATATTAATTTGATACCACTTTTAACTGCCATAGCTCTATCTTTTGGAATTGTATTCTTTATGTTCATCATTAAGCCTGCCTTTGCACTTTCTTCTTTGATCTTCCTTAGTAGATGCTCCAGGTCTGTGAAGTTTTCTGCTAGTGATCTGTAGTTTGGAATCACAGAATCATAGAATTGTGGAAGAGACCACAAGGGCCATCCAGTCCAACTCTCTGCCATGCAGGAATTCACAATCAAAGAATCCCCGATAAATGGCCACCCAGCCTCTGTTTAAAAACTTCCAAAGAAGGAGACCACCACCCTCCGAGGGAGTGTGTTCCACTGTCAAACACCTCTTACTGTCAGGAAATTTCTCCTGATGTTGAGGTGGAATGTCTTTTCCTGTGGTTTGAATCCATTACACTGGGTCCTATTCTCTGAAGCTTGCTCCATCCTCAATATGACACCCCTTCAAATTACTTATAGTACTTAAGACTTCTTTGCAAAAATGGTTGGGTCCTCTCCTCTCAATGTCACACTAGAGCAGGGGTAGGCAACCTTTCCCCTTTAAGGGCCGAGGGACTTCAGCTCTCAGAATCCCAGGAGCTATTGGCCAACATGGGGCTATTTGCCAACATGGCTGAGGCTTCTGGGAGCTGAAGTCCCTCGGCCCTTAAAGGGGAAAGGTTGCCTACCCCTGCACTAGAGTGTCTAGTCAATAAATCTAAATCACTCCCTACACTTAAGGCTGGATTAACCATTAAGCAAAATAAGCAAATGGTGCAGCTGAACCAGGTTCCACAAAAAATAAAATAAAAAATGCTCCCAAAATAAATGAAAAAAAATACACACACACAAATAAAAATATATTAATATAGTAATAATAGAGGTTAATGATATACATTATTCTTGTGAATACAACAAAATTAGAATCAGGTAACTGGTAAACTGCCATATGGTCCATTGAGGTTCATGTGATCATGCTTGTCTTTATTTTACAGTTTACAGCAGGGGTAGGCAACCTAAGGCCTGGGGGCCGGATGCGGCCCCCTGAGACCTTTGGACTGGCCCCAGGCTGGTCCAGCTGCTGCTGCCGCCCACCATGATGATATTGATTATTGTTGTTATTACTTGTTCTTGGGGTTTTCTTGGCAAAATCTCCACAGGGGTTTTGCCACTGCTTTTCTGGGGCTGAGAGAGTGTGCATGCGTATTTCTTTTTATTTATTTATTTATTTATTTATTTTTGGTGCTTCGGCCCCCCAATTGTCTGAGGGACAGCAACCTGGCTCCCAGCTCAAAAAGGTTGCCTACCCCTGGTTTATAGTCTTGAAAACAGACTTAAGGTCACGAGGATGACAAGCTGGGGGGGGGATAAAACAGCTCATGAAGGGGAGCGCCACCATTTGAATCAGTGGGACTTGAGGTCCTGCAGGTTTTTCCATACGCAGGGTGTGTGTGTCCAGAACAGATCCCCCACATATACAACGGACCCACTGTATTATTGTTTGTATTTTGAATGAGATATAGGGGCACAAAAATCTTTTAAGTGGTTAGTGCCTATAAATATTTTAATCCATCCTGACTACACTACAAATCTCAGGATTTTATGGAATGGAGCTATGGCAGTTGAAATGGTATTGAAGTGTTGTAACTGTGTAGTGTAGATTCACCCAGAGAGGAACAACAGCAGCAACCATGGCATCTTCATATCTGTGATCAGACTTGAGTAATTCACTGTTCCATAAAAGCAACTAAGGTTAGTCAAGATTAAATGTCATCCAAAAACAAATGTTAAGAAGATAAATAGAACATGTCTAGTAGATGATTAATTATATTTCTCAGCACATCGAGACACTGCTATACAAGCTTCTCACTGGTTTATTTATTGCATATTCTGACTGAAGCAGATAGGTGGATACTTACAAATTACTTATAATGAAATGGAAACATTTCTCTCAGCCGTTAACTAATTCAGGCTTGGGATGCTCTTGCACACAGTCAGGCCATGCTGTGCAGTGATTTATTGTACAACCTGAGTCCAGAACATTGTGGACCATAGTTAAAAAAACATTCTGCTCTTTGTTGTTGTTCTTCTTGTTATTATTATTGTGTGCCTTCAAATTGTTGTACATGTAATTTTCTATATAAAGAAGCTATAGTTTTACATGTGGAAAGCTTATAGCAGTGAACTTATAGCAGTGAACAAAGTTGTGGATTCTGTCATGGTGTCCAGCTCTAAGTAAAAGGCAAGATTTTGTATCTGTGCTGGAAAAGTTACACATTGAACTACAAATCCTAGAATCCTG
Source organism: Phrynosoma platyrhinos (assembly GCA_020142125.1). NCBI lineage: Eukaryota > Metazoa > Chordata > Lepidosauria > Squamata > Phrynosomatidae > Phrynosoma > Phrynosoma platyrhinos. The sequence continues at coordinate 205,304,311 of CM034706.1, read as the reverse complement.
GGAATTGTAATTCCCCCAAAAGTAAAATTTCCTTTATCTGTTCTACCCTTAGCTTCTATAACCGGCTGTCTTCTAAATGTATTGGATTACAATCCCCATTCACCTCAAAGAAGTGCTTTCCATGACCATGGTTGCCATGTCATTTCATGTCCTTGCCCATTCCCACTTTCAAAAGCAATGACTCTAGGCATATAGGGTGCTTCTCTGCTCTTTGGGCCAAATTATGCATGCTATTAAAATACCTTTGCACATTTCAGATAAATACATATAGAAGCTACTAGGAAAGAAGATATTCAGGAATAGATGATATTCCAATTGAACTGCTGCAATCCACGTTGACAGAGTCAACTCTAGTGCTAACTAACATATCTCAACAGATATGGAAAACAAAACGATGGCCAACAGATTGGAAGTGATCAATATACATCCCCATCCACAAAAAGGGAGACAAGAGACTGCAGCAACTATAGGACCATAGAATTGATGTCTCATGCAGCTCAAAATTCTGCAACATAGACTCCAACCATACACAGAAAGAGAGATCCCAGAGGTCCAAGCAGGGTTCAGGAAAGGAAGAGGCACTAGGGATCACATTACAAACATATGATGGCTAATAGAGCACACCAGGGAATTCCAAAAGAAAATAAGCATGTGCTTTATAGACTATAGCAAGGCCTTTGACTGCATAAACCATGAAAGGCTATGGAACACCATTAAAGACATAGGAGTGCCATCACATCTGATAATCCTTATGAGGAATCTGTACTGAGGACAAGAGGCTATTGTCAGAACAGAACATGTAGAAACAGAATGGTTCCCAGTTGGCAAAGGGGTCAGACAAGGCTGCATCCTTTCACCCTATCTGTTCAACTTGTGCTTGGACACAGAAGAAGGAGGAGTGAAAATAGGAGGAAGGAATATCAACAATCTAAGATATGCAGATGACACCATAACACTAGCAGAAAACCTCACAGACCTGGCCACCGAGGACCTTCACAAGTTCAACCTAGACAATGAAGAAATAGAAATAGTAAAAGAATTCCCATACCTGGGATCAAACATTGACAGAAATGGGGACTGCAGTCAGGAAATCAGAAGAAGATTAAGAATGGGGAGGGTGGCTATGAAAGAACTAGAAAAGATTCTAAAATGCAAAGATATACAACTCAGCATAAAAGTTAGAATCATACAAGCCATTGTATTCCCTATTACCATGTATGGATGTGAGAGTTGGACAGAAAATCAGTTAATTTGAGATGTAGTGTTGGAGAAGAGTCCTGAGGATCTCATGGACAGCAAAAAGGACAAACAAGTGGGTCATACGGCAGATCAAACCAGAAACCTCCCTGGAAGCCAAAATGACCAAACGAGACTGTCGTACTTCAGATACATCATGAGAAGAGTCTTTGGAAAACACAATAATACTGGGAAAGGTGGAGGGAAGTAGGAAGAGAGGAAGGCCACATGCCAGATGGATGGACTCCATTAAGGAGGTCACAGGTATTAAGAGGTTGCAGGATTTAAGCAGAGCAGTGGAGGACAGGGGCTCTTGGAGGTGTCTCACCCATAGGGTCACCATGAGTTGTGATCAACAACAACAACAACAAAGGAATGAAGAGCTGCTATTTGCTGGGGTTGTGGCAGAGGAGAAGGTCTTAACAGGGTCCAGGTGCATGTCTTGGGAATGAAGATAAACAGAATGGTGGTGGCACTTTATGTTGAACTATAGGGCCTCGGCAGACGACTAATTGAGTCGTCTTCCGGGCCCAGAAGAGGAGGGGCAGCCGCACGTTCGGCGCCCCTTCCTCTCCCTGAGGTCGCCCTCGGAGTCGCCGGCCCTCCGCACGGCCGGCGCTCCGGGGAAGACCTCACGCCGCGGCAGCCGAACGCGCTGCGGCGGAAAAGACAGCGAAAGTGCGCCCGCCGCTTTTAGTGCGCACTTTCGCTGTCTTGAGGAAGGAGCGCTGATTTAGCGCTCCTTCCAGGGTCGCCGCCGGTGCGCCGAGGTGCGGAGGCTGCGGCCCCGCGGCGCGCCGGCCCAGGGCGTCCTGGACGCCCTCGTCTGCTTCCCCCCATAGTTGAGACAGAAGTTGAACTATAGTCATGTTGAACTATAGTTGAGACAGAAGTGGATCAAATGAACTCATCACACATTCTAAATACCAATAATCTCTAGCAGAATTTGAGAGTTCTGCTTCATAAGACCAGTATCTTGTTTCTTATAGTGACCAGCTAGATGCATCCATGAAGCTGTGGGCAGCTCCTAGAGCCTAAAAATGTCATTTTGAGGAATTATATTTCACTGAATCTCCCAAACAGTATGCTGGATAGGGGATTCTGGGAGGTTAGTCACCAAATATGATTTTCATACTCTGCACCTGTCATGAAGGCAACTTTCCTCTCCTTCAGTTTTGTCCTAGCAACCTGTATGCATTGTGTAAGGACATTTACTCCCTACAATTAGGACAGGGCTTAGTACCCTCAGATTCACTTGCCTAAATCATAGGAATATTTTAGGTTTCCTAGAGGTTGAGAGACTAAAAGCACATGGTTTGCTTTCAGATGGAAATCCTACAAGTTTCATTCTTAGCATTTCCAGTGAAAAGAGTCAGGTAGGTAATAGTTGATGTAAAGAGAGTTGCCACCCAAGTATAGGGCTTGATGGATAAATAATCTGATTTCATATATGACAGTTTGTATGTTCCTAAATTTGTACTGGCATCAGAAAGAGAATTTGCCCAGCAGAGGGAGGAAGGAGGGAAGAAATGGAAGGAAGGAAGGAAGGAAGGAAGGCTCAGTCTTCCTTGTCTGTTTGCCCTCTGGACAATGGCAAGGAAATCCAGGACATTTACAATGGATCTGGTCATTGTTTCAGAAATATTTGGTGATAATTTTTTAAAAAGTCTCCACCAAAAGCTGAAAGGGACATGTATACAATGGTTTAATTCATACATTAAAACATTTAAAACTACAGGATGCCAGTTTCTATGCTACTGGTAAGTCCACCAATATTAGATGTAAAAAAAAACCCACAAAGTTTTAAAATATCTGTATTCAAATTCCACATGAATGACTTATTTCAGACTTCCTAAAGAGACTGTTAGAAGGAGACTTATTTAGGATAAACGACTGACTTATTTCAAAAAACCCTAAGTTCAGTCCTCCTCTTCCTCAAGGCTCATTGGAGGTGGTACCTGGGATCATCACCATAAATACAGTCTCAGCAAAAGAGAGTGAAAGGCGCTGAGAAGATGTTAAATAGAGAGCCCAGAGAGCGGGAGGTGATCAGATCTCTTTGAAAACCTAGCAAGGAGGAGGGAAAACAGGAGGACTGGCATCACAGTGCATCTGCTGTAACATGAAAGAGAGAGTGTGAGGAGGAAAGACAAGGATTTAACCATTTTCTCCAGCATCATGAAAATAATTATACAAATCTTGTGCTTTTTTGTATTAATAGCCTTGTATAAGTGTGCAGTTATCACTGGGGTAAGTTTTTTTTTAATCTTGCTTATCTGATTTTAACTGTTGAAGCAGTCTTGTCTGAATAATATGCAGCAGGTACTTGTAGTCCAGTTACTATGAAGATGGGCCATGATTTAGGCAAGTTGTGAGACAGATGTAAGTCAGCAGCCTGGTTCTAAGAGCAAAGATCTTGTTGGAAGAAGCCCAAAACCTGGCTAGGTATATCTTAATATTTAAACATGTTGGAATTTATCTTTCTCACTACTTTTAACAGCTGGATAACTATTTCTTTTGTCTTGTTAACTGATAGAAATGCCTACAGCTGACTGATGTTTGGGCTCAGATATTTAAGGCTGACCGCAACAGTGGTAAAGTTAATGCACTGTCAGTCCACCTGTATCTAATGGGCTGTGATTTGTATCACAATGTGTTTGTAAAATCAAGTTGCAAGAAAGTTAACCATAAGAAACAAAGGGTTGGATTTCAAAATGAAAATGGTTATCATTGCTAAGAAAGAAAGAAAAACCACCCTCTGTTGTCTATAACTCTGATTTTTATTTAATCACTCACCTTACAAAACCAGAAAAAAGTAACAAAAATTAAGAGCAGTGATACCCAGTGTTTATTGCCTATTGCATCTTGAACTTTTGAGAAAAATCATAGGACTAGATGCAAAAGTTTGATTTAATCTATTTCAAATAATGTTTGAAAAACACATAACTACAGAGGATGGGGAAAAAAAATCAAAACATGACCCTGAAGTTAACAATCTTGTACAAACTTACCTAGAAATAAAGGCTATGTGATTAATGCAACATATTTCTCAATAGGTATACATAGGATTACACAGTAAACTATGCAAATTTTCAAGAGTTTTATACACAAGCTAATAGAAAGCTGATTTTTTTATTATTTTAAAATATTGGGATTGACTGACTGTCAAGATATCAAGAAAGGGAAGTGTTGTCTGTGATGCTAATTTTTTCTCTCTTCAAATTTCAAATAAGAATTAGAAGTGAACAGTGTGGCATACTGGTCTGAGTTTTGAACTAGAGCTCTGGGAGACTACACTTTGAATCTGTACTTACCTATGAAAACCCACTGGATGGCCTTGAACAAGTTACACTTTCTCAGCCTTAGAGAAAGTGAACTGCAACCCTCTTCTGAATAAATCTTGCCAAGAAAACTTTAGTATAGGGTCACTGTAAGTCACAGTCAACTTGAAGGACTTAACAAAAAATAATTAGAAAGTAATTAATTGAAAGGTACAGAGTGCTGTACCTTTAAACCATTGAGTAGATGAGAGAAATTTTGCAAGGAAAATTTGTATGACAAACTACACTTGCTGAACATCTTTCTATAAAACAACTAAAAATACAGAGAGCCCTGACCACTTTTATACATAGCTAGCATAATGAGCAGTTCTATCTGATTACACTTGTCCCTTTGCATTTGTGGCTTTGACTTTTGTGGATTTGATTATTTATGAATTTTATTAATATGTTTTCTCTATGGTCAACTTTAACCAAAAGTCACAGTGAAGGGCCTAGAGATTCCTAGAGGGAAGACTCCACTAGACATTTGTATCAGTATCAGGCAGATGTTCACCACAGAGTTGCACTGGAAGACCTTGAGATTCCTAGAGAGGTGTTCTCTCAGGTAAAAACATAGTGTTTTTGTTATTTGCATTTTTCCACTTTCATGAGGGTCCTGTGCCCCTAACCCCAGTGAATGTGGAGGGATGAGTATAGTTTAGTTCCAGAGTTTAAGATAATCCTTATTTCATTTGTGTTAAATATTCTATACTACCTTGTTCCATCTTAAAAGCCAACTCTATGGGAATAATCTTCAGTTATTACCCCCAGAGCTGGAGAGATGTTCACTTCCACCTCTAAAAGCACATCCAGACTGATTAAAAAACCAGATGGATCCCCATTTTGTTCCTGTTCTTTCTAGTTTTATTTTGAAGCTCCATAGGTGTTTTGTTTATTTCAAAATATTTTCTGTCAGCTCCTGATATGATCACAAACTTTTTATACCAGCTTCCTAGGTTGGTTGATTTTAACCCAATATAAAATCTGAAAGAACAGGAACAAAATCTGAGACTTTTCATTCATTCTGGATGTGCCCAGAAGTATCATATGGTTAAAAAAAAAACCCTACAAATTAACAAAGGCCAATACTTCAATCACTATCAGAAGACATTCTCCAAACACAGAATCTGCATGAGAAGCAAGTCCTGAAGGGAATCCACACACTGGAGAGATAAACAGTCAGAGAATATTCACATGTTGGAATATTTGCCATGAGCCTTCACAGCCCCACCTTGAAAGCCTTCAGAATTAGTATATTCAGCAGGCTTGGTTTATTCATAAGTATTCTCTTACTTAGAATTGTACAAGCCACTGTTTTCCTCATCACCATGTATGGATGTGAGAGCTGGACAGTTAAGAAAGCAAATAGGAAAAAAAAATTCATTTGAGATGTGATGCTGCTGAAGAGCGCTGAGGATCCCATAGACAGCCAAAAGGACAATCAAATGGGTCCTAGAACAGATCAAGCAAGAAATCCCCCTAGAAGCCAAGATGACTAAACTGAGGCTGTTGTAGTTTGGCCACATAATGAGAAGGCATGACTCACTGGAAAAAACAATAATGCTAGGAAAGATGGAGGGAAAGAGAGCAAGAGAGCAAGAGTTCATGCTAAATGGATGGACTCTATTAGAGATGTCACAGGTATGAATTTACAGGAACTAAACAGAGCAGCAGAGGACAGGGAGTCTTGGAGATGTCTCATCCACAGGGCCTCCCTGGGTCAAGATGGACTTGAGGGTAGCTAATAACAATAACAATAAAAATTCTCTTACTCATGTCCCTGGCAAAAATTCTGTTTACTGATGGTAATACATGAAGCTCCACCAGAGCTTTTATGCAGAAGGTGATAATAGGGCCATATGCTTGGTAACTTCCCACCTGTTAGGCAGTCATTCCAGTTGTAGGAGGAGCAGTGTTCATATACTTTTGTTCTGCAAGGAAATGGCTTGTGCAAAGGAGTACTGGATAACTCCTTGTGCAAGCATCTGAATAGTACAACCACCAATAAAAGCAGGGGTTACACTAGGGGTGTAGCTATTTGTTGTTGCTGTTTGCCTTCAAATACCGTAGTTTCTCCCGTATGGTGACCCTGAGATCATGGGGTTTTCTGATGGTATGTGACCTACCCAAGGTCACCCAGTGGGTTTCCATTGCTGAGCATGGAATCAAACCCTGATCTCAGGAGTCATAGTCCAATGCTCAAACCATTACACCATGCTGGCTCTCAGGGGGTAGTTATGGAGGGGGTGAAGGAAATTACCCAATGCCTCCTTTTTCCACACACATTTTGAATGTATTTATCAAACACAGTTTGGGGACATCTGATTTGTGTGGGCAGAGGAGGATGAGCAGAACAGATCTGTCTCATATATGAATTTCTGTTTTCAAACAGCATTTGAGTTGATGTTTGGCTTCAGCATGTGTGAACTGTATACATTCTATCAAAGCTGAACAAAACCAAAATATTCTATCATATCCCTCACCCAGAGATTTCAGAAAAGTCAAATAATAAACAATAGAACATTATCTCTTAAACTAATGCAAAGAGAAACTAGGGGCCCAAAATGTTACTTACTGAAGAGTAGCTTTGCATCTTTTCCAAACCAAGTAGCCAAGTAGATGGGCATCTGCACATTTAATAGTTGTGGAGAAGCACTATCAAAAAGTGGAGTTTGAAAGAGAGATATTAAAGGTATAGGAGCCATCATATTCAATGCTGATTTCTTTTAAATCACATTTTACTAAAAAAATGAACTGCATGAATAAAAGATGTTAAGCATATTGAAGTGCCATTCACTTCAGGTGAATGTTTCCTTTTCTATTAATGTGATTATCGCACAGGTTTCACTTTGTTCCTTAATAGTTGTGGAGAAGGAATATTAAAAAGTGGTTTGAAAGAGAGATATTAAAGGTATTGGAGCCACCATATTCAATGCTGATTTCTTTTAAAGTGGACTTCTATTAATGTGATTATTCCACAGGTTTCACTTCATTCCTTTGAGTATTCTGTGTTGAATATAAAGCTGCTGCTACTGCTATGATCTATTTTAGATATTTTATGTAGACTGAAAACAATTGAAGAATTCATATTAATCCAAAACTAAAATGCTTCCTGTAACTATTTCAACAACAATCCACTTGGTGAGTTTTCCCACTGAAACAAATACAATGAAACCAAGATGGAATATCAGCTTTTGGATTCACATAACTAGGTACTGATAGCTTCTTTCTTGATGGTTTATACTTCCTGTTCCCAAAATAGCTCTGATGGCTTCAGCATGACAAGTCATGAATAGGCTTAGCAGAATTTGATTTTCATTTGTTTAGCATTTCCTTGAATAAGACTGATGCTTATTTTCCCCATCTTTACTTAATTTAAATTATTTGAATTTTAACAGATGCAGGAAATTGCATTATTATGTATTTGTCCTGACTGTTATCTATTTAAATTTTCACAGCTGTGATGCATAAGTGAGTCAGACAATTTTTGAATGACTTTGGCAGTAGATATTTTTAAAGATCACTCTTCTCTAGTGCTACTACCAAACTCCACTGTGAATGAGGGAAAAAGCCTTTAGACATTTACGGTTAGAAATGTCCTTATGCCATCTCATTCAATTTGCTGCTCTAAGGCAAGAACCAATATATCCACTCCCCGCTTTATAGTGTCACCAGTTGACTACATTATCATGTTCCACAAGAAAAGAATAGTAGTGACCAAGTTGATTTGCATTAGAGGTGACTCCGGAACAGAGAATAAGGTTTAATAAGAGAATAAATCTTAAATTTAAGCATTGGAGACTGGTGTTTTAAAACATAACCTTGGAACCTGGTTTCAATACTAAGGATGACCCTTAGAGTATGTGCAGCATCAAGCATGCCAGCTTTATTTCCTTACATAGTCATAAACAAATCTATTAAGTAAAGATGTAAATCTTTATATTCTTTGTCCTTGTATAATAGGAGAAACAGTGTCTATAATTTTCTCTTTACTGAAGAAGAAAATGAAAATTTCTGCACAGTTCTCAAGAGGCGTTCACATATTCTGAAATCTCCTGGGGAATTATGTTGCTTGGAAATATGCATGATTTTTCTGCACACACACACGCATGCACGCACACACTCACGCACACACAATTGTTTGGAATAGAAAATGTGTTTTCTGAGAAGGAAGCAGTGTTTCCTGTACAAAATATACTGTGCTTGCCAGCCTGTTGGTTAGTCCCAACTATAGAAGGCCCCTTTAATCGATTGTTGAATCAACACATGTGTTGTGAATCAATACATAGGTAAATCCAACTGAGTCAGTAGGTCTATTCCACTCTAGACAGGAATAACAGCAGGATTTAAGCCTGGGTATTTCAGTGCAAAATTATTGCCCAAGAGACTTCACAAAATGTTGCTGCTGCACTATTCTTTTTGGAGGGTGCTTCTCAAGTGTTAGGAAGCTCATTCTTCTGCTTGGAATGAATTCTGAAGACCATTTTTTCTATACCTTGACCAAGCATGGTTGGAATGCTAGACTTCAGGAGACCATGTTTCAAATCTCTGCTCGGTCATAGAAATCCACTGGGTGACATTGGGCAGGTTATGCTCTCTCAGACTCAGAGGAAAGCAATGGGAAACCCCCTTTGGACAAATCTTGCCAAGAAAACCCAATGATATGGTCATTTTAGGGTTGCCATAAGTCAGAGATGATTTGAAGGCACATAACAATAACAACAACCCTGGGACAGGCAGTAGGACAGGATGATAAAATATAAGCTATTATCAGTAGCCCTGTTATACTGTGCACAAACAATATCCTTAGAATATGCCCTTAGAATTTAAAGAGAATTTTTTTCCTCTGCTTGTGAGGCACTTGGTGCCTTGTTCTAACCTCAGAGCATGCTGCCAGCAGCAGTGCCAAGGAGGGAAAAACTTTTCTGTAAACATTGTTGTGACAGGGGAAATGGTTTTTTCCCTCCCTGAGGGGAGGAAATTTTGGTGACATGCTCTAAGGTCTTTCCAGGTAGGGAACTGGGCAGGACATTGGTAAATAGAGGCACCTTCCAGGCAGTGATCTGTCCTGGTACTGGGCTGATAGGGGAGGCCCAACACCCACATGTGTAAACAACTACAGTGGAAAAAAACTGGTGCAGGGTGGCTCCAGGCTGGATGCAGGGCAAAACAGATGTGGACTCCATTCAGACTTTTACCTCAAGTGCAGACAACTCTAAGTTGCAATGTTAACCATTTTCCTGACCTTCAGTTATTCTGTAGAATTCAGTCCAGATCAATGGAAGCAACGGTTGTTATTCTTTAACAATTTCAAGTTCACTTAATTGCTGGAGACATGCTATTCCTGCTCTACATTGCCCCATGCCTTTCTGCACAATACAAAGAGGAGTAGCTAGCGTGTGACAGAGATTTCTTTATCAGCACAGCTTCATCACAATAGCAATGATGTGTTCAGTTACATATTACACAGCCTCAGCTTTCCTAAGGACAGAGAGAAGTGTTGCAGTACCTGCTTTTCTTTTATTTCTCCTTGAAAAATAATACACTATTTCAAAATGCAGTTGTTTGGCCTTCTAGCATATTTTAAAATCAGTCTCATAAAAATTTCATTTCATTTTGCCATGACATCTGGACCTTCTTTTTCCTTTCTGTAATAAATGGTAATAAAATCATGGTTTACTTGGCTTCCCATCACTTCATTTTACCGCAATCTGGTCATACACATCTCTTCTTTGATGGATGTCCTCTACTGTGTAAGCAATTTTGCCAGCTTGCTGAGTTGATTAAATATTTAGCAGATAACTCTGGACAAATATGTTAACAGGGTGCAGAGATATAGAGCCAGCATGTCCTGGACTTTCAAGATATTTTTTAGGGTTTCCTTACCTCCTATGGCTCTGGCAACAATCCCTCTTTTAGCTGTGTGGTTTCTGTGACCTTAGCAGAACTCTATAGTTACCACAGGAGCTGAGTTTTACTGTTTTATTATTTTCTCAGAGTCCCTTGCTTTGCTTTCCTTGGTTCTCAGGACTTCATTAGGTGAAAAATTAGTTTCAACAATCAACAATAGGGTATTCATTTTATCTGAGTTGGTCAGTCCATGTAGTATAATGGGAATAGCAGTTCCTAACAGTCTCAAAGGTGCAACAATATCTCTGATATACTGAACAGCTCAAGATTATTTCTGGCCTCTAATAGCTCTTGCCTCTACTGACAATATGACTGCACTTTGGTTCTCTATTGATTAAAGGCTCAGGGCCTTTAAAAGAAAAAATCTCAAGCAGCTGCAGTGTACCATCTTTTAGATTATGGTAGGGTTTTAGGATTCTGCTTTCATTCTCTCCCAGCTGGAACTGATACACTTTCCAAGTCTGTTCTCATGCCCTCCAACTGTCCCAGTTGTTCAGGGACAACCCCAGGTAATTCTCTGCCATCCCACTTTCTCAGTTGCTTTTAAAATACCCTGATTTCTCTCGCCTCTTCCCATTTGTCCCATCTTTCTTTAGTTGATGCAAAGTGAAAAGGTGGCTTGCACCAAACTCAGGAGGAGGAAGAAGAGAGGAGAGAGCAAACTTTTGCCCTTCCAAATAGGTTCACCTCCTCAACTTTTTTAAATTCCAGAGATTCTCTGCTGAAAATAGTGGTTTTGTGTGTTTCCTCATTAATAACTTTCTCTCTTGTTGCCTGACCACATTTTTTTTGACCACACTCTGATGTTGTGTGAACACATGTATCTCGCTTTTCATCTGTGAACTGTTGGAGGGTATGGACTCTTATTCCTGGAGCCATCATAGAATCATAGAGTTGGAAGAGACCACAAGGGCCATCCAGTCCAACCCCCTGTCATACAGGAACTCAAAATCAAAGCATCCCTGGCAGATGGCCATCCAGTCTGTTCAAAGACCTCCAAAGAGGGAGACTCCACCATATATCCTTGTCAAAATATTATGTTGAAACCACTATGGTTTTAAATCCACTCCTAGCATGGTTATTTCTCCTCCAGCCATATGCAAAGATGTATAGCTTTACATTTCCCTTGTATACACACACACCCAGCTAATGCTCATACGTGGGAAAAGCACTTTCCTCTTTGTCCAGTCCCTATGTCTAATAACTCAGACTGTTGTGGTGCTTCTTTCTAGGCTTGTGAAAGGGACCTCCAGTGTGGAGGTGGGACATGCTGCGCCATCAGCTTGTGGCTCCGTGGACTCCGGATGTGCACTCCCTTAGGGCAGGAAGGCGATGAATGTCACCCCATCAGTCATAAGGTATTTGCAAATGACCTCAACTCTGTCATGCCCTATTCACCAATGCCAACTATCTTTTATGACTGCTGATACACATTTTCTTTACATAAGCGGTACCTGTTTGCTTTAAAAGCTAGGTACTTTCGCAACACAAATGTGATATCACAGAATTTATGGATTATAAAATACATAACTTATTTTAAAAAAACAAGTCAATGTAGCAAAAACATGCTATGACAGACAGAAGGGCAGGAATTTTGTTTAGGTCACAGAGTTGGTGAAGTGAATGTCAAACATCCATCAGTTAACAGTACCATTGACTGGATATACTTGAATCAGATTTTTTTCAGTTGGTCTGGAAAATAAACACTGTTCCAGGTTACAGATTACAAATGGAAAATATTATGTAAGTTCTCCCCCTGACTGGACAAATATCTCAGGATTTGGTCAGAATTGTAGCTGTACTCATCAGGTTTTTATTTTTATTTATTTTTATTTATTTTTTTAAAAATTCAGCAGGGTGTGGGTTCATTTTCTCCTGGGAGTTTCCAATACTGGCTTGGGTACATGCCAGTCATTGGCATCTACAGTCTTGTTTCCCCTGCTGTACCTTTGTGCTGTCTGACTAATGACACATTTAATTGGATTGAATGGTGACTTTCACCCTGACGTTTTCCATTTACCTCTGTTCTTTCATGACATTTCCAGATACCACACTGGTCATTTTTGTTTGTCTATGTCCCTTCTTTTTGCAGTTGTATTGCTAAAGTGGTACAACATGCTATCATTTTAGCACTATGACTATAAGAACAATGTAAAAAAAATAATCTTTTTTTAGACCAGAAACATGAATATTGGTGAGGAAGTATGGGCAAAGTGTTGGGTTCACACAGTGGGTGCCTCCAGCAGAGAAAACTGCAGTTGAAAAGAAACATGTAGATTGGGAGTAGTGCTAAAATCTGCTACAACCAGCAACAAACCAAGGCAAAAACCTCAGTATATTTATGAAACAACTGGATGTGGGAGTAGAAACAACTGTGAGAAAGTGTTACAAGGCATGATAACAGGATACTCTAACATTTAGTAGAACTATGGAGTAATCTTAAGTCTCTAATGAAGTGAAGGGAGTATAACATCTTTTGGTCAGATGGTTTAAGGGTTTCATTTCACAGAGGTGACCCGATAGTGGGAACAGGAAGGAGGGAACCTGGCAAGATTTCCAAGAAAGGATAAAATGAAGGAAAGTTCATTTCTTTTCCTGTTGGTTGGATGGATGGGAAAAGAGAGCAGCCATCTGCAGAATCTTCTGTTTTGTAATGACTTTCAAGGCATTTGAACTCTTCAGACTATAAAATTCCCCCTCACACATAGATACAGAGAATGGTTTTAACTAGCAAAAAAGTCTTCATTATCACCATCACTGCTTGTCTTCCCCCCGTGGGATATTCAGAACAGTATGTCGTTTTAGAAATAATAAAAAAATCGTATTGTTCTCTTATGCCCTGACCAAGTTAGGGCCTAAAGGGGATTCCTAAACAAATAGTTCACTTGCTCATACAGTATGATAGTGTTGGTTTGGTTGGGGGGGAGGGAGGGAGGGAGGCATAAACAATCTTATTCCTTGCTAAAAAATACTTTCTTTCAGGTTCCTCTAAATTTTAAATATCAACATAGCTGCACCAAAAGCTCAAGCATTATCACACAGTCACAGTTTAGCTAAACCAGACCATAAATGTCAAGATCTCGGCTTTATTGACCCTGGGGCCTTTTCTCCATGGTTCTTTCTTCACCTATCTGTTTTATCTAAGTTGAACTGATAACATCTTATTAACATTCTGTATATTCTTTTGTTTTCTCTGAAAGGTTCCTTTCTTTGGAAAACGACAACATCACACCTGTCCATGTTTGCCAAACTACATATGTTCCAAATTCATTGATGGCCGATACCGATGTTCAGTAGACTTCAAAAATGTGGATTTGATGAAATGAAAGTGAAATTTAATGAAAAGAAAAAGAGTTTTATGATTGTTCGGGCCCACAGATCCCTGTAGTACACATTAAATACTTATCTTCAACATCCTGTGAGGACAATTAGGCACTCATCTACACAAGCTTTGTCCATTCACTTAAATGGGGTTCGGCAACACCAGTCAGTGATATATTGACACACGAACTGTGATTTAAGCAAATCAGAGGAGATGTCAGAGCTATAAATAGAAGTGATGTGTTAATTATTAAAAACAACTCTCAGTGTGAGCTGGTTATGTTTTATGTTTTGGGAACAAGTGGCTGACACCAGTATTTCTGGTCAAACATATTAAAACATGATAGCTTTCAACTTGACCTCTTAAGGACATCATACATGCCTGCCTGTGGATGTGCCAAATAATTTATCCATATATATTGTAGTGAATGAAGTACACTTTGTTGCCCTATACTTACACAGCTCAAGTTGTCTAGCACCAGCTTCCCAATCCATATAGGAGAGAGGTGAGATGTCTATATTCCTATGAAGTTGCCATGTGAGATGAATTTCTTATTGTTGCGAGAGCAGTTATGTTGTGACCTGTTGCATTTTCACCAAAGAAACACATGATGCCATGATATCTGGGTATCAAGAGACAGAGGAAAGAGTTTTCCTTAGATGTGGCTCCATGTAGCTGAGGAGCGTACAGGGGCAGAATACTAACATCTTCCACAACACAGCTGCATACAGGGAATGCAATGTACAATGCTATTACTGGATATGGCCACAGGATGGCAGTGGAAAAGCAAGGACAGCCACTTCAGCATAGGGATGGAAACAATATTAAAAAATACTTTTAAAAGGGTAGAAAAATGTATTTGTCAAGTTCAAGAACCTTGATTAGGTCAGTTCTGCACCGATGAGAATCTTCATAGTTTTGGACTTATTCTGTGCAAAATTCACACATGGTATTCTTGTGCATAAAACAGAAAATACATGCTGCACAGAAAATGCTGCTTTTCAAAGAAAAACAACAACAACTATGTGCTAACTGTGTACAGAATAAGATTCCAAATACAATATATATATATATATATATATATTTACAGAAAACAGCATTTTGACACATAAAATTATATTTCTATGCATAAATACTACGGTACTTCCTGTGCAGAAAAAGCCGTTTTCTCCACAGAAAATGCTATCTTTTGCACAAAAACACCACAAGCACATTTTGTGCAGAAAAATTCCTGTGTCTTTGAAAGTGCCCTGTTTTTGAAGATTTTCTTGCAGCAGGAGGAAATGCTAGAATTACGTGTTGCTTCCCTCAAAAAATGAAATGAACAAAGAATCAAATCCCCATTTCAGCAGTATGTAAGGGGATGACTTCTGAGCAGGTCGCTGTTTGTGCATGAGCACAATAACATCCGTGTCGGTGCTAGGGGCTACTGCCCATTTATCAGCCAAGTGGCACCAGTATGACATTGAAAAAACTCTGTTCTGCTCCCACTTTGTGATGGCCTTTGGTAAAGGTGTTGTGTTCCCCTTCTCTTGGAAGGAATAAGGCTCAAAATATAAAGGTACCTTCCTTCATCATTGTGCTCTTGAAAGATATACACCCTTTTCCACCTCTGGCTGCTATTAAACTGTAAAAGCAATTTATAATTTGGTCATGACTTTTAGAATCTCACTAACCATTAGCCTCACATCTTTGCTCTACTGAGACAGGTACAGTACCTCCACTTTCTATTCCCCAAGCTATGAGCAGTTCTTACAGAAAATATATATTTCAGGCAGTCTTATTTAATTAAATATTTATTTGGAGTCTTAAAACAAAAAAGACAATCCTTTAAAAATGAAACATTAAACTTTTTGTTCACTGGAGGAAGGGAGAGAAGAAGAAATAGTTTTCTAACTACATTTCAACTAACTGCCACAAGGGCCAGATAATCACCATTCTATGCAGCCAGGTCTGATGGAACCAAGAAGCTCCATCTGCTCTTGGTCTTGATCCAGTTTGAAAGTCTCTCTGTGTATCCAAAATAGGCTGATCGTGGATCCATAGCAGGCTCATTGCTTAAGATATGTATGTCTGTAATGTAATATCAAGAACATTGCTTTCAATGTGGACAAAAGCCCAGAATAACTGGGCCTGAATATGTGTTGTATCATAGTATGGAATGTTTCTCTGTAATGTGCAGATATGTTTCCTTTACTGTCATATGTGTGCCATATTGTAATATGAATTATTTTATTGAAATTAACCATAAAAATTACATATCTATGTACTGAACTTCTGTTTTATCATATAATCGTTGATGAACTTTTGGCTGGAGGCTGAAGATGAGAAAAGACAGAAAATGAGTCATGATGTGTACACTCATCCTGTTTTCTCTCTTGAGAATTTTTTTGTTTTTGTATACAGTATTTTCAAAAACACACAACAAAAACAGAGTTGATGCTGACTCCAAAAATAGTGTGCAGATGCACATACATTTGCTGTTGTTGATGTGTGCCTTGAAGTTGTTCCTGACTTGTGGCAACCCTAAGGTGACCCTATCATGGGGTTTTCTTGGTGTGATTTGTTCAGAGGAAGTTTGCCATTGCCTTCTGAGGCTGAGAGCATGTGACTTGCCAAAGTCACCCAGTGGGTTTTGTGGTCAAGCTGGGAATTGAAACCTGGCCTCCAGATTCATAGGCTAATGCTCAAAGATGTGGTTCATCTCCCAAAATACTTAAAAATCTTTAAAAAATCATTGCTTTCCCATACCTGCTATGCATATTGGCACCTTTATAAATCAACTCTACACAAGAATGAAGTTGATCTCTTTTTGAACCAGAACACAGGTTAGTTGCACTCTGGCCTAAGTACTACTGAATATTTTATTTGTTTTGTTTTAGTCTTGCCTTTTCCACTGTTTTGTTGTTAACTGCTGTCAAGTTGACTTCCATGTATGACATCCCTACAAATCCCTACCTCCAAGATCCCCTTTCTTGAATAGTTGTGCTCAAGTCTTGCAAACATGGGGCCATGAGCTCCCTTTATTGAGTCAATCTGCCGGTATTACTTCTTTTCCTGCTGCCTTCAGCTTCCTACAACATTATTGTTTTTTCTCATGCTATGTCCAAAGTGTGGGGACCTCAGTGTAGTCATTTTGGCTTCTAGTGAGAGGACTCAACTCTAGAGTCCAGATACCCGCTAAAGACAAAGATTGGTATAATCATTATCTTGAATTATCTTATGCATCTTAGCAAATATGGAAGCTGGGATTTAGAAACATAATTAAAGACTTTCTTCAGTGAAGAGAAGGTTTTATTGAGGTGAAATATGCATTTGATAAACAGAAAAAATGGGGTCTGGTGCCTCTAGCTATGTGACTAAGAAAGACAGGAGGAGATAGCAGAGGATGCAAAGTCAAGCTTGACAGTATCAGTCAGAAAAGGAAGCAACAGAGCAGACAACGGAGGCTGAATCTGCATTGAGCAGAAAATGCAGCTTAGCCCTGGCTCTGAACCTTTGAAGCACACAATGTTCATTCTTCCTGGAGCAGCACAAGATTTCTTTTCACATCTCAAGGGCTTATAATGTGGACTAAAATTAACTCACTTTTTTTTCTTTCTGACCTTTTGGTGCCTTGTCACCCAACTTATATTTGGGATCTACTCAAGGAAGTGCGACCTGTCACCTGAGATAGTGACCAGTTAGAAGAGAGGTATCACACACATGCATATACACATATGGGCATAGTGGGGGGGGGGGGGGTTGAACAAAAAAGAGATAATGGGATACTGCCAGTCACACACTCTGTGGTCTGGAATATTTTGAATTAATGAAAATGCCCTCTTGGTTCAGTGTAATGGGCACATTCTGTTCAAGCAGATTGTCCCTCAAATGATGAAGTGTGTTTGCTGTCTGGGAATCATTCTAGGCTAAAATCAGATTGTGTGCCACCAACAACACACAACATTTTGAGGAGAACTCCAGAGTAGTTCTAGAATTAGGCTCTGGTGAAGATTGAACCAGAGAGAGCAAAGCTGAACTAGAGTTCTTGACTCCTATTGCTCAATAGAAGCACATGTTAACTTGTGCAAATGTGGTTAAATTGTTCTTCACTCACAACATGGCATATCATCAACAATATATTGTCCCTCACATGTGAGACAAAACTTTATAAGCCTCCCTTTTCCTTTCTGCTAAACTCTTGCAAAAACAGATTTTACCCTCCAGATAATGTTCCTTAGCAGCTAAAATTAAATTAATCATACATCTTATTTCAAAGACATCTTATGGGCCTAGCAAAGCATACAAAATTGTGAAGGTATATGAAGAAAAATGTTTCCCTTATTGTATATTTATTGGTTTTTAAAATAAGATATAACAAAATAATTACACTACTTAAAAGGTAGTAATCAATCATTTACATAAACCAATTACAAATGACATCATTAAATTATCCTTCCTTTGGATATTTGGAGCTAATTAAGTCCATCAGATCTTCATTTCCTTTTCACTTCTTCTCGATCCTCTATTTCTCTATGGATTCCTCATCTGCCCTGTTATACCTCTTTCAAATGATCTTATAAGTCTTTTCTAATTAATCTAAACTTTTCCATTTGCAAATCCAAATTTGATATAAATTGTCACTATTTTTATAGTGAACCATCACAGCATCTTATAATACAAACAATACATAGATCACAATTAACTTATATAATTTAATCACTGAATCCTAATGTATATTGCTCTCCCCATCTGAGATTCGAATAGTCTATTAGTGGCTTCCAATCTTCCACAAAACTGACATGCTTCCTTGTTTTAGTAGATATCTTCGCCTTAGCTTAGTTTCCCAAAAGTGTCAGCTTTGCAGTAAGGAAAGAGTATAGGTCCCAGGCAGGAACAATTAACATAATAGTAAGAAAGTGAAAGTGATCTAGTGGTAGATCATATGCTACACAGGAAGAACATTTCAGAATTAGTTCTTCACATTTGTAAACACAGCTATGAAAGACTTTTGTGTCCAAAACTCTGAAAACCTATTGCCAAACAGTGGATACAAAACTAAGCTAGAAGAATCAGTGATATAAGGCAGCTTCCTGTGTCTGATACACTGAAATGTATCTCTCTCCATGTTCATAGCTTGACAGTGTCACACTCCACACACCCCATTCCTGTTCTGGAAGCAAGAAGTTTCACAGTACATTATACTTTTCTGCCATCTTTTGATTCTTTCCTATAATAAATCATGGCTGGTCATCCAGTAGCTATTCATGATTAGGCAGGAGTGTAACTGAGAAAGATCTCTTCAATATAAATTACAATTGGGACATGGCTTTTCCTGCCTGCCTTTGCATTTCAAAATGAGATGAAGATGGACATTCTCAAGTTTACATACTCTTGGAAGGAGCAGGAAGTGAATAATTCTAGGCTGTGAAAGGAGATAGACAACTACCAGGAGCTACAAATCCAGAAAGAACTACAGTTGTATAGCCAAAACTGGTATGGATGCATGTATCAATCAATCTTTATTGCTTTTGGCCAATGGCCATTGCAAAAAGGATGCATGTATCTGTGTTCATGCAGACATGTGCATTTGGGAGGGAGCTGAAAAAATGTTGTTCAAAGGATGTGGGCAAGTAGACTCCACTGTCCATGGGTCTTTTTAGTAGCTGCTCCTAAACTCTAGAACTCCTTTTTTCGGAGGTTAACATTTCCTCCTTATTGCTGTCTTTCCATTGGCAGACATAGACATTTTAAAAATCATTGTTCTCTTAGGCTTTTAGAATGTGAAGTTTTACAGTGAAGGGCTTTTAAAATTGCATTGTACTGTTTGACTCTACTCTTTTTATCTGTTTTTAAATCATGCGTTAAATGATTTTAATATTGCTCATAGTTTAATTCTACTTTAATCTCCATCTATTGTATGTTTTTACTTCATTGTACCCATTTTAATTTGTAAGCTGTCACAAGTCCCAATTTGGAAGAAAAGGCAGGATGATAAGGAGGAGGGGGATAGAAGAAGCAGAAGCATTTGCCACACAGCGTTCTACTAAAGCTGTTGATAGGCAAGGTGACCTCCATTATAAGATAAACTTTATTTAATGCTTTTTTTTATCCACTATGATAAACTTTACAATAATTGTGAACAGAAGTGAACTCAAATGCCCTTTTGTTTCATGATAGGTTGGGCACAAGCCAATGACTATTAGCTGGGTTTTTACAAAGACTGCCACGTATTGCCATGGCAAAGCTACAGATGGTAAATACCAGGGCCACCTCAAGACATTTTATCACCAAAGACAAAACAGCAAATCTGTTCCCAACCTGCAGCAAGATATGTAGTATCCAAGGCCAGGCAAGTTATTTTTGCACCTGGGGGAAAAATCATAAGCATCTTTCCACTTCCATGGCAATTAAAATACAATAATAATCACAAATTAACCCACTACTGGCACTACCTTTCTGTGGTGATGGGACTGTGTGTTATTCTTATAGCAGCAGTACTTCTGGTCTGATCTCCCATGTAAAATAGGCTTGTGCTGAGAAGCTAGATTAAATGTGCCAATAGCTACTGGCAGCATCAGTTGTGTGTGTGTCTGCATGTATGTGCGTGTGTGTGTGTGTGAGAGAGAATGAGACTGGAGGAGGATCTGTCAGAGACAACAGCAGTGACACCATAGCTAATGCTTGTTAATACTTTGCAGAAGAAGATAGAGGAATCACTGCAGGGGTGTGTGGGGGTTCAGGCCACACCAGGTGACACCTAAGGGGTGTGTGACATTATTGTTCCCCAAACATCTTTCTTTGGGCAGAAATATGCTGTGGTGTATAGTGAAATCATACAGACACTGCTGCAATCTGATATGAACAGTTTAATTGATCCTGATCAACTGCACTGACACATGGCCAATTTAATTGAAGGTTTGAATCATACAGGTCTCTTACTTTTAAAGACAGAAAAGGAGGTGGGGGGAATACAGAATAGTTAATTATTGCATGGCTGATTAATCACTTGTGCCTGACCTTTGGATCTGGGTGCAAGTAGTAGTTAATGTTAGTAATTAACCAGAGGAAGAGACAGCTTATGTCTGTCTGGCAGGTAGGGGATTCCTCCGCTTAGTTTGTTAGGCAAACAGCTCCAACATGTTTGCATGGGGACACGAGAATGCCTTTGGTTAATTAGGAAGAATCTCTCCTACAGTGGTGTTCACCTGTGTCCCTTTAAAATGCTGATAATATGGTGTGAGTGGAGCAAGACTCAGTGGAAAGAAAAAGGAGAGGTCCCATATTTTTTTAAAATTAAAATTTAAAATTCATTTTTTATTATTTAAAAATTAAAATTTACAATTTGTAATTAAAAAAATAAATTCCTTTAAAATTTTCTTTTAAAACATCACATCTTACCAAATTTAACCACATGAAACTATGTACATATAAATACATTTAGGCTGTGCATATGATATTGTAATTTAAAGGTATAATTTTAATTTGTTAGTTGTTTAGGTCCCAACTAATACCATTGCATTCAGTGATATATGGGAATTACGATTTATGAGTAACATTAATAGAAAAATATTGCTAAGGATCCTTCATACTGTGGTGTGAGAGGAGGTCAATGAAGGGTGACATCATGAGTTACCGCACTGAGTGATGCCAACCTTAGTGTTTACTATTACTAGACGAAAGTAATAGTAAACCAGTCTTGAAGCCTTCTACCTTGAAAAATTCTATCAGAGGCAATCTAAAATGAACAAAGATATAGTGCCAGAAGATGAAATTCCCAGATCAGAAAGCACTCAACAAGCTACTAGGGAAGAGCAGAACACATGTAGAGCTCTATCCTCTCTGCAAAAACTTATGCCAAACTACAACTTGAAGAACATCCCTATAGAATTTAAAAATAATTTAAAAATAGATTTGCACTATTAAGCCTAATTGACCAGGAGCCAGAAGAATTCTGGACTAATGCCAAGAACATTGTGAGGGAGAATGTAAAAAGATAATATTTCTAGTTAGAAAAAAAGAAAAAGCCCTACTCGATGACAGATGAAACTCTTCAAGCAGTTAATGAGAGATGACAAGCAAATGTAAAAGGTAACAGGAATAGGGTCAGAACCTTGAACACAACTATTCAGGATTGCATGCAGTCACTTGAGCACAGGGACAATCAATGCAGAGAAACAGAGGACCACAACAAAAAATATAGAACAAGAAACCTCATCCACAAGATTTAAGAATTTAAAGGGAAATTTAAGCCAAGAGTGGGGATGCTTCACAACCAGCAATGGAACATACTGCATGATCAAGAAATAAAAAGACAATGGAAAGAAAACACTGAAGAACTATATAAAAGAGATGAAAGGCTAACAGATGCATTCAAGAAAGAACTATTTGAAAATGAACCTACAATTGTAGAAAGTGAAGTTTGGACTAAAGTTTGGACTAAAGCTCAAAAGTAGATTCCCCTCCCCAGGGAGACAGAATGTTCATAGAACATTTTTATACAAAGCCTATGAGGAAATGTTGGCTCAGCCATATTTTAAAATATATATCTGCTTAGGTGTTTAATAAGCTTATCAACTTTCCATTAAATGGTATTACTGATATGAATATTAGGTATGTATGTATATATGTGTGTGTATTCATTTTAAGAAGACATCAAAGTTCCTTTGCGTCAAGGACTTCAGATAAGAATGGTACATTTGTTTTACATATGCCATTACACCGACATATGTAATGAACAGGATACCTGCAAAAATGTTTGCAAAGCCTGGAGAAATGAGCTGGATTTTCTTTGTTGAAATTTGATAACCTGTCTTTCTGATAAAGGTGGGTACTTCTCAAGCAGCTATAAAATAATGGAGTTGCATAGGGCAAGAACTAGAGCAACTGGACCAGCTGAGTGGGCAGGATGAAGTACCTGGCTATTCTCTTCACTGTTGTCGCTCTTTCTGAATCTTTGAATCGGTAAGTTATTATTTTCTTACTGGAAACTACTTTCATCAACAGCTACAATTTCTGATTCAAGGAATGGGAAAGCGAGTGGAAAGGGAGAGGTAGACAGAAAGAGAATTGCATTTTCAAATCCCATATCTCTTTGTTTAGAATCTATGTGTGTATGCACTATTAAAGGTAGAATTGCACTATATAAAATATGTGCCACATTAATTGAGATATAAAGCCTCCTTAAAAATAGGTCTTTATCTCAGTCAAACATTAAATACTGATACATAACTGATGTCTTCTTTCAAATAATCTTCTTCATGTTGACCTGCTTCAGAGTGGAAGAAGGTCAACATGCAGTTTTCCTTTGGCTGAAACCCTGCTATCTGTTTCAGTTGGGCAGGTGCTACTGATGCCAGTGGAACTTAGGTGTGAGTTACCTTGTGCAGGATCAAAACCTCTGTTAGGAGCACTTGATGCTACATAAGACTTTTTGATGATGCTGAGAGGGTGTAGTCTTTCAGCTTGAATTCCTAAGTACTTTAATGTTCGGGGTGCTTCGATCTAGTTGATAAGATGTGAGGAGGGATGTTTATATTAAACCAGGAAAGGGCAACTGCATGTGTATGGAAGGGCAGACTTTTGTTCCTGGGACCCAGGAGCTACAAAGATAGCCAAATATCCAATATCTAGGGGCCACAAAGACTGCCAAAACAAAAAACAAAAGCAAAACCAGAAGTGGCTCATGTCCCCTTCTGGTTTTGAAAAATGGATGTTCAAAAATGTTAAAGCATGTGTGGACGGGAGAAGCTACCAGCTTTTAAAGAGATGAATTACCTCTCCTTTTTGTGACAAAAAATGGCATGAAATCCAGAGGAACAAAGGGAAAGAAAAACAGCTTTAAGAAGCCAGAGTCCTCTCCTCTGTTATACCAACGATTATGTTGATGTTGGTGATTTTGGATAATGTTTGCTGCAGGAGGTGATCTAAACCTATTCATTTTGTTTGTTTTGTTCCAGTATTCCCTTGTATAGAGGGAATAAACCAAGAAACATTCTAAAGGAGAAAAATTTGCTGAAGCCTCTTCTTCAGAAACACCATTATGACATTGGTACCAAATATCAGCATTCTACTGTCCAAATGGCTGATGAACCACTTATGAACTTCTTAGATGTGAGTTGGTCCTTTTTTTGTTATTCATCAATAACACTACAAAAGAGTATTTTCCAAAGGTTTTCAGAATACGACTTCCTGTTTTGTCTGTCTGTGATTAACAAAACAATGAGCATAGGAATTAGTTATGATGACTAGCTTAAAGTGCAGTCGATTTCTAGAGGATCTCCAGATTTTTATGGTTAAATTTTGCTGGACTGTACCCAATTGGTGATGCTATCCAATCAAGTACAGCACTGTTATGTTCTGTTGGTATCAAATGCCAAGCTGTCTCAGTCAGATTACTAGGTTTAAGCTTGGGTGAGCTTTGTAGAAAGTTTCTAGCATGCTTCTCCTGAGAGAAAACAAACATCATTTCAAAGAAAAAGTCAGGAAAAGACTGAATTGTAGGGAATCAAACAATCTTTTCTTCATTCAGGGATCCTTTGTAACCCAGGAACTAGCTTATTTTTGCTCTCATTCCATGTTTTGACATTAAGTTGTCACACAAATTATTATTTTTCCATATTCATTTTTTTTTTTTTTGTAATGGATCTTGGATTTGAGTTGAACTCTTCAGAGCAAGAGAAGGTGCTTCTTGATTATGCTGATGCACAGGCCTGTACTGTAAAGTGGGAAAATAATGGCAGTTCAAAAAAAGAAAAAAAGAAAATAATATAAAACAAATGCCATTTGGTTGCTCTAACAGGCTAACCTGCTACCACTGTTTTACAATGGTGTCCTTTGTCCTTCTGCCAGGCATCCTTGCTTTCTGCCTATGTATAAGGACCTTTGGGAGTTGAGGTTCTTGATATCATAAACTATATCAAATGAAGAAAAATAAGTCTCTGTGTGTCTCCCCATCTCAGTTTAGTTTAACTGCCTATGTACATCCTTTTCTAGAGAAGGCCTTTCAATTGAGGCTGGACCAGGCAGCTGAGCAGTTCATATTTAGGACTGCTCTTTAACACTGCATTGGACAATTGATAAATAAATAATTTCATATACAGTAGGCTAGGGGTAGGCAACCTTTCCCCTTTAAGGGCTGAGGGACTTCAGCTCCCAGAAACCTCAGCCATGCTGGCCAATAGTCCCATGTTAGCCAATAGCTCCTGGGATTCTGGGAGCTGAAGTTCCTCAGCCCTTAAAGGGGAAAGGTTGCCTACCCCTGCAGTAGGCCCTTGGTATCTGCTGGGATTTGATGCCATGACCATCAGAGCGGGGTATAAATACATAATCATCATGATCATCATCATCAGAGCTGGACTTAGTATTATTTCTTTTTATTTATGAAAATATTTATATCCTGTCCTCTGTCTAAAGATCTTAGGGCAGTGTACAATAAAACTAGCCTGACTAATTTAAAACAGTATAATCAATGAAAAATTATTTTAAAAGATGAAAAAAAATTAAACAAGAATTGCAGGCAATGTAATTCCTTTGAAGCTGGTGTTAGATGCTTTCTGTATGATATTCTACTCAGCAGTCTAACATCTATATTTTGTGCTAGCTACAGTTTCTTAGGGCCTCGGCAGACGACTAATAGAGTCATCTTCGAGGCCCTGAAGAGGAGGGGCAGCCACACGAGCGGCGCCCCTTCCTCTTCCTGAGGTCGCCCTCGGAGTCGCTGGCCCTCTGCACGGCCGGCGCTCCGGGGATGACCTCACGCCGCAGCGACCACATGCGCTGCGGCGGAAGAGTCAGGGAAAGTGCGCCCGCCGCTTTTAGGGCGCACTTTCCCTGACATCTAAAAGGAGCGCCAATTTGGAGCTCCTTTTAGAGTTGCCGGAGGAGCGCAGCGGTGCGGAGGCTGAGCTCCGCCAGCACTCCGTCTGGCGGCGTCTCCAGGGCCTCCGTCTGCTGAGGCCCTTAGTCATCTACAAGGGCAGTCCCATGTAGAGTGCATCACAGTTTAGGAAGTTATTTACAATACTAACGGTGTATGAGAGCAAAGCAAAGCAGCTTCATTTATATACCGCTTCATATCACGCTATGAGATGTCTAAGCAGTTTACAACTGTGAGCTGATTGCCCCCCAACAAGCTGGGTACTCATTTGAGTGACCTCAGAAGGATGCAGGCCTGAGTCAAGCCTGAGCCCTGGCTAGTATTGAACTCGCAACCTTGTGGTTTATGAGTGAGGGGCTGCAGTACAGGCATTTAACCAGTGTGCCACCAGGGCTTATTAAGGTTATTGAGACCATAGTTTTCCTGGTCTAAAGGCCATAGCTGGTGGACCAGTTATGCTGGCCCCAAGCACACTAAGCCACAGGATCCATGTAGGTATCCAATGACAAAGAGTAATCCCAAAATATTCTCCTTCAACCAAAATATTCCCCTTGCTCCCTCAGGGGAAATGCAACCCCATGTTGCTTTCTTAGCAATAGCTAGTAGATTTCTATATTGCTTATCAATTTACTAAGTGGTTTATAAAGTGTAAACTAATTGTCTTCAACAAGCTGGATACTCATTTTAGCAACCTATGGAAGGATGCCAGGCTGTGTCAACCCAGAGCCCCTGGCTGCAGATCTGACAACCACCAATCTACAGACCCTCAATCTTACGGGGAGTCAGCTTCAGTTTATTAGAAAGAGAGAAACAGGTATCTCAGTGGCAGATTCTGAGATGATGGTATAGATCAGTGATGGGACATTGCAGGATACTGCTATGTCTGCACTGATTAATGAAATTTAGCTTCTAGTCCTGTGGTCTTTGTGATCAGAATGGCCTCTCAAGAACTAAAATATCTTGGGAAGGCCTTGATTTTAAAACATGGACTTTTCGATCTTGCATTTGAGTAGGTCCCTTTTCCACGTAATCTTAGAGGATGGAATGTGGATTGCTTTTCTTAGGGTTTTTTTATATCTATCTATCTATCTTAGTTATGTAGCTGTCAGGCTTAGTGTGATTATTACATTGACTAATAAAACTAAAAATGTTCTGAAATCTCAAAAAAGAAAACTTTGCAAAGTTGTTGTGTCTTGTCAATTAACAGACAGAATACTATGGAACAATCTACATTGGAACTCCACCACAGAAGTTTGAAGTTGTGTTTGACACAGGATCATCCAATCTCTGGGTACCCTCTATCTATTGCAGTGATACAGCATGTCGTAAGTTACTCTGTGTATTAAATAACCATGTTGACCATAAGATAAATATCAAAGGTCATATGATGGCAATATTATTACACCATTCCAAAAAACACAAAATTCTCTCTGCAAGCGTTTGAAACTCTAGGTTTCTTCATTAGACAACAATTATTTTTTTTTTTAAAAAAAGACATACAGGGGAAAATGGTGGTGGTGTTAAAGTGACATAGGAGATTATTGTATTAGTTTCACTGCATTTAATATATTTTGGGGGGAGGGGGTGAATGGTTTTTTTTTTTTTTTGTATTGTATGGGATTGTGCTTTTAGATTTTAAGCCGCCTTGATAGCCTCGGCTAAAGACGGGATATAAATAAATTATTATTATTATTATTATTATTATTATTATTATTATTATTATTATTATTATTATTATGATAGACCTAGGATTTAACTTTCTTAAGGTGGATCTTATCACATTCACTCATCGCTGGGCAGTATGGAGACCGTATGCAACCAGGGCTTCTCTGGGCTTGTCTCGCATCTTTTCAAGAATAGGAAAATCCCATGCTTGAAAAGCTGCAAGAGAAGCCTGGGTTGCATGCTGTCCAGCAATAAATGAATGAGATAGGATCTGCTTTAAGAAAGTTACATCCCTGGTCTATTCCAGCAGCAAAGCTAATGTGATAATCTCCTATAGCCTGCATGTTATCTTGAGTAAGGAAGGGTCCATAGGCTATCAAATGTTATTCCTCTGGCTGCTGCCACCCACCTGCTCACTCTTCTCTTCTAATAAAGAGGATTTTATTCATGTCCCAAGTACAGCAGACCCATTGAATCAATGGGATTTATAATTTACCAGCCAGCTTCACTGAGTCCATTCTAGTTGGATAATTGGCTGAAAATCTCTCTAGAAAAATAAATATTTCTTATCTGAAAACAATATTTCTTCATTTCCACCCCCCACCCCAAAGGGCCCCTATTAGTAGAAATGATAAAATTATATCAAATATAAGCATTTCCCAAATGGCCTGTTCCTGGAGGCAATAATTTTCTTCAGCCAGCAAATGCAGTCTATTAAGAAGCTATCACTGATTATAATTTTGAATTAATTAAATGTTTTGTGTGTTGTTTTGTTTTGTTTTAGAAAACCATCCAACGTTTAATCCTTCTCAGTCTTCTACCTTCCAGAGTGCACATCAGACTATGTCAATTCAGTATGGCACAGGAAGCATGGAAGGCATCTTAGGATATGATACTGTACTGGTAAAAAACCCCTCAAATAAACATGGTTACACGGGTTAAAGGGTAAACTGTGCAGACAAGGCATTATCTATTCTAAGGGTAGGAATCATGCAGCATTCCAGATGTTGTTGGATTGCAAGATCCAGCAATCCCTAGCCAGCATAGCTGATGGTGAAGAAGCTGGCAGTTGTAGTCCAACAATATCTGGAGAACCTGATCATTCCCACCCCAATCTGTTCTGTGTATCTTTAAAGCCAACTGTGTATCTAGAAGCCATATTAGGGTTCTAAAAATATTCTAACCTTAACCTACAAATATTTTTCCTTGTTTTAATGATACTTCAGCATGCAGGGTGGGAAGGTTTAATGGGTGGGATCCTACCACTTACCTATTTTTTTCTAATGCAAAATACAGATCCAATGGAAGAGAGGAATATTTAGTTGGAATGCAGATGTCAAGGGAAGAGCTAAAGCTCCCAATGAGCAATGGTCCAATGAAAAACCAGAGCTTTTGTACCTAGGATTAATTTTTTTTTTTTAAATGACAAAAATCCAGAAGTGGCTGCTAGCCTTGCAAATAAAATAATGTGTAGTTTGTGTTTGTATTTCCCTGTCAACTTATGCTGATCCCATGAATTTCATAGGTTTTCTTGGGGGAGGAAGACTCAAAAATGGTTTTGCCAGCTCTGAAATATAAGCTACAGTACCCAGTATTCATTGGTGGTCACCCATCCAAGTAATAACCAGGACTGATCCTGTTTAGCTTCCAAGATCAGACTGGATCTAATGGAACCTAAAGCACAGAACACTCTAGAATAGTAACATATGTATTCACACCCAAGCATGACTGTACATACTTATAAGGAATTAATTCAGACTTACAGTTTTATAACCAAATAGTTTATTTTTAATGGTCATTGTTAGAATCAAAGCAGTACAGTAATTTATACCACACAGAGGTGATAATAAGGGCACACACCCTCACCCTGCTATGCCACTGTCTCTGCAAGAACAATATCTCTTCATGTATCCTTGACAGTCTCAATTTTGAAGGCTGGCAGGATGTGTAAGGATATTACTTTTTTAGCCCTTCACTCTAAATGTTTCAAGGTTAGCTTTCACTGAATTATTTTTCTAACAGGGATGAGCAACTGTCAGAAGCTATGGGCCATGGTGGGTCCCGCAGGGTGATATAAATCAAATGAATGAATGAATGATTGAAGGGTCACTTTAGCACACCAGGATACTGTAAAAGATTGCACACCAACACTACTCCCTTCAAAACAATTCAATTTTTTTTGCCCAAAATGCCTCCAAATTCTCCAAACACCCTTTTTAAAAATAGTGTATGAACAGGAAGTAACTTTTGGTTATCTTCTGCTTTAAAAGAAGACTTATATCTAAAATTTTGAGGATGTTTGAGAGCATTTGGGAATTTTTTTTTACCCCTGAGGGCCACAGAAATAGCTCTCAGGGCCTCATTTTGCCCACCTTTTTTTAAAGGATAAGCCTAGCCTATCTAGTTGTTATCATCTTGGCAGATCTCGCTATTATCCATGTTGTCAAGTACATGTCCATTGGATTCTAATATTACTGTGTTTCTCCAGCCTCCCTGAGAAGTAAAGGAATGCTCTGTCTTTCTTTCAGGTAGCCGGCCTTACTGACACCAACCAAGAGTTTGCCTTGAGCACCAGAGAGCCTGGAGTCATCTTTAACTATGCTAAATTTGATGGGATTTTGGGTTTAGGCTACCCTACCATTGCTGTTAATGATGTAACTCCTGTCTTTGATAACCTGATGAATGAAGGCTTAGTGCAAGAAGACTTGTTCTCTGTTTATCTCAGCAGGTAATAGTATTTTGCTCTAGTGCTATGATTATTTGTTTTGTATGGATGGAAGAATCATTGAAGAAAAATGCACCTGAGGTTGCTTTATACCAGGGATGGGTAATTTGTGAACCTTTGTATGCTCAAATCCCATCAGACTGTGTCAGACTAGCTGGCATTCAGGGATAATGTAAATTATAGTTGAGCAACATGTGGAGGGCCATGAATTGCTTTATATATTGGGTGTGTTGCCTGCTGGCTGCCATCTTTTAAGATGGGTGGCAGCCCAAGTTTACATTCTAAGTAAAATAGCTGCTATTTTGATGGGCTTGCAGTACCTCTTATTCATGGGCTGTGGGCAATGGTAGCAGCAGTGGCAGTTGCTGGTAGTGAAGTCACTCCTGGTTTTAATCCAAACTTTTATTTAAATATGTTCAGCATTTAAGATAGCTCCTTTTAAAGTCTGGACTAAAACCAGAAGCAGATTTCTCTATCCACTGCCATGGAAACCATCAACTATAACTGGAAAACAGAGGAACCTGCCTTTCTATCGCCTGAATTAATACCGCTCTTTATACCACTACTGTAAAAACTTATTGTATCTCTGTACTGTATATTTTAATAATTGTCATTTTAATCTGTTTCAGTTTAATTAACTCTTAAGGGGTGGGTGGGTGTGGGAATATGGGAAGGGATTTGGATTGATTTTAATTTGCTGTGATGTTTTAATGTGTTGTACGCTGCCCCGATTGCATGACAGAGGGGCGGGATATAAATTATTATTATTATTATTATTATTATTATTATTATTATTATTATTATTGCTAACATGGACAAATCTAGGGTGAGATATGAACTTGTGCTGCTACAAAAACTCTTTTAATAGAAACATATGATATAAAAGAATATAATACTACTGTGCAATTCAACTTACATGAAATTAGTGGTATGCCAATAATGCACCATATATTCATATTTCAGAGAATCAACTGGGAGTATGATCACTTTTGGTGGAATTGATCAATCTTACTTCACCGGTTCCATTAACTGGATACCTGTCACTGAACAAGGTTATTGGCAGATTGCACTGGATAGGTAAGCAGAAATGAATGTTAGTGTGATTCTTAATGTGCAGAACACTTCTAATTATATTGGGCAGTACACAATAAAACTAGAACGTTTTACTAGAAGTATTGAGAAAGGAAGAGATGAAGAAAAATAAAAAACAATGCAAATGTACATTTAACTATTAGGAAAATTATTCTTATTTATTTACAAGCTGAAGTATAGCTTTAAAAAGTTTAGGAATCCTTTAGTTCTCCCTACCCATCTCAGTGTTCTGCCTTTCCATTTACTCTCTGTCTTCTCCCCTCCCCTTTTATTTTATGCCAGTCCTTCTTTCTCCTCCACTCCCCAGTACTCATTGAGCCCCTACCCATTTTCTGGTACAGTTTGTCTGTCTTTACTTGTTTGTTCAGGAGCCCTGCAGGGAGAAATAGCACATGGAGTGTCCTGCAGGCCCTGTGGAGAAATGAATGAATACTGTAGGCTTGCCTCAAGTGTGGTATTTGGCAGTTAGAAAGGGTTAGGGAAGTCCTAGTGACTAAAGAACCAGACATATTTAATAAACTAAATATTGATACATTTTAAAATGAACATAATTCCAAGACACATGTCCGCAAGGTCTTCTAATATGAATGCCAAGTTTCAGGCAACTAAATTTTACTGTTGGATATACATCAAAGACATGTCTACTCATACATACATTTATTATATATTTTACTATATATTTAGATTGGTATCCTGATAGTGACATACACATTGTAACATCAGAGTTTTGTCTGTTGTTGTTGTTGTTGTTGTTGTTGTTGTTGTTGTTGTTGTTGTGTCTGGGGGGTGATCATAGAAGAGGCAGGAATACATTATCTCCCTCGCACAACCCCCACCCCTTTGAAACTCATTTGTTTCCTGTGTCCTCCCCAAATAGCCATTTAGTGGTAGGTAGAGAGTAGGGAGCAGCAGTGGGAATGCCCAGCTGTGTCACTAGGTTCTGGATTATGCCTTTTTGTTGTGCATCTCACCATAGGGACATAACTGGATGCTTTTAATCTCTCCATCAGCCACTTAATGGCCATGTTGGGAGGGCAGGATTCTCACAGGCAACAATTTAGCCCTGTAGAAGTGGAGCAAGGAAAGGAGAGATGGAGCAAATTCCACCTGTGCCCATGTTCTTTCTTTGCCATAGTGCCAAATGCATGCATAGTACTTCAGACACTGGAAGAAAATAGGACCCTGATCTGAAACATATACCATCTATAGTTCATGTGTATTTATTTATTTATTTATTTATTTATTTATTTATTTATAATTTATAAAACAGAAGTCACTATTAACACTGGCTAATAACACAGCTGAGGACATTGTCCAGAAATGGTAAGCCCAGCAAGAGAATGGATAGCTTCCTACTGAGTACAGCTATCTGATCTTAATATGCTCCCACTGTTTTAAGTAAATGCTACAATCTAATGATTCCCAACTTCTCAGCATTTTAGTGAATGGCCAGGCGATTGCTTGCAGTGGTGGCTGCCAAGCCATTGTTGACACAGGTACTTCTCTCTTGGCTGGTCCTCCATATGACATAAGCAACATCCAAAATGCCATTGGAGCTACTCCAGGACAATATAATCAGGTAAGATTAATCCTTTATTCTTTGAACACTGAAAAGTCTTCACACTGGTGCTGGAGGGGCCCAGAGTCATCTTTGTCAACTTTTCCACTTTGTTCACACACCATACTCTATTCTTCAATAAAGTCTTAAGTTTCAGATATGCAGAAACAAGGAGGTTAGCATTAAATTTCACCTCAGCTTTGGCCTGGAGTACAGCAGTCGGCATCATGTTTCTTCATGACACAAATGTACTCAAAGGATCATGAAAAAACAAAACATGCAAGGGTAGCGTGATAAATTCACTGGATGTATGTAGAGCAAGAGTGGGCAACTTTGTCCCTCCAGATATTGAAGTGAAACCCTCATATTTCTCCCTATTGTCTATGCAAAGTAGAATTGATTAGAATTGTTGGCCAGAAACACCTGGAGGACTAAAGTTACCCATCCCTCATCTACAATTAAAAGTTACTGCAAGACTGAATATGAAATGTTATGGGGGAGAAAAGAAAACAGCAATGTTTTGAGTGGACAAATATGACACCTACTGAAGACAGGAACTTCTAAATTGGACCTAAGGTTCAATTTTGCCTTGCCGGAAGAGATCCGTCAGATATCTAGCTTAGATGGCTTTAAGAAAGCTATCAAGATGGATCTTTTCTGGCAGGCTTACCCAGAAGAGAGTTAACCAAACCTGACCCTCCCCCATTAAGTGCCCTCTCCCTTTTTCTACATGTGTCTCTTAGGGGATAATTTGCCCCAGCTATAAACTGGGGGTGTTTCAGTGCTTTTGTCCAATTGGTAGTGTGCGTTATTGATTATTGTTTAAAATATTAGATTTTAAACTGCCTCATTTAATTGTAATTTTAAGGGGGGGTTATATGATTGTTATATATTGTGGGTGTATATTTTTAATGTAAGCCCCCTGGATAGCTTCGGCTAAAGGCGGGGTATAAATAAAATTTTATTATTATTATTTATTAATTTACAGATTTAAATGAAGTGATAACATAACTTTTACAGAAGCCTGCATTCTGGAATAGTTTTACTGACAGTTGCAGAATTCTTTTTTCCCTCCAGACAATTGTCTTCTACCCAGGGCATGTGTATGGATTCAATACTTTAGTGTGCCAACAGCACCACCTTCAGAATTTGGTTGCACATCAGTGTTAACAAGCTATGTTATATTATCTGATTAGCTTTGTGCGAGATGACAAGATGTGGGGTTCTGAGCTCATTTATTTGTAATCTTTAGGTTATTATTTATATTCCACTAAAGTGCTTCTCAAGCCCAAATATCATGTAGCTCTTCACTAATTCTGTTCCTAAAAGAAGCAGTGACTAATTTTAGCAATTTTCTTCCCATTCTAGGAAAGTCTTCTCACTGTGAGAAATGAGCAGTTTCCAAAATGTATCCATAGTTCAAGATTTACTCTGTGCCAAATATGAGTGTGGTATTTTTTCACAGAAAATAGCATTTTCTGAACAAATAATAATAATAATAATAATAATAATAATAATAATAATAATAATATAGAAGAAAATATATAAGGGATGCAGTGGCTCAAGTGGTTAAGATGCTGACTCTGTTGATTGCAAGATCATCAGGTTGGCAGTTTGAGGCCTGGGTGCTGCATGATGGGATGAGCTCCTGTCACTTGTCCTAGCTTCTGCCAACCTAGCAGTTCGAAAGCATGCAAATGCAAGTAGATATACAGGTACCACTTTGGTGGGAAGGTAAACAGCGTTCTGTGCAATCATGCTGGCCACAGGATCACAGAGTAGTCTCTGCCAACGCTGGCTCTTTGGCTTAGTAATGGAGATGAGCACTGTCCCCTAAGGTCAGACACAACTTGACAGCCTTGTCAATGGGGAATACCTTTACCTTTACTAGAAAATATATATAAAATATAAAAATAATATTATATATACACACACATATGCACATAATCACACACTAGTTTCTGTGGAGAAAATTATGTTTCCTTGGTGACTTATTCTACACAAAATCCACATATGCAGAAAATGTGAAAAATTCACATCAGTTCTGGGTTCTCTTAATCAGGGTTTCCCAACACTTGAAAACTCCTTTCTTTTCGTTTTAACCATTTTTCAAACATGTTTGAATTTTCTTTCCATCCCTACACTGGACACAGGGCTTGCCTTAACATTAAGCTAAATGAACTGGTAGTCTCAGGCAAGTGATTTGGGGTATAATTGAAAGAAAAAGATTAAGAGTTAATCCCAGTTGGAGCAGAGCCATGGAATCAATTGCTGAATGATAAATCAACACTGATGTGAATTCCATTTTTTCAATGGATCTACTCTAGCCAAGATTTATACTTGGGTTCAGGTTTAAATGTTTATTGCAAAGGAGAGGGGACAGGCACTTGTCTACTTCTTCCTATTCAGTTTACAAAATAACTTAGCTCAGACTGGAAAATACGTTTCTTTCCTGGGTGTGGGTGGTTGGCTTTGCTGCTCTGTTTCAGGCAGCTGAACAGACTGCCAGAAATAATCCAGCTTGAGACCACTTTAACTGTCCTGGTTCAATGCTAGGGAATCATGGGAATTGTAGCTTTTCTGAGACATTGAGCATTCTCTGTCAGAGAGCTCTGGTGCTACAATAAACTACAGTTCCCATGATTCCCTAGCACTGAGCCAGGGTGGTCTCAAGATGGATTATTTCTGGCAGTCTGTTCAGGCCAAAAACGTCTTGAGCTCATTCTGAATGGCTATCCTAAATTCCAGAATATTAAAGATATTGTGTGAGCTGTCAGTTCTGCTCCCATGAGATTCCCTGTTCACCTCTGGGACAAACCCAGTGCATTTCTTATCAATTAAAGGTCTGCTACTGTTAGTCTCATTGCTCCTTCGTAATAAGAACTCAAAGATGCTGTTTTTTTTAATGTCTTGCAGTATGAGATCAACTGCAACAACCTCTCCAATATGCCTGACGTCATTTTTGTGATCAATGGAATTGAGTTTCCTCTGACTCCAGCAGCCTATACTCTGACGGTACACAATAAATGTGAAATTGTATTTGTTACCTCGATAAAACGTGTATCCACATTACTTAATTATAACAGTCTGGTACACATTTTGCTGTCACCCCCCTTTTAATGTAATCCTGGGATTTGTGTTTTGGTGAAAGAACTAGCTGCTCTCATGGTACAATGTAAGAGCATACTAGGGAATTCTAAGTCCCTCACCAAACTACAAATCCCAGGATTCCTTAGGATGGATTAATAGCAGTTAAAGTGATATCAAACATCTGTAATTGTGCAGTGTGGATACACCTCACAAGTTTAAAAGTATTCTAGGTAAATGCAGCTGTGATCTTGTTGGTGAACTGCTTCCGTAAGTCCCTCTGCTTTCATAAGTCACTTTTTCAAGTGGTGCATAGGGATGGCAAAAGAACAACACTGTCTCTGTCTGGAGAGAAAACTGCTTTGCTAGCTCCTAAGCAGCTCTAGAACCAGCAAGACAGTTTAATCATCTTACAGAAATGGTTTTTACTGTTGTCACTCCCCACCATCACATGCACACCGTATCACTTCAGCACCTGTGGCTGTTTTCCCAAGCTTCTGCCTTCACCCTCCCCTCCAAAGTTAGACAGGGCAATAGGACAGTCACCTAAAATTGCAGAATGGTTATTAACACATGAGCTCAAAAATAGAAGAATAGAAGAAATACTGGCTGGTATTCTGTTAGCAAGTTACACAGAGGTAATTCCAATTTACGCCTGTATAACTTACTCTTCGGACATTGCAGAGGTCTAATCCCTTTATTGATCATGGAATGACCACATTCTCTCCAAACCCACCTTTTAGCTGACGAATTCTCCTAACACAGCTTTTACTGGCTGGTGGAGAGTAAGGAGACGATGGTGGAGCAGCATCTACCTCTGGTCCTCTGGGTGGACCTCTGTGGGATTGCCGGGAGGGGGGGTCCTAGAGGATGCCTGTTTCTGTGTTATAGGAGAAGAGCTGGATGCTTCTCTTCTGCTTTCTTGCTCTTCTCTGGTCAGGAAATGGCCATAGCGGACTGCAACAGAGAACAGCTGGTTTTGAAGGGTTTTGAAGGGAGAAAGTGAGGAGGAGATGTGTTGTAGTTCTGCCTATATGGAATTTTATAATTCATCTCCCAGCATGGGATCTTGGCCAATTTTAGATATGCAGAATAGGTCACATTTGATACTTGCCTGCTTTATAGGAGAAAAGCCAACCCAAATTCAAAAGATAATACTGTTCTGTTGAGGAACAACCTGATTCCTACAAAATGAGAATTCAATGTACCAGTGACAGCTATTTCCTGTCTTTTTAAAACACGATTTGCCCTATCAGGGTACAAAATCTGTTCTTATGATAAGCATCATGTGGTCTTGTAAAGTCGTCCCTCCATTTTTGCAGACTTTGAGTCCATGATCTTCCTCTTTATGGGAGGAACAAGTGGGGAGGGACAAAATGGTGTGCACCCACATGAGGCCCTGCATGCACACCATGGGTGTGCACACCATTATTTTTAATGGGGCTGAAATATTTGCGAGTCACCATTTTTGTGGGGGGGAGGGCAGAACGGATCCCCTGCAAATTGGGAGGGGTTACTGTATTGCACATTCTATCAAAGACCTAGTACTTGAGGTCAAGCTATGGATGGGTTCAGGCAATACGATAAGCCAGAACCTTGCAAGAACTGGGTTTGTTGGCATGTCCTATTTGTATGTCTCACTTGTAGTGGGAGAAGCAAAACAAACTACAGAGTTTTGTTTTGTGGTTTGTTTAAGGTGATAGCTGAACATGGGCACAGCTTCCTCTCTGGTACATTTTTCTCCCAATAAACCAGAGTAGAGATCCAGGATTTGTTTGTTTTCTTCTCTAGTTTGTTGTAGTTGTATTCCCCAAGTCAATTCTGACCTATGGCAACCCTAAGGTGAACTCATCACAGGGTTTTCTTGGCAAGATTTGCTTGGAGGAAGTTTGCCATTGCCTTCCCCTGAGGCTGAGAGCATGTGACTTGCCCAAGATCACCTGATGGGTTTCATAGCCGAGCAGGAAATCGAACCCTGTTTTCCAGAGTTGTAGTCCAACACTTAAACCACTATGCCATGCTCTCTAGTTTAGTTGGAGATAAACCACAAGAGAGGAAGCTGAGCATGTGTTCAGATGTGATGCTTATTTAGCACACCATGGAGCAAAGCTTTGTGGTTTGTTTAGCTGAGCTTGCTGCAAACAGGAGCAACCAAATAACATGCAAAAGTATGCTGCTTGTAACTACGAAGTTAAAATTCTCACACTTCCCTCGTTCTTGAGTCATCTGACTCCAGGCAACATGCAAATGTTGTAAATGTTTATTAAGAAGTCAGAATGTGGAAACAAGTAATGCTTCCTCCCTCCATCAGTTCCTCTTTGAAGGAATGACACAATCTAGAGAGGACTGTGAAATGTCAAACTCCCTGTGCTCTTCTCCTAACACATCAGCTTTAATTCTGCAATAACATTAAAAGAAAAGGAAGAAAAGATAACATGGCATCCTGTCCCTTGTCTGCTCTAGGGTGGGAAATCTGTGGTTGATATGGTTGGATTATGTTTTAGCCAATATATGGATGCTGGGATTGCTAGTGCTAAATTTAGAGGGTTACCCTTTGTCCTCTTAGCATTTTGGACTTCAGCATCCAGAACCCCCATCAGTATGACCAGTTGTAATGCATGATTGGAATTGTTGCCCAAAAGATTTGGAGGAATCACAGTATTCCTTACTCCTGTATATAGAAAAGGGAGGGATGTAACCAAGATGCAGCAATAACATAAACAGAAATATATATTGCATGCATTCAATATAGTAAAAGTATGACACCAGGCAGATGAGTTTTGTTTCACCATTGTACATAGCCATAAATGCACATGGTGAGAAGCCATAAGAACATAAGAGTAGAAACAAAACCTAATTTAACACTACTGAGACCTTCAGCATTCCTGCCATTTTTGCCATGGACTTGCTAAGCATGATGATGCTTGATGATAATGTCTTTCTTATTCATGCATGTAAGAGATATCAACATCCAGAATATGACAATGACATTGCAGACACAACAATGACATTGCAAAACCAATCTCACCATTATGAGGAGTTGGTGGCTCCAATACCAAAACTCCTTGTTTTATTGTTGTTGTTGTGTGCCTTCAAGTCATTTCTGACTTATGGTGACTCTAAGGCATTTTCATGGTGTTTTCTTGGCAAAATTTGTTCAGAGGAAGTTTGTCATTGCCTTCCCCTGAGGCTGAGAGCAAATAATTTGCCCACAGTCATGCAGTGGGTTTCTTGGCCAAACTGGGAATTGAACCCTGGTCATCAGAGTCATACTCCAGCACTCAACCACTATGCTACACTGGCTCTATGCTGAAGTTTAAAAGCACAGAGCCTGTTGTCAGCACCTTGGATAGCTCCTTTGTAGCTTTTTTAGATTGAAAACTGCAGTGGAGTCACATTCCCCTGATGCTGACATTGGAGCCACTAGCCTCCATGGCCCACCACTCCTACAGATTATTATTTTATTCATTTATATCCTGCCTTCCATTCCCCGATCCCAGGATGCAAGAGGATTTACAAATGATTAAAACCAGCACAAATGATTATTAAAAAAAATAATCCGTAATGTATGTGCATAAATTACTGAATTACACAAGCCTGAAAAACTGAGGTCATAAAAACTTTTTAAAATATATGCTTGTTTTATAGAAATTTGGCATTCTAAATCCAAAAATGACATCAGATTTTTTCCCATCATGTGTGGTTTTTTCACAACTTGTTTTGATGTTTCTGTGTTATATGACTGAATGAAATGATCCTGCAATATTCATTGGTGGTCTCCCATCCAAACACTAACCAAGGCTGACCCTGCTTAGCTTCCAAGATCAGACAGGATCTGCTGCCTAGAGGGTATAGAAGTAATTTCAACTGAATGTAGAGAATGTTGCAAACAATTCACTTGCACTAGGGTTTGTTCAAGAGAAATAAACTTGTATGTGAATGTTACCCTATCCATTCTTACCAAAATTGATTTTTAGTTGATAATATTTACAGTCAACTGTATCTAATGATTTTCCTTTCCTTTCCTTTCCTTTAGGAGTCAGAAGGAATGTGTGATAGTGGTTTCCAAAACACATCTGGAGACCTCTGGATCCTAGGAGATGTGTTCATAAGAGAATACTACAGCATTTTTGACAGGGCAAACAACCAAGTTGGATTGGCAAAAGCAATCTAGAATAACTTTAAACAACAGCAAGTGTTGTAATTGCTTAACTAATCAGCTTATTAAGATTGCATTTTAATGTTACAGTAATGGCTTTGAGCTAATGAAAGCAACTTTAATTATGTCCTTTTAAAAACACTATCTGTCTGACAACTTCAAAGACAAGTTGTAATTGGTAGCAGTGTTTCTGATCTCATTTGTCTAAAAGAAATAAAATAATACTGTCTCCAAACTATGATTTGAACAGTAGCCTGTCATTAATAAGAGTAAAGTGTTTTTTCATAGTTCATTGTAGAAATGAGTAGGGAAAAACTCAGTTCAAGCAAGAAAGGAACTGTCTGTTGGACTCAATAAGCTGGGTCTTGCATAGCTACATCTCTGTAGATATATTTATTGATGTTATCTCCCAAATCTACCATCTAAACAGTTGAGTCCACACACAGAGAGCCATTTCCATGTTGGTGAAGATTGGGGACATGAACAGGGATGCTTTCAGTTCTTTTACCAGATATACCTGCAGAACAAATGAATGCAAGCATGCGTGTTCTGAATATGTATGCCTATCAGGGAT
This sequence comes from Phrynosoma platyrhinos, assembly GCA_020142125.1. NCBI lineage: Eukaryota > Metazoa > Chordata > Lepidosauria > Squamata > Phrynosomatidae > Phrynosoma > Phrynosoma platyrhinos. The sequence continues at coordinate 205,263,803 of CM034706.1, read as the reverse complement.
TTTGCAACTTTGGCAAGTAGTGTGTCAGATAAATTGGACTCAAAAACTTGTATTCACATAGAGTTTACACAGAACTCTTTAAAAGGGGACATTTTATTGAACGTACAGTAATCAAGATATACACAGTAGTTGCAAATATTATGGTGGCTCTTCCCAAATGACAAAGGCATATGAACAAAAGCAAACTAACAAGGCTGTGGGGGAATTAAAAGTAGTTTGGAATTAAAAGTAGTTTGAAGCTGTAAAGGTTGCTAGTTGGGAGAGAGATGACAAAAAGAGGTTTAAGAATAAAGGCAATATAATACTTTCTCTAATGAGCACACACACATATACACCATGCTCACAAAAGAGAGAGAGAGTTTAGAGGAACTGTAATGTAGAGGGAAAGTACTTCCCAAAAGAGAGATTTAAAATATTGCCTCCCTTTGGTCCTGCTTGGATCTGCGAGGAGCTAAGGAGCCCTCCTGGCTGGAGCAATGCAGGGGAAGGAGGACAAGCTAACCAAGTCCTCTACATCAGAGCCGGGAGTTTGAGAAAGAGAATAAACTAATGAGATTCTCTAGCCAAAATAATAGATGTCAGCTCAGAATGGGGCCTCCAAGGAAGAGGCAGACAGCTCAACTTTTTATTCTAGTAGACTCCACACCAGAATAGATCACTTTTTAAAAAGTATCTCAGGCCTATGTATGACATTAGAATTTCACTAAAACAAAGGGGCTTCTTTAAACAAAAGTGTCCACCTTGACTTTCTGAGGCACAATATGTAGGTTAGCCTAGATCAGGGGTAGGCAACCTTTCCCCTTTAAGGGCCGAGGGACTTCAGCTCCCAGAAGCCTCAGCCATGTTGGCCAATAGTCCCATGTTGGCCAATAGCTCCTGGGATTCTGGGAGCTGAAGTCCCTCGGCCCTTAAAGGGGAAAGGTTGCCTACCCCTGGCCTAGATGGTAATGGTTCAGACAAGCAGCCATTTAAGAAAGGCATTACAGATGTCAACCACTCTTGCCCCAAAGGTGACATTTCCTATCAGTGTCATTTCTTGTCCATAATGCCACATGCTGGTAGAGGTAGAACCTTGTTTGGGGAGGATACTCAGTATTTTGGTTGTTTAATTAGGAAGCTTAAGTAAACTTGGTGATGATGGATAATGGAGTTTAGCAGAGGTGATGGATACAAGATTTGACCATGAGAGGCCTTTCCCAGTTAACCTTTGCCTTCCTAGACAAGAGTCTTCCATTTTTGAGCATACACATGTACATCTCAGGAGGGGTGTTGTACAGATCTGGTTGTCTCCTAACAGCATTTCTCCTGTAGTTGGACCTGCAGATGCCTGCCACAGCACATCCAGCTACAGGGGGGAAAACTGTACACTTCCCAATTCACCCCTCGCCCCCACATTCCAGCAATATGTTAATGGCCATATGGGGAAAGGGGCAGAACTGCTTAAAATGAAACCTTAGGACAGATATTTGGTCATTACTTGGTCTGAACTGGTTTAAGCTACGAAAAAAGCTATGTAGAAAGTATATTTATATGTCTTTCTAACATTACCCAATAATTGTATACTGTGATGAACTGAAGAATTTGCATCATATATATGGCAACCATGCTAACTCAGAGGAGTCAGACCACATTCCCCATCACTCCAACCAGAAGACATGGCTGTATTAGCCACACATGACAGGATATCTAGTCTAATACATTTGATCAGTACCCGATTGGGAAAGAATGATGAAAGATTTAGAAACTCCTAACACATAATCAGATCTAAGCAGGAATGCAAGCAAAAAACAGGATTGTCCCCACCACTTCCTTTTGGTCTTCCCTTCTTCTTTGGTTCACACCCTAAAAAACTGAAGTGTGTCATCCTTTAAAAGTGATTTACTTGGCATTTTCAATATATGAAGAACATTGAAAGCTGCCTTATGCATACCTTACCAGCATGATTCAGCCCATTGGTACATCTATCTCTGCTTGATCAACTCTGACTAGCAGTAGATCTCCAGGGTTTCAGGTATAATTTTTTTCTTAGTTCTACCCAGAAATCCCTGATATTCCTTAATGGTCTCCCAATCAAGTACTAACTAGGTCTGACCCTGTTTAGCTGATGAAATCAGATAAAATTAGATGTGTTAAGGGTGTTAGGGTGCAGTATGTTGGAGTGTGGATTTGATCATCTATTCATATTGCAATAGAGAGCTCTTAGTGAGTCTTCTGATTCCTTCACCACATGCTCTGCCTGCTGGTTAAGTTTTCATCAGACAATCACTTCAACATCAACCTAATTGCCACTTGAATCATATGCTTTAATCTTAAACATCATGGAAAATTCAATGATGATGATGAGGATAATGCCAAGTTATTATTTTATACATTTCCAGCAATTCCTATACATAATCTTATAAAAGCCCTGTTATAAGGGCAATATGGTGTGTGTGAAAAGTAAAGCAAGTAATCACTTGATACTTGCAATAGTTGAATCCTGGACTGGAAAATAGTCTGTCTTCTAATAGACTCACAAACTGCATGTTGGCCTTGGCAAACCACAACTGACTGGTCGAGTTGCTGAAGGGACTGGCCTCTGAAGTTGAGATACGTACCCCCATGCTCCTTATCTGTCCTTAATTATGCATCACCCATCCTAAGATTTTTCTTAAACACGATAACTTGGCTTAAGCCCTCTGTCAAAAGGAAGCAGATAGTTATTATTTACACATATGGGGGATGTAGTTGATTCCCAACCCTGGTGATATAGGCAATCTCTCTCCACTGTTCTAAAGTTAAAGAGAGAAAAAGCTCATAGTAGGAGAGAATGCTTAGAAATCATAATCTCTGGTTTGGTATGTCAGTTGAAACGCAAAGAACAATGAGCCATCAGAAAAGAAGAACTGTTAAGATATGAAAAATGACTAAATCTGTCCAGATTCACTTTGTTGTATTGGGGCATGAGGAAATTAATGTGAAGAATATTGGATCAAGGTTCTTTTCCCCATTCCACTGACTGTTGTGGTGCTGAGCTAGTGCTTTGTTCATTTTTCTGCAAAAGAAAAAAACAAGACCATAATATTTGCAACATGCCTTAAGTAAGATGCAGTCCTCATAGTATAGAATTCTAGTGGCTTTAATTTACAGTTGGACCAGTTGCTTCCACATATAAAAAGAAATAAATGAGGCACTTTCAATACTTCATGAAAACAACCATATTATGAAGTCACATCATCCATGAAAATTGACAGCTCTAATGAAATCAGATGAAATCAGAAATGACACCAACATTAATTTCCAAATCTGTCAGTTACAGAACTTTCTGTGCAATACTGGGTCTCTAAAATACTTTCACAAAGTATGTGAGGCATAAATTTTAATTATTTTATTATGATTTTAGGTTTGTTTTGCTTTGTTAAATTCTCTAATGCTAAACTCTTGACTCATACCAGAATTTCATGTCTTTTTGTCTTATTGGCTGGAATCCAGCAAGGGGAGATTTAGGTGTATCATATATCTAAAGGCATTTGCACACAAGGCTAAAAAACTGAATTTTAACAGAATTTTAACAGTCCTTGGCTGGCCCAACTCTCCGGGTGATTGACAGGTCTTCCAACCAGTGGCTGATGCAAACGTAGAAGAGGAGGGCCTGGAGGTAGCCCAACAGGCATCTCTCTGGCAACCATGGTGGACCACAAGTTCACTATTTTTGTTCTGGTGGAGTGGCCTTCTGAACCCTTGGCAGGGAGGCAGGTAAGAAGTGCTGCCATTGGGGGCAATGGGACTTGTGCATCCCTGCATTTTGGTATCCATGGGGCTGACTATAATTATGCACACACAGCAAAATGAAAAAAAATAAACCAACCAACAAGCAGGTGCTAGCTTGCTTTGAAACAGCATGTAGGAGGCAGAGAAATATCAGGCCACCTCATGGCACCTCATGGCTGTAATGCTAGAATTGAAATGAAGAAGCTTATCACATTCAAGGATGGGTGTCTAAGCACCGCAGTTGTGTAAAAGAAAATAAGTGTGATAACAATTGTTTTCAAGGAGGTATGTTCCTATTTCTTTTCATAACACAATTACCATGAGACAAGAGTCTGGTGTGATCTGTGCAGCTACCTTTCCCGTTGCTACCTCAACCCCCCCCCCCCCCACCTTGTAGACAGAACAAACCTCACTCAACATGGCCATTTTCTTGTTTTCAGAGAGTAGAGCATCAGTGGGAACATGTCCAGATATTTTCCTGCACTGCAACAACATCTATAGGGGCCTCCAGAGGCCACTGGCGTATCCCCATAGATGACATCCTTGCAATGCGTGCAGCTACAGGAAAACAGCTGGATACATTCCTTCTGATCCTCTTGCTCTCTGAGAACATGGAAATGGGTGTGTTGGAAAGGCTGTGCTGTTTAAAAGGTGGATTGGGGATTATTCATATCATTGCTATTTTGATTTTAAAAATGGTTAATGCATCTGCCTTACCATAGGACTGGTAATAGGAACACTTGACAAAGTATTATCAGAAATGGGAAGCTTGATCTTTCTGCTGCAACAAATCCAGCGCCGGTATGTCTCTCTTACCTGAAGATCCAAAATATCAAATCACCAGTAAATGCTGTCGCTATACTGCCACTGTACCTGCTTTCTTACAAAAATGCTTCTCTTGCCTACTTCTGGAGGCTATCATGTTAGTGTAAACTTTCTCCTGAACCCATTTTATTGCTCCTTGTCAAACCTCTTTCTATTGTCTATGATTTCCTTTCCCTTACATTCTATACATTTCTCTTCTACTTGCTTTCCTCTGTCCATATTTACAGCCAAGATCCTGCATCAAACACATAGGACTTTATCACTCGGCGAAAAAAGACGGGAGCATAGCACTATGCTCCCATCAATATCATGCAATAACGGGAAGATTTTCACACAATGTTATATGATGTCACCATTATTGCACAATTATTCCATGAATAAAGCAGCAAAATCACATCATTTTTTATTCACGGGAAAATTCCATGAATAAAAAGCGGTGTGATTTTGCTGCTTTATTCACAGGATAATTGCACGATAATGGTGACGTTGTGTGAAAATCTTCCTGTTATTGCATGATATTGACAGATGCATAGCACTATGCTCCTGTCTTTTTTCACTGTGTGATAAAGTCCACAAACACAATCATGTAACTTACTTCTGAAACCCACCTTAAAAGCTAGTCAGGTGTCTGAAGTGACAGAAATATATCCTGCTACTGAATAAGGCACTGAGGATCACATAACTAGTTCCTTCTTACCAGCAAGTGACACTGTAATGAGGAGTTGAGACAAGACTGCACAAGGGTCCATGCTTCTGCCCCCCACATTGCTTGTTGAAAGATACCTACTAACATTTTGTCATATTCTCTAATTCCTACTGTATTTTCCTGTCCCTAGAAAAAACCTGTTTTGCACTGAATGTGATTTATACATTACTGATTAAATTGTGCCAACATCCATTCCTTTTGTCCATGTTAATGGGTCAAAAGGACTGTCAAAGTGAGATTTTGGAGTTTAACTCTTCATTGTTGTTCTTGCAATGTAAGTTGTCTGATAGCTGTAGGACATTTTGGAGCCAACATGGTCTTTCAACAATGATCTGCTCTGGGCACATTGGCAAAAGCATCTCAACTTTCTTTCTTTCTTTCTTTCTTTCTTTCTTTCTTTCTTTCTTAGTGCATGACTGGGGGGATTTATTTATTTAGTATTCAATTCACATCCTTCCTTTCTCATGGGACAAAGATGAGAGAGGCACTGTCTTTTTGTCAGAGGCACACAAAAAGCTTAGGGAACGAACTCTGACTGTCACTCCTGATTTTATCTTGTAACATACAACTTCACATTATATTGGATGCTTCTGCTTTACGTGCTGCTGTCTCATGTTTCATACATCACCTTTTTGTTGAGCAAGCAGTGCACAATGAAGATGAAAATTCCCTGTACACTGTTGGTGATGGTGAACAGGTATGCCATAACAGTAGCCAGTGGACCATATTGAAAGAGGCCTAGGCACCAAGTCACACCCAGGATGAACACATGGGCTACAGCCTTAAGTATCAGAGACCTGCAACAAAGAAAAGCAATGGAATGGACATCAGTACTAAAGGGAGTCTGTATTTAAGCCAGCATGAGACAATTCCTTGTTCGGCAATGATCCCTGAAGTTATACGTCTCCTCATCCATGGTAGAAGGATACCAAAGGCTCCTTTGCTAGCAAGACAGGCTGACAGATGGGAAAAGCTAAGACCAACTCTAGCATTTGAATTTTTTTTTTATTTTTTTACCAGAACTAAATTTTATATTTAGCTCAGTGACAAACTTCAAGTATGTGCTTGGAATTTTGCATAGCAATACAATACAATTTTGATAATGTTAATAAGGTGGGTAAATGGCTATCATAAAGATTAAAGAGAAGGAAAGAAACGAGACAGATAGATAAAGTAAAGAAAAATGAAGAGGTTTTTACCCAGCAAGAAAAGGTTCTAGAGATTTTTTATGAATATTATAAAGATTTATATAAACAGAAAATGAGCTAAAATGAGAAGTCTTCTGAATTCCTGGAGAAGGAGAATTTGACAAAATTAAACAAGGAACAAAAGATAAATTTGGAAATGGAAAACATGATAGAAGAAATAGAAGAGGCTAAAAGTTGTAGCAAAAATGGTAAGTCGCCAGGACCGGATAGATTCCTTATAGAATTTTATAAAATGTTCAAAGAGGTATTAAGTGGCCCATTGCAGTTAGTAATGAACAATATTTTAAAGGGGAATATACCAGAAACATGGAAAGAAGCTGAAATTATCCTAATTCCAAAAGAAGATAAAGATTTGATGGAGCCAGCAAATTATAGATCTATATCCCAACTTAACAACAATTATAAAATATTTGTGTTAGTATTGGCCAGAAGACTTAATTGGACTACCAATGGGCGGTATAAAAATAAAATTTATTATTATTATTATTATTATTATTAAAAATTACTTAGAAATACTAATTGATGAGGATCGGAGAGGGTTCCTTCCAAAAAGACACATGAAAGATAATCTGAGATATATCCTAAATATTATAGAGTATTATGAAAGGCGCAATGATAAAAAATTAGGACTGATATTTGTCGATATGGAAAAAGCATTTGATTCGGTTAATTGGCATGCCTTGTTAGAGATTTTAGGAAATATGAATATGGTGCAACATTTTAGGAATTGGATAAAACGAATTCATGATAATCAAAAAGCAAGGATTAATATTAATGAAGAACTGACTAAATCAATATTGATTGATAAAGGTACTAGGCAGGGTTGCCCACTGTCACCCCTATTGTTTTTGATAATAGAATTGCTGATAAAAAAGATAAAGGAGAATGAGAATTTGCAAGGGGTGAAAATTAAACAATTCACCTATAAGATAAGAACGTACACTGACAATGTGGTGATCAATTTGGAAAACCCAAATCAAAATATAGAAATATTGATGTCATTGTTAAGAAAATTTAGGGATTATAAAGGGTATAAAATTAACAAAAACAAATCAGCGATAATAACAAAGAACCTAAAAGCAGATGAAGAAAAGGAATTACAAGGTATTGTGGGAATAGAAATTAAAAAGAAAGTAAAATATTTGGGAATATGGATTTCAAAAAAACTAATGAACTATTTGATAATAACTATCAGAACCTATGGAAAGAGATCAAAAAAGATTTAGGAAAATGGAAAAATATCAATTTGTCATGATTAGGGAGGATAGCAGCAATTAAAATGTCTATTTTGCCAAAGTTTCTTTTCCTGTTTCAAATGATTCTGGTTATAAATTCTAATAAACCATACAAAATTTGGCATAGAGACATTGCAAAATATATTTAGCAAGACAAAAGACCAAGAATTAGATTAAAAATACTTCAAGATGCACAGGAAAGAGAAGGTTTAGCAATTCCAAATTTACAATTATATTCAGAAGCATGTAGCCTTATGTAGATTAGAGACTGGATCCATTTGCAAGACAGAAGGCTTTTAGAATTAGAAGGGGAAGGATTGAAATGTGGGTTACATGCATTTCTAGCATATGATAAAGAGAAAGCAAACCAAGCAGTTAATAATCATTGCATAAGGAAAAATCTTTTGTCAGTGTTGAATAACTGAATAGCTGGGAGAGGATAACGCTATTATGTGGACGCAGGCCCTCCTGGCCGGGTACTCTGTCAGTGAGCAGGTAAGGGGAATTGTGGGGGGGGCGGCGGCGGAGTGGCTCTGGTTCAAAAAAACAACCTTACCTTGACCAGGATACCTCTCCGGAACACAGCCCACTTCGAGTGTATGTACCTGAGCCTGAAGACCAGGGATAGTTTAGGAATTCTGTTAGTATACCAACCACCCCATTGTCTAGCAGACTCCCTAACCAAGCTGACACAGCTGGTCTCAGAGTTACTGCTGGAGTCGCCCAGACTTTTAGTTTTGGGCAACTTCAACACTACACTCGAGACCAGTTTATCTAGTTTAACAGGTGCGGCTCATGAGTTCATGGAATCCATGACAAACATGGGCCTATCTCAACTGGTTATTGGGCCTCTCACTGTGTGGGTCATACCCTCGATGTGGTCTTTATTACAGAACAGGAATATCCATGGGCGGAGATAATAAACATCTCTGCACTGTCATGGACGGATCATTTCCTGGTCAAGGCAGAACTAAGAACCACTGTCCACCCCACTGGGGGTGGTGGACTTATTAGAATTAACCTCAAAGGCTAATGGAGCCAACTGGATTCCAGAAAACCCTAGAAGGTTTAGTGGTTGGTAACGCTGGTGCTTCTGTTGAAGTTTTGGTCAATACCTGGAACACCAACCTCACCAAGGCTATTGACACAATCGCTCCCAAGCGTCCTTTCCAACCTGCTTCAAATCGAAAGCCATGGTATACAGAAGAGCTGAGGAAGATGAAGTGGGTTGGACAATGACTGGAGTGCATCTGGCGGAAAACTTGACTCTTATCTGACAAGATTCATCATAGGAACTTTCTTTGTTCCTATCGAGAGGCAATACATGCAGCACAGAAATCTTTCTACTCTGCACATATTGCATCTGCAGAGTCCCATCCAGCAGAGCTGTTCAGGGTGCTGGGGGAGCTGATGCACGTTCCATATGTGCAGAACCCTCTACTTAACCTGACAATGGCCTGCTTAACTACTTTTTTGCAGATAAAATCTCAGATAAAAGCTGACTTAGATGCCAGTGTTGTATCAGAATCAACTGAGGAGGTCACCAGCAACTCCGTTAGTGAAATTATACTGGATTGATTTCAGTGTGTAAGTATCAATGACATGGACAAGTTCCTTGGAAGTGTGAGAAAAATTACTTGCCCTCTCGATCCTTGCCTGTTGTGGCTGGCCGTCCGGGGGGGGGGTGCACTGAGGCTACTCCTTATGGATATTATTAATGCATCCCTCAGGAAGGGTCTTATCCCATTTTGTTTGAAAGAAGCGGTGGTTAGGCTGCTTCTGAAAAAGTCTTCCCTAGACCCCCTGGATATGAACAACTACAGGCCAGTCTCTTTGTTACCTTTCTTAAGCAAAGTGATCAAGAGGGTGGTGGCTCTTCAACTCCAAGCTGTCTTGGAGGAAACCAATTTATCTAGACCCATTTCAAACTGGCTTTAGGATGGGATTTGGAGTTGA
>CM034706.1:205242494-205254023 GCA_020142125.1 Phrynosoma platyrhinos | reverse complement strand
GACCCTGCTGGTGCTCTTAGACCTCTCAGCAGCCTTTGACACAATAGACCACAACATCCTCTTGGATTGCCTGAGAGAGTTAGGAATCAGAGGCACTGCTTTGCAGTGGTTCCATTCTTTCCCTTCAGGCAGATTCCAGAGGGTGTTGCTCGGGGACAACAGTTCCACTAAAAAGGAGCTTAAGTGTGGCATCCCTCAAGGCACCATCCTGTCCCCAATGTTGTTCAATATATATGAAGCTGCTGGGAGAGATCATCCGGAGGCATGGGACGGGGTATTACCAGTACGCTGATGACACCCAGATATATTTCTCCATGCCTCGGTTGTCGGCTATGACTTCAGATAGCGTCTCTCCTCTTAATGACAGTCTTAGGGCAGTAATGGGCTGGATGAGGAAAAAACGATTGAGATTGAATCCAGATAAAACGGAGGTACTAACAGTAGTGGCCCCAAAACCAGGTATTGGGATACAGCTTCCAGTCCTGGACGGAGTCACACTCTCTGTGAAGGACTGTGTTCACAGTCTGGGGGTGCTCCTGGACCTGTCACTCCAGAAGGTTAATCAGGTAAATGTGACGGTCAGGAGTGCCTGCTATCAGCTTCAGCTGATTTGCCAGCTGCGCCCTTTCCTGGAAGTGAGGGATCTTGAAACAGTAGTACATGCGCTGGTGACCTCTTGTTTGGATTTCTGTAATGCCCTCCACATGGGGCTACCCTCGTGCTTGGTTCAGAAACTTCAATTAGCTCAGAATATGGCAGCCAGGCTGGTTTAGAAGAGACCATATTTCACTGGTTCTGAAAAGACTTCACTGGCTGCCGATTAGTTTCCGGGCTCAGTACAAGGTGTTGGTTATCACCTTTAAAGCTCTACATGGCTTGGGTTCAACCTATCTTCAGGACCATCTCCTTCCATACAATCCTACACATACAATTTGGTCCTCTGGGAGGAATTTGCTTCAGCCTGTTAAAACTAGGCTGTCTTCAACCTCCCAGAGGGCCTTTTTGGTAACCGCTCTCAGATTATGGAACGGCCTGCTGGACGAGATCCATCAAACTACCAGGTTAGACAGCTTTAAAATAGCTGTGAAGATGGATTTCTTCCAGCAGGCCTTTCCTGACTAGTTTCCCGGCCAAGGAGCAAGTTTATTCTCTCCCCCACCCGCTGCTACATTAATTGCTGGTGGTCTGCCTGCTATATTGCCTTTCCTTTATTGTTTTATTATTTATTATTTATTGTTAATTGTTAATTTTTGCTTTAATTGTTTTAATTTTTATCATGTTTAATACTATTTTAAGGTTGGGTGGGTTTGGGAGGGTACATTGTGATATTTTATCGATGTAAGCCACCTTGATTGCTTCGGCAGAGGGGCAGGATAGAAATAAATTTTATATAATAATAATAACAATAACAATAATAATAATAATAATAATAATAATAATAATAATAATAAATATAAGGGAAGAATAATGTGTAAATTTCCAATGTGGTTATCGCCCCAAGAAGCTATGTATGGAGAAAAGAAATGGTTTAATTATAGTGAAATAACAAAAAAGTATATGGGGAAAATCAAGATTAAAACACAAGAACTTCAGAAAATAGGATTTGATTTAGGATGGTTTGCATGTAGACAAATTTACAAAAGGACTATGATAGATCTAAAAAAATTGGGGCAGAGGAAAAAAGTCAGATTTCGAAATAATATTGTGTGATGGAAACACAAAGATAATAGCGAAGCTGTATAAAAAGCTACTAGAATTAGAAATGGAGGAGGAAATAATAAAGGACACAATGATAAAATGGGCAAGATATATAGGATATAATATACAACTCGATCAGTGGGAAAAAATATGGACTAAAGGGATAAAATATATGGCATCACAATCCATAAGAGAAAATTGGTATAAAATTTTCTTTCGATGGTATTTAACACCAGACAAATTGGCAAAGATTTACAAAAATAGGAATAATAAATGCTGGAAGTGTGGAGACACAGCAGAGACATTTATACATTGCTGGTGGACATGTAAAAAGGCAAGAAAGTATTGGGAAATGATTAGGTTATCAATCTGTTAAATATTACAGATAAAATTAGAAATGAGGCCTGAAAGCTTTCTACTAGGAATGTTTGACGGTGATGTGGAACAGAAACATGGAAAAATACTATTTTACATGACCTCTGTGGCAAGAATATTATTTGTGAAAAAGTGGAAATTGAAAGATATTCCTGGAAAAGAAGATTGGATAATGAAATTATTGGAAATAATAGAAATGGGCAAATTGACACAAATACTAAGAAACAGATCAATAGATAAGATGGATAAGGGCTGGCAATTAATTTTGAAATATATGAAGGAGCAGTGTTGTATTGTAACTTGTGCTGGCCGAATGGCCGTAATAAAGAAATTGATTGATTGACTGATTGATTGAAGGAGCAATGGGAAAATGTGATTTTGATTGATTAGAAAGGATATCAAAATTTTAATCAGGTAAAATGTACTGTTATATAAGATTAGATAAAAGTAGCAAGGACAAAGGAATAGATATGTTAAAGGAGAGTAAAATGATAAGAGAGTAAAAGAGGGAAATAGAGTCTGTAGTTAAAGAAGAAAGTAAAAGAAGTGAATAAAAGGGATACAACAGGATGGATAAATAGTAAGAAGGAAAGAAGTCAAAGAAGTGGAGAGTGAATACTGGAGTTTTAGGTAAGAGTGCGAGAAGTAGATAGTTAAATAAGGAGTGGATGTTTAATTGGGGTGAAAGGGGTAAGTGTGAATGAGGTAGGTGAAGAAGGTTGGAGAGGGGGAGAGTGTATAGGAAGAGAGGTTAAGGATAGTTAAGGGAAGGGAAGGTGAAAAAAGAAAGTAAGGGGGAAGATTGAGGGGGAGAGGAAGATGAAGGAGGAAGGAGAAGGTGGAAAAAGAGAGAAAAGAGAGGGGAAGGAGAAGAGAAGGTGGGGAAAGAAGGAGGTAAGGAAGGTATAAAGTAGACAAGAAATTTTGAATGCAAAATAGATGAGGAGCACATGGGTGTATAAATATGCTGGTATGTTTTGTTTTATTGGGAGTTTGTTAATTATATGAAATAAAAAAAATTACAAATCCAGAATTTCCCATTCCTGGAATAGTCCTAAGAACAGATAACAACCTCAAAAACTAAAGGCATTAATTTAAGATATTCTGGTGTAGAGAAGCAGGATTTCAAGAAATTGGAAACTGGGAGAAGCTTTCCCCTTGCTTGCTATATTACCCTGTAACAGAAATAAAGGTCTGTGTGCTAACAGCCCACAGCCTTGGTTTCTAGCAGAGCAAAAAGCAAGAGAGGGGACGGTTGATCAGGTTACAAACACAATTTATTGTGTACACAGACCCAAAAGGATTTGGCATTCCAAGCTTCTGGGCCAGGAGCAAAGGAAAATGTCTTCTGTTTTATACCCCCCCACACACAAACAAAGAAGTCCAATTCCCACATACTATTGGATGCTTAAACTTTAAACATATAGAATCCTAAGCAATGAGAGTTCAAAGTTCAAAATACATTATAATATGCTTAAGATACCATGTTACCATGTCAACCACATACCAAAATTCCTTATCAGAACCAGGGGCCCTTAGCACAGTGTCTTCCTTACTGGCTATGATTTATTATGGCTGTCATGGCCCACTCTGGCTCCTCATGAAGGTCTTTAATGCATTAGGTTCCTCAGATGGTCAAGCTGTATCTAAACAACCCTCTGGCATTCCATTCCTTCTCAAAGAGGCCTCTACTTTCAAACTCTCCCAGAATCCTCTCAGTGTGGCTAACTTGACATCTTTTCTACATTTCTAACACAGTTGGCTACAATATATTGATTATAGAAACTCTTCCATCTCAACCCTACACATCTATACCTCAGTAAATAAAGTAGTTGTGTACCTGGATGTTATTTTTGTAACAGAAACTTTAGTACCAGAGGAAGAAATAATATGGAAATAATAGGGATCTGTTCCTACCCCGCAAAACACAAGAGCAGTTCAACATCCTTCAGCAAACTTTTCATTCAAAACTAACAATATGTACATGTAAAATGAAACAACCATGTCAGATAAACCTTGCTTAAGTAAGCAAAAAGATTTTTAATCTTCTTGAGACCACTTGAAGGCCTCTTCCACAATGTATCCAGGGATGACTTTTGCTTTCAACAGCCTCCACCTTGTAAAAGTATTCCTGTTTTGGTGGCCAAATATACAGCTCTATGTTTTTAAAATATGCTGTGGAGGGCCTGGAGAGGCTGGCTGGCTTCTCCTTTTCTTTCAGTTTTGCTGTTCACACATGCTCAGTAAGGGATTCTGAAGAATGATGCTTTTTACCTTGCCTATTGTAGGCAGGTAAATACAGCTACACTAGGATAGCTGAAGCAGAAATCCATTCTTTCCCAGTTTAGTCTTTATTGCACTGATGACTGCAGACACATTTTTGCAACTGAACGTCTGTTTGTCCAGCCCTGCTTCATCATTCTCTCAACTCAGATGCTTCTTAAGAAACTTTCCAGCTAGATAGAGGACCAGAAGGAAAGGGAGGGGGGCAGGAGGGCTGGGAAGCCATAAAAAGTCTTTGTGAAAAGCAGCTTCTTTGTTGAGGCTTTGTTGATGGTGGTATGCCTATATCTCTGTAATGTAAGTCACCTGAACATGTGACAGCACTTTGTATGTAGGATGTGATGGTTTTTGCAAAATGTAGGCACCAGGAACAAAAGTGGAGATAAGGAAGGATTTTCTCCTGAATGAGAGGGAGAAATGAGAGCATCGCTGATGCTTTCTGAATGCTTTCTCTCCCCACAACTCTATACTAGGAATGGGACAGATATTTAAATGCTATGGTTCCATTCTATAGAATCCTGGGATTTATAGTTTTATGAGGCATCAGCACCCTTTGGCAGAGAAGGCTAAAGACCTTGTAAAGCTACAAATCCCAACAAATCCCAGGGTTCCATAGAATGAAGCTACAGCACTTAAAAAGTGGCATCAAACCACATTGTTTTTACAGTGTGGATACACCCTCTGGTTTACAGAAAAGCATTTTGTACGTATATGTTCCCAGAAACCCTTCTTCTAACTATTATGTAATATCTTCCGAGCAAAGCTTTAAGAGTGAAAACGCTCTGAAATATTTCAACAACTTTGGTGTCAGTTATTTAGCTATTTTAAAATCACCAGTAGTAATTGGCCTCCTAAATTTCTGCACATCTTGCTTTGTAGTTTGTCTTACCTGGTATTTCTGAGGGTGGTTACCTCTGTATTGAGAGATCCAATTTTCTTATGCAAATTCATCAGAATCAGGCAGAAAAGTACTAAGTTGATCTAATAAAGAAAACATGGTACTTTAAGGAAATGATAGATGTTCCAGTAGAAACTATGGAGTAAGATGTTAACCTGAAACAACTGTTAGTGGGGTGATAAAGATTCTTTGTCCATGAAGAAAGGCAAAGAGCAGCCTCACAGATTTTTTTGTGTGTCATTGGAATAATGCTTTCTAATCTATACCAGTGAAAGTATAGGAACTTTCTATCATTTTCATTTCTGTCATGTTCATTTTTCTCTGGGTTCTCTCCCACTTACATTTAGACTGGTTTGCGATTCACCTTCACTCCATGTCAGTGAATCGATTCCAAAATGTCCACTGTTCCCACTATGAAAATGGATCTTTTCATTATTCCCTTATAACCGCTTCTTTTTTTGGCAGGATTGTCATTCCCACTAGTTTGCACCACTTCAAAATGCATGTCAATCATCTGTGCGTCATCGGTGACACAAGCAGCAACATGGTGAGGACGGGGCCATTCCAGGTTCTGAGTGGGGTGACTTTAGTAACTGAGCCTTCCTCTGCCTCTCAGCAACCCAGGCTGCTCAAGCACACCACTTCCCCTTTGAGCAGCCTCTCTCTCTCTCTCTCTCTCTCTATATATATATATATAAATTGACAGGTTATGCGATCCATTGGTTTTGCAACTACTTGCCCCACTGAGATTCAGTCTGCCCATTATTGCAAGTCTGCTGTTAGTCCCTCCCCTCCAGAATGATCCAATTCAGATCTGTTGTTCCCAGTTGTTGAACATGCTTCAGAATCGATTCTTTTCAAAAGAACCACCAAAAAATAGTGTCAGGAAACAGTGGTTTTTGCATTTGACTTGCGTCATTGTGACTGAAACCGAGCACAGTAGGATCAGAACAGGTTTCAAGTGGGAACGACGGTCATATAACCTGATCAACAATTCACTTTAAATCATAGTGGGAACAAGGCCTCTGTTTCCCCTTTTTCGTTTTGTGTCATTTCTACATCAGTTCTTTATGATATACAGTTTTATTTTCATCCTCAAATATTGACAATAAGACTAAGGCCCAAAACACACTGCAGAAATAAATCAGTCTGAGACCACTTTTACTGTCTTGACTCAATGCTAGGGAATCCTGGGAATTGTAGTTTATTGAGGTATCACCAGAGCTCTCTGGCAGAGAAGGCTAAATGTCTCACAAAACTACAATTCCCAGAAATCCCTAGCATTGAACCAGGGTAGTTAAAGCAGTCTCAAACTGGATTATTTCTGCAGTGTGTTTTAGACCTGTTAGGTGCTGGACTAATTTTTTTTGCTTTGTAATTGCACTGGCTTCACCCTATGTTTAGTTTTTGAGAAAGACCACCACATATGCAAATAACTGCCATCACCAGAATACCCCCATCATTCAGGAGACATTTGTTAATCTTACTTAGAGTAGGGCCATTAATTACATCAATGAAATTTACACAAATATTGACTTACCAAAGTACTTGCCAAGGCATCTATGCCAAGTTTCCATTGATGTACACTAGTTGGGTCTAACAATTAGATTTAGACCATTATTTTGTAAATACAAGCCAATTTTACAGGTCTAAGATAACTCTGTGTATTACCTTTAAACTATTTTCTCTAAATTTAAAATGGATTTTAGTGGTGCTGTTTCCAAGATAGTTTGCCACAGTTGCCAAGTGTAAATTGCATTCACAGTAGACCCAGTTAATCAATGAGAAATGAATATCTCAGTACTTATGTTAGCTTCCCTGATTCAATGGATCTATCCTATTTGGGACTAGCAATTAGATTTAGGCCCTTTCTCTCATGTTCTTATTGAAGTCATCTGTATGTCATGATCAGTCACTGGCAGGCAGAAAGTGTAAGACTCTTGTTTTATTAGCACTCTAAGTGATTTTATTTTCATAATGGGTTTTATATGTATTTTTGCATGACATTCACCATTCTGGAAATTCATTTCCCCTTATATAATGCTTTTAGGAATTTTCCCTAAGGAGTTTATCACACGGGGGAAATCCCGTGCGGAAACAGGATTTAAAAGGTGAGGGAAACCCGCAAAAGCGGGCAAATTTTCACACACATCGCTGTTAAAATGAGGTTAACCCGAATGGAAAGTAGTCAGAAACTACTTCTTTTTACTTTTGGAATTTTCTGAAAGTAAAAAGAAGCAGTTTCTGACTACTTTCCGTTCAGGTTAACCCCATTCTAACAGCGACGTTGTCTGAAAATCTAACTGCTTTTGCGTTTTTTCCCCAATTTAAAGCCCCATTTCCGCACGGGATTTTCCCCGTGTGATAAACTCCTAAGGCCTAATTCCCACTATGTTATAAACCAATTTGCTAACCAGTTTGAAGTGGTTTAAATGACCCTTGTTCACACTTGAACTGAATTGCTGAAGTGGTTTGGCGAGGGGCCCCCTGCGCTAAACCCAAATTTAACATGAGTCTTTTTGATGCTAATTTTTTCTGCTTCTTTTGCAATCAATTCAGTGCATGTGTGAACAAGATGTGGATTTCCTATGACGTGATCAGCGATCCACTGAAGAGGGTTGATCTTGAATCAATTTATTAGTCAATGTGGATGATAAGTAAGTTATTTTACAACAAGAAAATGTGATCAGGGCGAATGTATGAACCATGCTCTGCTGTCTAGCCAATCAATTAATTAGGATTGCAAACTGATTTATTTGTAAGTGGGAATGAGGCCTTAGGCATACTTTTCACATATATATGACTTTTTTTATGTCTTTTCTTCCTGGAGAACATGATTATGTTATTTTGAGAGATGTGAATAACTGTGTTCTGGTTTGCAAATTAATTTGGGAAGTAAAACCAAACACAATTCTTCCTTTCCTGCAAAGTGAAAAGAAAATCTTGCATAATGTTGAAAATTAGTAGCAGTGTAGACACAATGAAAAAAATTAAACTAACTCTTAGGACCCAAGAGAAATATATGATTGGGACTGTTCCAGGACTGAACTCTATATATTTCAGATCCAACATTTTTGGGAAACTTGTTAGTTGGTGAATTTGACCCTGATTTCCATTCTAGCCAGAATTCTGTTTTTCAACCTATAAGGGATTTCCCCCGTTTAACGGTTATACAACAGAGAGATGTTCAACAAGACCAAGATGGGGGCAAAAGAAACATCACTGGTTGCTTCACCTCCTTCCTTCCTAACCTGTAAAATTGCAGGTCTCAATAGGAGAAGCTGGAACTTGTGTAGAGGAAGTTGCAGCTTTTTCCTGTATTTTTTTTTCATAACTTGTTACTTCTGAAAATTTTTCCATCATGATAACTGTGAAGGATATATCATCTTAAAGAAAACAAGCAGCAATAAAATAAAATAAAATAAAATAAAATAAAATAAAATAAAATAACGCATCTGATTTGATTATGTTTGTATTGGGTTTGTGGGGTGTTGTTTTTTTTTTTTAATCCTGTGCAGATGTTTGGGGAAAAAACATCTTTTACTTTGCTGTTATCTGAGAATGAAAGCTAATGTTTACTTACTGCAATTATAGCACAAACAGGTCCCATGAAGCTCCAGATAAAACCTTTTTCAATATGAAGCCAGCAGCTAAGGGAAAGAAATATCAACAGCAGAACCTTAAGAAAATCTTTAAAAACTACAGAATCAGTTTCCCTGTATATGTTGAATATTTGCACTCATGAAAATTGACACATGCCTAACATTAATTTTTCAGTCTCTCCATTCATATTATAGGAATGTGGAGTAAGTCATCTGAAAACACAGAACAGGAATTGTTCTGAATGCAGATTGGGACAATATTTGGCATCTTGAGGCTTAGGAAAAGGAAAAAAAGAATTCTAGGATCTGAAGCAGAATGATGTTTCCAAACACTTCTTGTTTTTGGCAGGATTTAACAGAATTGAAAAGCAGACCATAGTTACCTACTAAGATGTGTGGATACAGTCTTTTTCAGATCAGAATACTGCACTGTTGGAATACTGATTTTTGAAAAGAAATCTGACTTGGTGAGTGCAGAGGTGGGTAGGAACTGAGCTAATATCAATGCCATACATTATTTTGATTTAAAATGATGAAATTGTATATCTGCACTGTTCTGCTAGTTCCTCTTGAAAGTTAGCCCTTGATACCTGTGTTAGCCATAAGCGGCCTTTATTTAAGCGGCCTTTATTTTTACAAGACATTATTTAAAAACTTTAAAGTGAACTGAACATTGGCTACAATGACAATAAACAATAGTATGATAATATGCTTAAGCACTGAGATTTTAATCAGCCAGCCCTACTTAATCCTACTGTGCAACATTACACCATTAGCAACTTCCTACAGCTTAGGCTGCATCTGCACTGCAGAAATAATGCAGCTTGACATTGCTTTAAGTGCCATGGCACAATGCTATGGAGTCCCGGAATTTCTACTTTGTTGTGGCACCAGAGCGCTCTGAAAAAGACAGCTAAATATTTCACAAATCTAAAATCCCAGAATGCCATAGCATTGAGTCATGGCAATTAAAACAGTGTCAAACTGCATATCTCAAAAAACAAAAACAAAAGCCAAAAAACAAACCCTACAAATCTCAGAATTTCACAGCATTGAGCCATGGCTGTTTAAGTTGTGTCAAACTGGATTATTTCAGCAATGTAGATGCAACCCTTGTCACTTACACAGTGCCAGCGATTGAATCACTTAGGACTGACTGTGATAAAGGATGTGCTACAGTTTTAATTATAGAGTCTGATCGGTATGATAGGTATGATCAGATCTGTATAAAAAAAATTGGGAATGAATTCAATTTAAGTAAATGAGACTTTTATGTAACTGTCATCAATTCAATTGATTTACACTTGGGAATAAAAACTGGATTTAGGCCAATAGGGGGTTGCAGACTGCTAGAAATAGTGCAAATTTTAGGGTTAGGGTTAGGGTTAGAGAATCATGGGAATTGTATTTTATTGTAGCACCAGAGCTGTCTTAAAAAAACCAATTCCCATGGTTCCCTAGCACTAATCCTAACCCTAAAAGTGGACTCAATTTGTACTATTTCTGGCAGTCTGCAACCCCCTAATGTGTATAAAATTCTGATGGAAATAAGATATATGATATGTGCATTCCAGATCAAAGCTTGGAGAAATTACTCTTTTGGAAGACCACTCCAAGAATCCTCTAGCAAGAATGGTCACTGGTTGTGGTGGCAGGGGAATTCTTGTTTTAGTCCAAAGCAATAACATCTCCAACTGCTCCAGATGCTTTAAACAACAGGTGCTGAAGTAATATATTTATAGGTTTGATGTGACTTTGTTTGTCTTTTACTAAAAAGTTACATGAAAACTTGCACTTACTGTTTATGAGTCCCATAGCCCTCAGGAACACTTGCTGCAGAAATGGCTACTATCACAGCAGGGAGCCCATAGCCACAAAAGTACATAGATATCTTCATTCGCTTGCTGGCGCCACTGTAATTTGCAACTTTCAGATTCCTGACAATAAGGTAGAGATTCACACCTTCCAAGAACATCCACACAAAACAAGCCAGGAATAGATACTGCAACACTCCAGCTATGACAGAACACAGGATCTGGATCAGAAACAGAAGAATCAAAATATAGGCTTTGAATGGAATTCTACAAAGGAGCACTGCAGTGGAGCAACTCAATACTCCAAACAAATCCATCGGAGCAACAAAATATCTTAAATCCTATGGAGAAATCAGAAAAAAGTAACTGTTCCACAAGGCATGGATTTACAAGAGGCATAATTTAAAAGAAAGGAGATCAGGCTTATGGGGAATTCAAGTCTACCCTTTCAAAAGGATCATAAGATATAATGGTCCTGATCACCACTAAGCAGTCTTCCTCAATTTGGTGCTCTCCACATGTGCTGGACTACATCTTGTGCTGAAAATGCAAGTGTATTTTAATCAAACACACCTGGAGGACACTGTGCTGGAAAACCCTGACATAGGATGTATGAAAGCCTTATTCTTCATTCAGCAGTGGTCGTAGCACATTATTACCAGTGTTAGCAATAGCAACAGCAAATACATTTCTATATCGCTTATCAGTGCACTTAAGCAGTTTACAATGTGTAAGCTAATTGCGCCTAACAAGCGGGTACTCATTTTAGCAACCTCGGAAGGATGCAAGCCTGAGTCGAGCTTGAGTCCTTGGCTAGTTCTAAGGTCCCTCCACTGGCTGCCCATTAGCTTCCGGGCCT
>CM034706.1:205199827-205219175 GCA_020142125.1 Phrynosoma platyrhinos | reverse complement strand
ACATATAGTTTCTAATGTACAGTGATAAATATATGTAATCCAAAGGTGTTTTCCCATCCTCCATCATGTGATAATTATTACAAGGAAGACACGTATCTGAACCAGCTACTACCATTTCATCCCATGCACATTTACTGGGATGAAAGTCTCACCCTGTTCAGTAGATCTTTGGTTCTTCCTTCTGGACAGTTGTACATAAAACTACAGCCTAGGACTGCAGACATATGCATAACTGTATGAGAAGATCTCATCCAACCCAAGGGGATTTACTTCTGAGCAAACATCATTAAAACTGCCTATCTCACTGAGCTAAAGTGAAGTCTATTTAGTGCAAAAACAGCTTCCTTTTTTTAGTAGCTCAGACTCTGCAGACAAATGTTTCTTTTTAATGATTCAAAATAGGTATGAGCACAATTGGTCCTGAAAGCTGTTTTTGTGGCCAACAGCCCCTCTAGATTCCTCCAACTACCCTTTTTCTTGTTTAAAAATATTAAAAGGTGGATTGAATCTTTTGGACATTTCCAGAAGCAGCAATTAATTTTTTAAATAGGTTGCAGGGGCACCTTGCACTAATATTTTAAAATACCATTAAAAAAAAAAAAACAATGGGGGGGGGGACTTCCAGACATTTCTGGTTGTTTTTGCTTTTGGCATTTTTGGAAGTTTTCCCAGACCCCAGAGTTTCCCAGGGAGTGGAACATGGCCCCTTGGCTTACCATAGTTACCCATCCATTCTTTAATATCATCACCCCTATCCTGCATCTAAACTACCAGGCTGAAACATCTCTAACATTCAAGTGCCTTCAAGAAATCAGGCTGAAAAGTTGGATCCTCTCAACATGATCAAAGGTCATTCTTTCTGCAAAGGCAAAAAATTGGTCCCTGACTTGCTGCAGTTGCTTACCCCTTCTTTAAATGCTGGGCTCATCTACCTTGTCCAGAATACTGACCCCAGAGCTGGCCCAGATTCCCAGTGTTACCTGCACACTCAATAGTGATGCCAGGTAACTATTTACACACTCATCCTGCTGTGACACCTGGTAATGCCTGTGCAAATCACTCCCACTGAGGTCAGAAATGCCCAGCAGGACACATTTGTAAACATCTGCCCAGCATCACCATGGAGTCCTCCTGATTTTTCTGCAAAATTTGGAGCCAAAGGTAAGTTTTTAAAAACCAGTTTGGGCAGGTGTGGAAATGTCCTTCTCTTGTGAAGACAGTCTGCACTCAAATTTGGGATTTGGTCCTGCATCATATAGACAGGTCATGATGTTGATGGGAGAAAACTGGTTTAATTGGCCTGTGTAGACATGCCAGCTGTTAATGATCCTGGATGAATATTGAAGAGGGATAGTGCAATGGAAAACACATTTTCCTTTAAAGAAAAAAAGCTGCCATACATAAAACACATAGCAGTCATTACTTATTTAATGACTCCTTCCCAGAGCCCATGTGCTGTAGTAGTTTAGGGCCTTTGCAGACTGCGAGAAATAGTGCAAATGGAGTCCACTTTAAGGGTTAGGGTTAGTACTAGAGAATCATGGGAATTTTTTTTTCTGAGACATTGAGCCTTCTCTGTCAGAGAGCTCTGGTGCCACAATAAAATACAGTTCCCATGATACCCTAACCCTAACCCTAGCCCTTAAAGTGGACTCAATTTGCGCTATTTCTGGCAGTCAGTGTTTGACTCTCAGAGCCAAGGTACAAATTCCTACTTACTTATGGAAATCCCCTAGGCAAGTCACACTTTCTCAGCTTTATAGAAAGACAATGGCAAACTTCCGCTGAATAAATCTTGCCAAGAAAACCCTATGATAGATGGGCTATAGGTCAGAGTCAATTTGAAGAAACATAATAACTCTCCCCTACCCCAACCCCTATAGAAGAAATTTCTACCTGTAAATTTTCCATCTGCGTAGATAATTACAAATCCAAGACCTAAGAGAGTGATCAAAAGGAAAACATTGCTGTGTTATAAATCCTTTTATTAAAATTTTAAAAAATATTACAGAGTAGCCTGGGCTGAAAATTAAGCAAAAAAAAAAAAAAAAAAAGACACAAAAAAGCAGTAAGCTCTTCTTTACAAAAAAATGTATGCATTAATCTTCAAAATGTTAGAGAACTTTGTCCTTTTGGCAAAAAAGATTTCATCTAAGATTCTTTGCCTGTTCTGTCATGGACCTGCGTCTGCCACTGTCTTCCTTTGCTTATCATTGATTATTCATAATATTTATAACCCTAATTACAAATCACCAGCACTTGTTTCCATTGAAAACAAGGTGTGTCTGAGATTTCAGCTAGATGATCATCAGAGGAGCTTGTTTGCCACAGTGGCAAATTAAAATAAGTCATTAAAATAAGTCGTTGTGGTTTCATGTATGCACAGCAGTCTTTGCCCCCACCTTGCATTCCCTCAGAAATTAGAGGAAACAGGAGGTACCAGATGGTATGAAAAAGAAAACAAAACCCTACATTGCCAATTAGGTTATATGCATATCACAATTTTTGCTCTGCTATGTTTCTCTGGGGGGTCCGGAAAAAATAACCCCAGGGTCGCTTCACTTGAGGAATCAAAATACATCAGGTGAGTGCATCTTTTTTGTCCACACCAGACCATAGTGCTAAGAAAATCTTACTTTCATGCAAAATACAAGGACTTGCTCTATTAGAAAATATATCCTAAAGATAAAATAATTCTGTTACTTAATCTCCAGTATCAGAATTTAAAGTGTCTGTAAAGAATTGCATTGCCATTTATAATTTGTTGGTGATGTTATAGTTCCCTACATCTTTCTCTGGGACTGAGTTTTCCATGGAATGCTTACTTTTTTCTACCTAAATAGTATATAAAAAACCGGGTCAGGCTTTTTGCTCATCTAGCTCTGTATAGTTTACTCTGACAAGTTCTTCATGGTTGCTGACAGAAAAGCCTTTCTCATCACTTGATCCTTTTAAGTGGAAATACCTGCTTGAGCCTGGAAACATTTCCATGCAATACCTTGTGTATGTTAGGAAATTTCCTACTCACCCAGAATAAGATGGCTGAGTGTGTTCCTCATGGTCCTGTTTGCACTGAACAAATGAATCATATCTTCACACTGGTGACTCAGAGTTAAAGCATAAAGGAACTAAAAAGTCCTAAGAGCAGCTTCTTTGAATATGCCATTGCCTTGCACTAAACTTCCTAAAATCAGAAGGAGGGGAGAATTAATATTCATCAGAAGAATATAGTGTTGCAGTTTAGCATATACCCTTATGGCCTGACTTGTTAAAGATATAATAGTACATATTGAGTCAGACCAACTTGTCTACCCTAACTGCAAGTGCCCTCCAAACTCACATGCAACTGATAGGTATATTCCAGCATTGGAGTTTATCACACGGGGGCAATTGGAAGTATAAATGGTGATTAACTCATGATAATCCCGCAATTGCGCTAATGGTTTTCACACGACATTGAGATGGAACATGATTAAAGTGTCATTATGCTGTGAATAACCAGGCAAGAAACAGCAGCAAATCATTCATGAGATTTTCACGTGAATGACTTTTTGCTGGTTATTCACAGGATAATGGCTCTTGTGTTAATCTCATTTTAAAAGTAAAGGTATTCCCTGTTGACAAGGTTGTCAAGTCATGTCCAACCGTAGGAGGCTGTGCTCATCTCCATTACTAAACTGAAGAGCCAGCATTGTCAGAGACTACTCTGTGATCATGTTGCCCAACATGATTGCACAGAACGCTGTTTACCTTTCCACTGAAGTGGTACCTATTTATCTACTTGCATTTGCATGCTTTCAAACTGCTAGGTTGGTGGAAGCTGGAACTAGTGACAGAAGCTCACCCCATCATGCGGCACTTGGGCCTCGAACTGCCAACCTGCTGATCTTGCAATCAACAGAGTCAGTATCTTAACCACTTGAGCCACTACATCCCCTTACCTCATTTTAATCTAGTTTTAATTGCCTTTTAATGTCAGTTGCATGATTTTCACTGGTTAATTACTGTTTAAACGCCAAATTTCCTCCCGTGTGCTAAATTCCATTGTTACCTAACAGACTAACCAAAATGCTAAGTACTGAACATCATTCATGCAAGGTACATGCTAGGTGCTGAATTTACCCCCTTTTGCATGCAAAGCATACACTCTACAATGAAGGAACTAACAATACCGATCTCTACTGTGACATTTCAAGTACAAATGTCCCCTTGTTTACATATGTAAGAAAGAAGAACATTAGTGGCACATTCAGACAAGGTGATAAACTGTTTATATTTTCTCTGTGTAGTCCTCTGAAATTGCACAATGGAGAGTATGATATTTTAATTTTTTTAAAAAAATGGCCCCACCGCCCAACCATTCTAATCTGCAATGTTTAGTAGCTCAAAAAACCACAGATCTTGAATCTGGGCACACTCCCTCCCTCTCTATGGCCCCAATCACACTATGTTATAAATAAGTTTGGAAACCAGTTTAAACGAGGGTCAATCATACTTGCGCTAGTTTATCCCAACCTGAATTTTAGGGGGACCAGCACAAATCCCCCTTAATTCAGTGCTTTTGAAACTGAGGCATTTGCCACATCTTTTCAAAAGCACCAGGGTTTTTTAGGGAGCTGTTAATAGGAACATACTGCCAATCCCATTCAGGGCGCCCAGGAGGGAGGGGTAATGGGCAGAGGTGGGCAGAGGGGCAGAACATACCCACCCCATGCCATAGGTCTTGGCTTGGTGGGAACATGGTGCAGTTTGGTGGGTTTTTTAAGTTTTACAGTTTCTGTGCACCGTTGCATTTGTGTGGCTTCCACAGTTGTTTTGCAGGGATTTCTTGGCAAGGGTTCTTCAGAGGGGCTTGCCATTGCCATCCTCTGAGGCTAAGACAGTGTAACTCCCCCCAAGATGAACCTATTGAGGGGGGTTCTTGGCAAGGGTTGTTCAGAGGGACTTGCCATTGACAAAACAGTGTGACGTACATGCACATCATTTGATTGACATTTTTTTTTTAAAAAGCCTCAAGAACAATTGAAATGGTGGCTCCATTTCAAATTGATACAAATGGTAATGTGAGCATCAACAGGGTTAAATTGCCACAGAGAATTTTGATCAGGGTAGACATAGTGGGAATTTCAATTCAGTTTGCATTATTGAATCTCCCCAGATCTACTCGGTACAAACACATGAGTGTGAATAAGGCCTATAAATGCAAACCCAACATTGGACCAGTTTTCTGGATTCTTTGCTACAGTAACTACAGAACAAGCCCTGAGTTATTATATATCTTTGGCTTGCTGGGAGTGAAATAGACCAGACAGACAGCTCCTGAGGTGACTGTATCTAATGATAAGCAATCCAAAAACCAAAATCCACAGCTTCAACATGGGAGTGATCTGTTAGCAGAAGTCAGCACAGTGGCTTCTCCCCAGTAAGCTGGAATTCAGCAATTCTGGATTTTTGTGACATGTCAACCTGGCTGGACTATCCCTACATCCACAATTAGAGAAAGATGAAACTCTATCATCTACTTATGAGACTCTGACGTTTTCACACTGGCCTTTTTGAGGAGGCAATCCTACCTCCATCCGGCCTCACTCCGGCTCCATTTCCCGGTTGTTCAGACGCGCGCGGCAGCAAACCCCGCCCCTTCCGGTGCCATCCCTGCGTCCGTCCAGCTTTTCGCTCCGTGTGTTCAAACGCACGGAGCCCTAAGTCCGGCGTCACTCCGGCCGAACCAACAATAACTCCGGCTGAAGTGGCGGAAAGGTAATTCCGGCTGTCCAACAGGAATTAGCCTTTCGGCGGCGGAGCCATTCCGGAATTGGCAGCACGACCCGTTCCGGAATGGCTCCACCCGGCTTTAGGAGGACAGTATGAAAACGTCTGTGGGGAGCACGATATGTATGCTAATCCATCTAGTTTCTATTCCCTCTTTACTGAGAGTTCTTGCAGACCAAGGCCTGACTGTGCAATCCCCATTTAAATGATTTTATTGGTAGCCAAAGTGTGGTAGGTGGAATGATGACAATAGACAATAACTTAATTCATTTGTAATCTTCCAGATTTTTTTTTTTTTTTTTTTTGGATTGGGACATTGTTTTTCTATCACAAAAATCCATTAAGTAGAGGAAAATATTTTTGGCCCCCCTCCGACTTCTCCAGATTTTGCATTTACATTTTTAACGTAATGATAAACTCTCCAATGGCTTCTAGTGGCCACAAGACACAACATAAAATGAACTAACAATTTGAGGAATTGATTGTTCTGTGCCTCCAAGTGGACTCCAATTTATCGCAACCCTATCCTAGGGTTTTTGTGGGAAGATGTACTCAGAAGGTGTGCCACTGCTGTCCTGTTAAGCTGAGAAAGTGTGACTTTCCCAAGGTCACTCAGTTGGTTTCCATGGCTGAGTGGGGATTTGGACCCTTGTCTCCCAGAGTCCTAGTCCCACACTCAAACCACTACACCACACTGGCTCAACTGTAGCAATATGTAGGAATAAAAAAGGCCTTCCAATCATGAGTATGCTTCTTGTAAAGAAATCAAGTGCTTGCCTGTGTTTGGTGAAGCTTCCACTTTCTGACAGCTTAGGTTCACACAGGTATAGGCCACTGGCATTATCTGATTTTTCAAGATTAACTAAAATTTACTAACTAGGGTGGATTATTTGAGACTGGGTCATGTCTACCAAAGTGCTAGAGAGTTCAGGCCCTTACAGTCTGTGGTTGGCTAACTGGAACTATGGGCTTTCGGTATCAAAAGTGGGTCCACTTGATCCTCACATCTTTATTCTTATCCTTATCTTGCACTGTGCTTTAGACTTATGATATTGTTATCTCATCTGTCCAGGGGTCCAGTTATAGCACTACACAGTTATAGCACTAGGATTACCCTTTAACTGCAATGGCTGTCTCCTATGGAATCCTAGAATTTGTAGTTTTGGGAGGCATCATAGCTCTTTGCCTGAGAATGCTAAATACCTGTCCTTTAAAGGCACCAGATCCTGTCTGATCTTGGAAGCTATGCAGGGTCAGCCCTGGTTAGTACTTGGATGGGAGACCACCAACAAATACCAGGGATTTTAACACACATGGTTTTTAAATCTCATTGCTGCCTTGCCATCCAAGTGTGGTTATAGCACATCTTGTCATTGATGGGAAAACCCATCAGTAAGCCCCCAAACATGCTGCTGTCCCATTTGTCCCCAGGTGTGATAAGTTCTTTGTGTGGCAGTTTCAGGATTGGGCAGTCATGCAATGTCAGTGTCTCCTCCTCTCCCCCTGTCCCCACTCTACCTTGCTATTCCCAGGCAGGCTCTTCCCCCTTTTAAAATTTTATTTTATTTTACTTTTTAAAAAACTGTATTAGCATACCTCTGGAATTGTGTTTTTTAAAAATTTAAAAGCCCTGAAAGGCACACTGGGTACGGCATTGGGAAGGAAGGTGGGGTTAGGGAGGAGTATGTGAAACCCTGATTGCACTATCTCAAGGATGTGCTAGAGAGAATGCTTCAAAACCTGTATGTATCTGATTCCCCTTACTAACACAACTGCAGTGAGAACAGGGCTTGTGTGATAAACTCCCAGATGCTATATTCAGAGCAGCTCTGAGTATACCTTGCCTAAGAAAACCATATGAAATTCATGGAGTCATCATAAACCAACAGGTGACTTGAAGGCACATACACACACAAACTGCTAATCCCATAACTCCATAAAACAAAATCATGGCAGTTGCCATGGAATAATAGTGCTATAATTCTGTAATGTGAATGAGCCCCCGTTTCCTGCTTAGGGAGGTCCATTTCTGGTACATCTTTTTAGTTTCATCTGGAAGCAATCTGAGAGATAGGAATCATATTTTGCACTACCATAACCATCTTGTTTACTCACCATGTATGCCACATTTCACAGGTACCCACTTATTAGCTTTGACTCATTTGGTTTTGGGTTTGATTTGTGCTAGGAAGAGTCATTGTCCTGACTCTAAATTTCAATGAGCCTAGAAAACTGGAAGGTTACTGGTTACTCTTTTTAGCATTCAGTCCCGATTTTTGAGGAAAGGGGAGGTTATAGATCAATTTATTATGATCATTAAGAATCAGAACCTCACTTCTCTTCTACTGTTGTGTCTTGTCAAGTTTCATAAAGTAGACTTTTTAGGACATGGACCTATCCTTTTATACTCTGAAAAATGCCATGTGTACAGATGGACATGGCATCATTACTATCACCACCTACATATTTCAATCTTATCTCAAGCTTACTTAACTGGTATAACACCAGAAGGAGGACACTTGGGCAATTTGTGGGAACAAAGGAGCCCAGAATTTGGAAAAGAATACAAAACTAGAGTTCTCAGATTTTTTTTGGAGAAGAAATTATTATTAAAATGTTAACATCTTGACTTATGGTATAGAGCAAATAGGCATTCTCTTAGTAAGGCAATGTCTTGTAAAGTGTTCAGACTTATATAATAACTGTGATACATCTGACCATTTAAAGCCCACTATTTTATTCTCAAAATGTATCTCTTAATGAAAACTAGTGTTAGCCTAGTCTAAATTTCTTTAGCCCCAGTGTTGCCCAAATGTAGTCCCAGCCAGCATGGCAAATAGTCAGGGATGAAGACATCTGCCTTCCGGGAAGGTAAGTCTCATAAAGAACACACTGAAAGTTTGACAAGCTGTAATATACAAAAAGATGTCTAATATAAGTCTCTCTCTCTCTCCCCTCTCTCTGTGTATTAAAGACTCAAAACCAGAAGAGTTATCTAATTTCTTTCCTTATTTTGTTTTCTTATACTACTGGATGGCAATACTATATAGTTTAGACTACAGGTCAAAATATTTTTAGCAAGGTATTAGGAGAATTTTAATTTCTCATTAGGCTGAACTCCTCCCCCCCCTTTTTTTAAATGACTCTTTCTTTTTATTCAGAGTACAGTGCACTGCCTGTGAATATGATTGCTGTATTCCAGTCCTAGAAACCAAGATGGCATAATTTTCATATTACAGAAATTTGGATAATAGAATCATAGAGTTGGAAGAGACCAATCTGTTGCCATGCAAGAATAACACAATCAAAGCACTCCCGACAGATGGCCATCCAAGTTCTGTTTAAATGCCTCCACAGAAGGGAGACTCCACCACTCTTCAAGGCAGTGTGTTCATCTTTTGAACAGCTCTTACCAAATAATGTACTATTTGTACAATATGCAAATTAAGGATATTAATTGTTGCATGTTTACCACTTTGTTCAGTCTTGGCATCACATATATAATGAGCACTCATCTGAGACCACCAATCTAATGTAATTGTTAGCATGCTGGGCTGGGAGCAGGGAGATCCAAGTTTACCTTCTTGCTCAGTCACAATGCTTAAGGGTCACTTATTTGATCACTGCTTCTCAGCCAAACCTACCTTACAGGCTTGTAAAGATCAATGGAGGGAACAGAATCCATGTAAAGTGGTCATATGCATTCCTAGTGTGGTCTACATATATAAATGAAGATACTTTTCATACACAAGGGCTTATTGTGAAATTTCTGTCAAATCACTATACAATAGTTTTTGTCTTTTCCCCCAAATGGCAAAAATACTACAAATCCATGAGAATATCACAAGAACCATCCCTATCCTACATGCATGATACATTATTATGGAACAAATATGGAGGAAAGTGAGGTCAAAGAACAAGAACTGCAAGGAATTATAAATTTTAACTTGCTTTAGAAACATGCGTTAAATATGAGATTGCAGTTTAAAAATATTCCATTTTATCCAGATAACACGTTAGTCTTAAGTGCCACAAGACACAGAGAAGTTTATCACAAGGAGGCAGATTGCATAAACCCCAATATTCAGGTTGCCTTTCAGACATGTTTGTGTAAAGGAGAAATAACACGAGATTAACCCAAATGGAAAGTTGCTAAAACGCACTCCTTTTTACTTTTAGAAGTTCCTAAAAGTAAAAATGAGTGGGTTTTGGCAACTTTTGATTTGGATTAATGATGTGTCATTTCTCTTTGACACCAACGTCATGTGAAAAACAACCCACTTTTGTGGGTTATTTCTACTTTCTGTTTGGGTTAACCCTGAACATTGGTGTTTAAGCAATTTGCCTTTGTGTGATAATCTACTCTGTGTCTTGTGGCACTTAAGACTAATAATGTGTTATCTGGATAAAATGGAATAGTTGTAACTGCAAACTCATATTTAATGCATGTTTCTAAAGCAAACCAAAATTTTGTATTAAAACAAATCAATAAAAGAATAAAATGCAATTTTAAAAGACACAAGCTCTTAAAAATAGTTGTTAACAGATTTTCTAGACTGTTTCCAGTAGAGGGGCTAAACAGCAAAATGTGTGACTAAAAAGTGTCTTTAAAGATGCACCAAAAAGTACTTTTTGCTTTTGTTCCACCAGATTCTATAGCTCTCATTGCAGGCCTCAGCTAGCTGATTCAGAAATCAGGTGCTAGCATTAATGTCAGATTCAACAGGGCAAAGGCCAAGACAACAAAGGTCAAAGATTAAATATTTCAAACTTCCATTATATCACTTTTTTTTTTTTTTTGCTACTGTTAAACATTACATGCATATTCCATAGCATACCAGATCATGCCATTTTACGTTCATGATTAGATCCACCATTCAGGAGTTGAAGTCCATCTGTATTCAGTCCAGAAGCCTATGGTGTTTCTGAAGTGTGGCTTAAGGAACTGCCAAGAGTCAGCAAAGAGTCACCTTGGGGAAAAAGACAGACTATCCTTCCCAGGACAGCAACAAGATGGACAATGTTCAATAACTTGATGTATGAGACCATCTTGCTCCCCACCCCCACTTGATTTTCAAAATCTTTCTCCAGGCTGAGGCTGAGGCCACCATCACTACTGTCACCTGGAAAGCAGGTCGACATGCCCAGGGATGAAAGAGTGTGTAGGCCCTTCTTGTTTAGTTCAACTTTCTCCTAGCCTACTTGCTTATTTTGCATTCCAGTTGGCCTCCCACATTTCTGCTCTTTGACTGATACTGTTATAGATGAGCTGTCTGTGAAACACTACTGGCTCATTCATGATTGTTACTACATTCTTATTAGTTAATTTTAATTTACAGTGTTTTCATTAAATGCTGCTTTCTCTTCTGTGTGGTGTTGGTGGACAATGTACACATACAATAGCAGAAAGGCAAGGTAGTCCAGGAGTCCTATGGATTGGCCAAGGTATTTTGCATACAAACTGGCTAGGATTGCACAGAAGCTGGCTAGGAATGGCAGTCTAATTTTACTTTAAATTTAAATTTACAACAAATACTAGTAGAATAGGGTCCTCAACCACACCTTAAGGCAGCAGGTCAGGTTAGCAGATGGTAGAAGATAGACTGTGTGGCACACAAAGTTTTGTCCTCCAGAAGAGAAGAGAAGAGAAGAGAGGGGAGGGGAGGGAAGGGGAAGGGAAGGGAAGGGAAGGGAAGGGAAGGGAAGGGAAGGGAAGGGAAGGGAAGGGAAGGGAAGGGAAGGGAAGGGAAGGGAAGGGAAGGAAAGGAAAGGAAAGGAAAGGAAAGGAAAGGGAGTTCAAGGGAAATAAGCAGAGAGCTATCACTGCTGCACCCAGCATATATTGCCTGAGGCAGTTGCTTCAGTCTGCCTAATCGTATGATTTTTTTTACAGTGTTTCTCAAACTGGTTCTCCAGATGTTTTGGACTTCAACTCCTAGATGCCCTGCCAGTTTGACCAGTGATCAGGAATTCTGGGAGCTGAAGTCCAAACATCTGGAGGACCAAAGTTTGAAGAACATTGAAACATAAACTCAACTCTAGATGCTGAGTCCATCTAGATTGTGGGTAGGGATAAATAATAAATACTCTCTGCCACTGCACCTTTGAATTTGGAGATAGGGTTATTTTTTTGCTCCCATGGGACTATTTCTGACACAGAAGTTGCACCCATACCTTAAGCCCTTAGACACATATTTTAAGATTAATTCTCCCCAATTTCTGGATTAATTAGTGTGGCAAACTGGACTGTAACCTCTGTCTGTCTGTAGCATATTTGTACAGGGTTTATGGCTGGTGGTGGGATTTGATCAGGCCTTGTCCATTCCTATAATTCTATAATCAGTAGAGCAGCTTAAATTCAGGCTCCCAAAATAGTAAAGGCAGCCCTACATTTGCAACCCTTGCTTTCAAAGATATTCATTCAGCTTTCAGTGTTAGTCTGACCTTTGTATATTTGCTTTCAGTCAAAATCTGGCATTTAGTCAGGAGTGGATTTTTGGTGTGTTTTTAAAAAAACCTTTTCAAACCATTGGTTACACATTATATATATATATATATATATATATATATATATATATATATATATATATATATATATATATATATATATATATATATGAGGGTTAAATTGTTTGAATGACCAGAAGCATAAAACAGTGTTATATGTTATTAAGGAACTGAATTATAGGAGGCTTTTTTATGGGTACAATCAGTTACCAGGATAGCAAAGTTGTAAAAATTGAGGAAAATCTGTCTATCAACTCAATCTGCTAACATCTGACATTTAATCCCTAGATACACATCCTTATCTAATTGACCTTCTCATGGTTGTCATAGCAACTGGAAGGAGAGAAAAAACAGAACTGGGAAAAATGTTATCATATGGGAAGAAGAGGTTTTCTGGCTATAGTCAGCAAGGAAATATTGCCGAGGCACCACCAGTTGCAGCACAATTCCCTCCTTCAAAGGGGAAAGACTTGGGAGCCACAGCTATCTACATGCTTTCTATTTTTAATAGCAAATTGGGCTATGTTTGCATGCTTCAGCCTCCTACTGTTTTCCAGGCTCACATTTCAGGACTAGAGGTATGTTCACTCCTTTAGAGAGGAATTCATATTCCTGCTCTCTCCATTTTTAACTCCTCTCTCAGGGTCAGTGCACACTGTAGCCACTTGGGAAATTAGTGATTATTTAAAAATCCACCATGGACTGGTTTACTTGCAGCTGTAATGGTGTACCATACAGATTTTTGCACCATAGTGCAAGAGTCAGGTCATGGTCATGTTCTTTTAAAAAGGATATTCAGCAGCTCAAGCAGTTCTGTCCCATGCATGAGCATAGATGTACCAGCTCCATATGGACAGGCAAGAATCAGAATGTACAGAATTGTCAGGGAGTTAGCAGGCAACCCAGCGGTTACATGAAAATAGGTTCTGGATGAGAATGGACTGCATCAAAGCATATTGAAGTGATAAGTGTTGTTGAATGTTCTTGGACAAAGAGAGGAGGCAAAGAAAGGAAAGAGCAGAAGTGTGGGAACCTTTTCAAGGAGGAGTAAATACATCTTCTTCTGAAATGTACCCCTTTTCCCAATAAGGATTCTTCCTATTCCTTTCAAGGGTGCATTTGACCATTGTAGAGGACTTACTCCTTGCTCCTTCTCTGGTGTGTGTCCATTTTATTTTACTGTATATTTTGCTCCTCATAAGGAAGTAGGGTGAAAACTCCTGCATGTCAATATGAATGTGAGTGGTTCAGAAGTAAGTTACTTCCCCATCTGTCTAATAATATTAATAATAATACTAACAATAATACTAATGCTGCTTGATATTAATGCTGCTTGATATTAATGCTGCAAAGGAAGAAAGACAACCAGAGTCATTCCAGAATCTGGTGCAGTTAACTGTGATTGATGACAGTTTGTGCATAGGTTTGCACTTAGTTAAATGTCCCACACCTGCAGTTCTGTGAAGAAAAGAGGGCATATTTATGGAAAGCTCATGTAAATTAATACCAAGACAAGAAGAGAGGGAAAAAATGAAATGAAATGCAATACAACAAGCATCAGAATTGCAAAGGGTGATGGGTAGTCTCAGAGTAACTGACAGAACAATTTTGTACCTGTCTAATCAGAGGTAAGCTCCCACTCAATACAATGGGACATAATCCACAGACAGGAGAGAACACAATGTTCACTGTATTGAATTGTTGCTTGAGGAAGATCAAATGAGTTGGGAAAACATGATGAGCCAGATGACAGCAGAGATGAAAGTAGGACTAGGAAGATCAGGAATAGGGGAGCTGGAAATAAGTAAATTATTAGGTAAACTGAGACAGGAGCACATTTAGAAATACTGGGAAAGAGTTTTATCCAACATCGAAATAAAAGAGAGATCTTAGAGGTTATTTCTTCATTAAACACTGTAGCATTATTTTTCAAAATAAACTAGAAATATTTTCCCTTCCTTCCTGTTAAATGCATACATCAGGGGTAGGCAACCTTTCCCCTTTAAGGGCTGAGGGACTTAAGCTTCCAGAAGCCTCAGCCATGTTGGCCAATAGTCCCATGTTGGCCAATAGCTCCTGGGATTCTGGGAGCTGAAGTCCCTCGGCCCTTAAAGGGGACAAGTTGCTTACCCCTGGCATACATAGTAGCATACATAGTAGGGTGTTCTGCTGACAGAATTGGCTATATTTAATCCCCACCCCATCCCCGGGAAACAAATGCTGCTGGTTCAACTCTGTTAATTTCATTCACATTGTATTTCTGTACATATCTACACAAGAGGCAAGCTCCACTGAATAAGTATTCAATCAGTATGCACAAGATCGCTAACATATACTGATTTTATGTGCAAATCCCCTTTCTGCTTTATTAGCAAACCTATCTTGAAGACAACTGGTATTCTGAAAAAAAACCCCTCTCTCTCTTATAGTGTGAGAGCTTCATAATAACATAAACTGTGAAAACAGAGAAGCCATTCCAGTTTCTATATTGCGACAAAGGAACAATTCCGTGGCAATTCAAAGCAAAGTTCAAATAATGTCTTGAACAAACTTGATTATATTCTAAACCTAATTGCAAAAAATAAAAAATAAAATAAAATAAAATAAAAGTTTATTTTGAGAGTATTTCCTATGGTTACTTGTTTTTAAAACTCAGACCAAGCAGACATATTGGTGATTCTGCAAAATAATCACTTGTAGTTCAAATGGAATAAGAAATCTAGTTGAAAAGACAATAAAGGAGCATTCATTTACCCCAATAGTTAAAAGGGCCTTATGTCATGTAATATCATGAGAACTTGGGTGGATGCTGCAAATTACAACCCTTCTCAAAGATACAGAGTATCTTTGTATCTGATGAAGATATAAGACAAAGTGGAACCACTAGAACATACCGAGATGTTACCAACTGTGTCCTACTTTAAGTAGATCTTTTGAAATCAGTGGAACTTTAATCAGTTAACAACTAACTTTTTCAGTTTTCAACATTTCTCCCCCAAGCATGCCTAAATCAAACTTTTGAGCCTTGAAATACAACTCTAGAGACCAGGACTGAAATCACCACTTGGCCACAGAAACCCATTGGGTGATCTTGGGTAAGTCACACACTCAGAGGAAGGCAATGCCAAATCTCCCCTGAACAAATATTGCCAAGAAAACCCAGTGATGTTGTCTTAGGGTCACCATAAGTCAAAAATGACTTGAAGGCATACAATAACAATAACAACAATGACAACACCACACTGCCATTTGTAAGACATACCTTAGCAGTTCAATTTTCTAGATAAATGTTATGAATGCTGATGTAACTGGCAATTAAGTAAACAAAAAGAAAAAAAGAAGCATATAGTTCAGTTAAATAACAATTATATAGCTGAATTAAACTTTTTTCCCCCTTTGCAGCTGCATGGCTTTCTCAGAGTCTTCTGGCTCTTTCATGATTACTAGAAAGGCTATTTAGACAAAGTTATAATTATATAGAAATGGCACTTTTTGTCCTCATTCTTGTTTTTGAGTCTCGTATTTTCTTTCCAGCCACAGTGAAAACATTAACACTTATCCTTCTTACATTAGAATGTGTGAACATTCTTCTCTTGGTGAAATTACCAGTTTTTAGGAAGTAAAAAATAAACATGACATTTTCATGATAATTTCAAGAACACTTATGTGTAAATAGCAGGCTTCAGCTCTGAAACCTGGAAAACAACAGGGAAATAGAGAATACCTCTGACCACAGCAGGAAACACAGGAGGGAATATTTTAAAGAAGAGAAAACTTCAATAAGTTGCAGGGATAGCAGTTGCCAACTGTAATTTGGCACAATAGTAATTTATCCTCCTGTTAGTCCACCATGGACTTACAGCAATTAAAAGAAAACTCACCCCTGAATGTGTAATTTGCAGGCAATTGGCCATAAACCTATTTATATGGTAGTGGCACCCAAACTGTAGATCTAGGATTAAGGGAAACAGCTTCCAGAAAGTAGATTTTTAAATAAATTAAACAGCCATAATACATTTTCACTTCTGAAAACAAAACAAAACAGATTAAAAAGCAAATAAAAATAGAATAGAATTTGATTACAAAAAGAGACAGGAGATCAGGGAAGAGAGATAAGAAATAATCTGTTTATTTGAAAAGCCACGAGAAATCAGATAGCAAAAAATGCAAGACTGAAAATCCAAAATGAAGTTGCATTTTTTTAAAAAAGAGAGAGGGAGCTAGACAGTGTAGATGTGGATGGTCAGCCAGAGTCCCTCGGACACCTCAAGACCTCTAGCTTCTGTGACTGCTCAATATTTTTTTGTTTTGTTTAGGAGAATAATTTTCATTTGTATTGTTCAGGGAGTCCATACTCCCATTCCCTGTAATCACACTGGTTAGTATTCTCTCTACCTCCTTAGGTAATATTTGTCTCTCTTCATTCTCTGTCTCCCTGTGGTAGAAATAGTTAAAGTTGGAGACAATGACTGGCACAGGAAGTGCAATGGTGAGCACCCCTGCGATAGCACATAGAGTCCCCACTATCTTTCCCCCCAGGGTGGTAGGACACATGTCTCCATAGCCAACAGTCGTCATAGTGACCACAGCCCACCAAAAACCATCAGGTATGCTGGAGAAATGTGACTGCGGTTCGTCCACCTCCGCAAAATAGATGGCACTAGAAAACAGTATGACCCCAATAAAGAGGAAAAAGATAAGCAAGCCCAATTCCCTCATGCTGGCTTTGAGGGTCTGTCCCAAAATTTGTAGCCCCTTTGAGTGCCGGGAAAGCTTGAAGATACGGAAGACTCTGACCAGACGGATAATCCTGAGAATGGCCAAGGACATGTTCTGTTGACCATTTAGCTCACTTTGCTGAATCAGCTCAGTGGTCAGGGTCACAAAATAAGGAATGATGGATACAATATCTATGATGTTCATAATATTCTTGAAGAATTCAGCTTTGCTGGGGCAAACAATGAATCTTACAAACAACTCAAAGGAGAACCAGATAATGCAGGCAGTTTCTATCACAAAGAATGGGTCTGTAAAGGTATTAGGGACCACAGTAGCTTCAGTTAGATTGCTGGCTTCTATCTTCAAGTAAGCGATTTCCCTCTCGTCTCTGAACTCAGGTAAGGTCTCCACACAGAAAATAATAATAGAGATGACAATAACCAGAACAGAGACCAGAGCCACACCCCTGGCTGCACTGGAGCTTTCAGGATACTCAAATAGCAACCAGAACTGCCTGTAAAAATCATTTGTTGGCAAAAGAGTGACAGGGTCCTTAATAAAGCCTTCATCTTCTCTGAATTGGTCCATGGCCTCTTCTCCCAACTCATAGAAAGTGATCTCATCAGCAAAAACATCTATAGGGACATTGGCTGGACGCCGGATCTTCCCTCCAGACTGATAGTAATACAGTATCCCATCAAAACTGGGCCTGTTCCTGTCAAAGAAGTACTCGTTCCTCATTGAATCAAAGTAATGTATCCTCTTCTCAGGGTCTCCAAGCAAAGTCTCTGGAAACTGACTAAGAGTCTTGAGTTGTGTCTCAAACCTCAGCCCAGCAATGTTGATGATGACTCTCTGGTCACCCTCATCCATACCCACATTCTCTGCCCCCAGGTGGTCACAGAATTCTGCAGACAATTTGGAGAATATATTCTCATTGTTGGTGCTCTCATTGTTGATGAGAATTTTCCAGTTGGACAGAAGGCTGGAACAGCTGGGATGCCCTTTTTGCGATTGGCTAGCAGCGTTGAGGTCGTTTGAAAAACAGGGACCTTCCGCTACCTCATCCGTATTGTCAAAACTAACCAGTGCCACCTCCATTTCCTTCCAAGTGGAAACGTCCATCATATGGGGGTAATCAGATTAGCGGCATAAATCCCCAGGTTAGATACCAGCAGCTTGCATCTTTCCCACGCTATGATGATCTGAAAGTGAACAGACAGAGACACAGAGAGGATTTATATCTATGCATTGCAAAAAATAAAATAAATCTGGGTTCAGGATAACTCTTCTTTAAACAAACAGAATTAATTGCCTTTAATGCTATTACTTAGCACTGCTGCTACGATCCCTCCATGGAAGGATTGTGTAGGTGTTTTGCATGCACTCATAATTAGAGCAGCAATAACAACACACTTTACAGCTCCCAAGGTTACAGGATTTTAACAGGGGCAGTGTCTTGGACTATTCCCAAAAATGGGTAGTCTTTGCTCTTTTCTCTGGCACAACCTGCCTTTCAAACAAGAGCTTCATAATGAAGATGTTGGCAAAGGGTAATGTGTATCTTTCCCCCCCCCCCCACTTTTGCCTCAATAATAGTGGAAGGAGGAAAATAGGACCACAAATTCATTCAAAGCCATGAAAGTTGGTTTTGGGCTTTTTGCAGGTTTTTGCCATTTTTGGTTCTGTTTTGTTTGGGACAGAGTTGGATCAGAGCAAACCTTTCAAGAAGCTATTTAAGCACAGTTTGACATAAGTGACAGAACCCATCAACAATTATTTGAATGATTTTTTTTTAAAAAAAAAAACAACACCAAAATTGTATGCTGTTTTTATTCCCAGAGCCATTTTTTTTAAAAAAAATCTATGGTGTCTGCTTCTGTTTGTCTGGATTTTTCACCACAAGCAGAAGTTACAGCTTTACATATTTCCCCATGACAAATTCTGGAACGGAAGGAGGTTTGTAGAGGTTTTGCCTGTTGCAGAGTCAGACAAATTTGCTTGGGTGTTTTTTGTTTGTTTGTTTTTGGTTTTGAGGTGGGGGGTATTTGTGGGGGTTTTGCATAGCCACATTGCTGGCATTGCAAACTCAAGAAAAAGCAGATGTGACAAACGAATGCAACTATGGGCACTAGACTTCAATCTCAATGTAAACTGAATTTTTCAATACAAATATTTAAGAAGCACATCCACAGGTCTAGTGCAAAATAATGCAAAACATTATTTAAGTGTATGACACCAGCAATTGCCAGTGAAACCGTTATTTGAATAGCTTGTAAATAAACTAAGGGAAACTTGCAAGTATCAAAATGATATGAAGTCATAGGCTTTCATGGCTGGCATCCATTTT
>CM034706.1:205187898-205198967 GCA_020142125.1 Phrynosoma platyrhinos | reverse complement strand
CACCCAAAGGGAAAGTATTTTTACCATACATCAAAGGAGTCACAGACAAAATAAGGAAAATGGTGAGGAAACACAACCTCCAAATGATTTACAAACCGACCAAGAAAATCCATCAAATGCTGCACTCAGCAAAGGACAGGAGAGACCCTCTCACAGCCTAAGGAGTTTACCACATACCATGCAGCTGTGGACAAGTCTACATAGGGACCACCAAACGCAGTGTCCAAACACGAATCAAGGAACATGAGAGACACTGCAGACTGGGCCAGACAGAAAAATCAGCAGTAGCAGAACACATTATAAACCATCCTGGGCATAAAATGCTGTTTGAAAACACTGAAATTCTGGTCCATGCCAACAACTATCAGTCAGAATGCACAGGGAAGCCATCGAGATCCACAAACACTTGGACAACTTCAACAGGAAAGAAGAAACCCTTAAAGTAAACTATGGGCCTCTACAGACGGGCGGCCATGGGCCGCCCTGAGAAGCCACAGATTGGGACCGAGGCTGCCCCACGCCTAGGCCCCAATCCACCCTTATGGTGCCTCTGAAAAGGAGCACTAAAATAGCACTCCTTTCAGAGGAGTCAAAAGGGGCACCGGAAGGACGTCATCGGAGCGCCTGCTGTTTGCAATGGCGGGCACTCTGAAGGCCTCAGAAAGGGGTTGAGGCACCCGGCATCTGGCTGCCCCTCCCCTTCCTGGATTGAAGACAGCGCTTTTCACCGTCTGCATCCCCCCAAAGTTTGGCTACCAGTCCTGTAAAATAGGAAAATCAGCACTCAGCAAATGCAAATGGGAAACCACCCAGGGTCAGGGGCTTTCCCAGCAGACAATGATCACTAATTAGCAGACAATAATCCTCGTTTGCATATCCTCCCACTCTGAGGCCCTGCCAATACACAATCAACAACATAATAATACACAGTTTACATGGGAATCACTCCTCCCTACTTAGGGTCTCACAGTGTATATATATATATATATATATATATATATATATATATATATATATACACATACCCACTCTCTTCCATTCCAGCATTCTCTGAAGATGCCAGCCACAGGTGTTGGTGAAACGTCAGAAAGAAACTCTTCTAGAACATGGCCGCACAGCCCGAAAAACCCACAAAAAACTATCAAAATGATAGATGACACTTCTGAGAAAAGAATACAAGTATACATGAGGTCTATCTACGCTTTTGTTGTTGTTAACTGCCATCAAGTTGATTTCAACTTATGGCGACCCTATGAATGAGAAACCTAAAGTCATCCTGTCATCAACAACCCTGATCAGGTCTTGCAGACTCAGGGCTGTGGCTTCCTTGATTGAATCTATCCATCTGTAATGCAATCTTCTTTTCCTACTGTCTTCTACCATACCAAGCATTATGGCCTTTTCTAGTGAGTCATGTCTTCTCATGATATGGCCAAAGTATGACAGTTTAGTCCTCGTGGCTTCTACAAAATTATACAATTTGATAGCACTTTAACAATCTATGATCTATTATTCATCCTATGGAACCCTGGGATTTTGATTTGTTAATTTTTTTGGAAATCTCTGCTAGATACCTGTAGTGCACTCCTCTGAATTATAGCACCAAACCTCTCTAGTAGAGACTTTCAAATACCTCACCAAACTACAAAGCCTAGGATTCGGTAGATGCAGCATAAAAGTGGTGTCAAACTGCTGTAATTATGTAGTACAGATATATTCTGAGACTGAGATCTTGCATTGGACACATGCTACAGTATCATGGGTACACTCTGTCTCCAAATCTGATCTTCAACCCCCATCTTAAAATTTAGACAACAATACTGAATGGTGGAGTTCTGCAGCGCTGGCTAGTGGGTGCTGAAGAACAAAGTATCCAAGCCACTCCTGCCAGTAAACTGTAATGCAACAAGCAGAAGCAGGAATCCCAGCAGGTCCTATCACATCATCCTTCATTACCCCACCCACCAGCTCACACAACTCTGCCCCTTGCTATAGCTTCCCAGATTTTAAGATGGGTTTGTTGGACATTTGTGGTTGCGGCACTGGTACCACAATTGTAAATCAGAATACCGAAAAGTTGCAAGGTCATAAGTCTAGCATATGATGTCATAATTGCCAAACAGAATGCCAGTTTTAGGGACTATGTAGACAGGCAGAAAGGAGTGCTTTGAGGGTGACTTGTAGCCATGGCCTTTAGAAGATGCATGCCTAAAAGTCTCCAGGAAAGTGCCTTCTAGTTTTCATATGCTGAGAAAAGCTACTCCAAAAAGGAACCTCTTGTTTCCTCTCCTTTGGTGAAGATGCACATCTTTGCATGTGTGTACGCATGCAGCGATACTGATGCACCAGAAAACGGACGTATAAATGCACTGTTGCATGTGCAATGGAAATTGACTTGGCAATTCAGAGCGCGTGCCCTACAATGCAAGCTTTAATTTAAAGCACCCTATGCTTCCAGGTGTGGCTGCACTGGTGCAGGTGTACTTGAATATTAGAACCCTAACCTAACCCTAATTGTAACACTACACATGCGCTCTAGCAATTGTCCTCTGTTATGACAATAAATGCATTCTGTTGGATGTACGCTTGCTGTCAGCATGAACAGCAGGTTGCATGAAAGAGGCTTTTGTGACCTCTTCTCTTCAGGTGTGCATAAGACCTGCACACCACCTCCTGGAGTAACATTTTTCCGTGTGTCCTGTTGATCATGTCCCTTGCATGACCAGCTGCAGTACCCTTGCAGTACCAGCTACATGTATCAAGTCTGTCCACACAAACCTCCCTTGCATGTACCTCTCCCCTCCCCCCTGATTTGTGTGGGACATGTTTTGTGGAGGATGATGGAGTGTCTTTTCAGTTGACAAACCAGTTCCTTCACCCCAAGGGTGGCAAAACCAGACAGTGGTACCTGTCTACTGCACCCACTCCTTGGGGGGAAGCAGAGATCAGTGAATCCTTGCATGATATGTGGGTGTGTGACAGATCCTGTGCAGGTGCACAAGGATGCCAAACTTCAGTCACCTTTGTGCACAGAGAGTAACACTGTATACTAGCCTGTGACAGATCCTGTGCAGGTGCACAGGGATGTTTTCTTGTGCAGATGTGCAGGTATGGAGAGATGTTCCTGCACATGTGTGCATGCATTTGAGAGAGAATGAAAAAAAAATTAAAGCCGCCACTGCCGGCCCATGTGGTTGCTCCGTCTTCCTTTGCAGCGTCTTTGGGGCTGGCAGTGCCATTGCTGGGGTTTCAATACAGCCTCAAAAAAGCTGCATTGACTCCCCCCAGTGCAGTTGCTCCGTCCCCATTTAGGGCAACCTCAGGGCAGGCAGTGCGGTTGCTGCAGCTAAGTGAAAAGGCAACTTCGGGTCACCTTTTCCTGCCCATCTGCATAGCCTCTTATTTGGGAAGCAGACAGGCGGCATGGGGCTGCCCCGGGAAGCTGCGGATCGGGGCCGAGGTATCCACACTCCTTGGCCCCTAGGCGCAGCGTCCCAGGCCCAGGAAGGAGCGCTAAAATAACGCTCCTTCCGCAAAAAATATGTTAAAATATGTTTTCCTTTTAGTCCATTCCAACTCTAAAGCATTTAGTCTTAAGAATGTATAGAATAGCAAATAAACTCTAGGCAGCCAGATTAGTACTCTAGTTTCTCCCATCCACAAAATTTGGGCCCTGAACATGACTTAAAATTCATCCATGAGTGGCATTTCTTCACTATTTTTGTGCAATAACTTTAAAGTGTTGTTGCACTATACAGCCCAACATCTTTCTTGCACATTTTCCTAACACTAGAGGCAATGCATTCCCCCCGTGAGAAATGTTATTCTTTCCTGAGAGCACAAATCCAATTATGTTATGATTGCCATGCAAAATATGATGTTCCTTCATAAGAGTTTATCATGCGGGGGGAAACTGGATGATAAACCCATCAAAACCACACAATTAAAATTAAAACACAATTAAAATGCAATTAACACAAGAACCATTATCCCATGAATAACCAGGGAATAATCAGGAAATAAACAGCAAAACCCATTCGCAGGAAAATCCTGGGAATGAGTTGTTGCTGTTTCTTGCCTGCTTATTCATGGGATAATGGCTC
This sequence comes from Phrynosoma platyrhinos, assembly GCA_020142125.1. Lineage (NCBI taxonomy): Eukaryota > Metazoa > Chordata > Lepidosauria > Squamata > Phrynosomatidae > Phrynosoma > Phrynosoma platyrhinos. The sequence goes on along the minus strand of CM034706.1, from coordinate 205,194,864 downwards.
TTTAATCACATTTCATCTCGACATTGTGTGAATACCATTAGTGCAACTGTAAGATTATAACGGGTTATTCATGGGATAATAGCATTTTGTGCATGGTGTCATGTGAAAACCAGTAGTGCAATTCCGGGATTATGATGGGTTAATCACCATTTATACTTCCAATTGTCCCCCATTTTATAAACTCCATAGGGTCACAGACACAACCATATTCTAAGAATGCCTGTCATATTCCATAGTAATTATGAAAAGTGTAGCACTTTTTGTCTGTGGAGATCAGTCCTGGATATTACCTAAAGTAATATATAATGCCACCCTGCCTCAAATGATGACCTAGATATATAGGAACTTAAAAAACATTTTAAAGTGTGGCTTCTCTGTACACCCCAGCTGATCTTATCACCCTGGAAAGTCACATTCAGTCAAGAAGATGCCCAATGTGTTTGTAGCTTTCTTGGTCTAAACTGTGGCTAAACAAAGAGTCTTATCTTAATATGGTCGTGGCAATTTTGTGGCTCTCTACAAATTGGGACTACAACTCCCTACATTACTCATAATTAGCTTTGTTGATTAGACCTGATAGGAGGGCAGCCCAACAATATCTGGAGGACCACCTGATTATTGTTAATGTTGTTAGCCGCCTTCAAGTCGACTTGGAATTTACTTAGGTCCTGCAAGTTCATGCCCCTGACCTCTCTGATTGAGTCTATCCATCTAGCATGTGGCCTTCCTCTCTTTCTTCTGTCCTCTACTTTTTCTAACATTATTGCCTTTTCTAATGAGCCATGCTTTCTCATGATGTGTCCAAAGTACGACAGCCCCAGTTTAATCATCTTGGCTTCCAGAGAGATTTCAGGCTTGGTCTGTCCGAAAACTTGTTTGTTTGTCTTTTTGGCTGTCCACAGTATCCTCAGCACTCTTCTCCAGCACCACATCTCAAATGTATTTGTTTTCTTCTTATCCACTTTCTTCACTGTCCAGCTCTCAAGTCCATACATGGTGATGGAGAATACTGTGGCTGGTATGATTCTAACTTTAGTGCTTAGCTATATATATTCCGCCTGCCCCATACGTGGGCTTGCCATATACAGGCTTGCGCTCACGTGGAGGCAAGCCTGGGAAGACAAAATGGGGCACACAAGAGCGTGCCACCATTGAAATCAATGGGACTTGAGGTCCAGCAGTTTTTTCCATGTACAGGGGAGTCCAAAATAGATTCCCTGCGTATACAAAGTGCTCACTGTATCTTTACTCCTAAGTATTTTTTCTAGTTTTTTCATACTGACCTCCCCATTCCTAGGAGCTTATGTGCATGAAAAAAAGGCAATTTACCTCTTCCAGCTTGAATCTTCTCCTGCGATGTTATCTGGGTGTTATCATACGTAAGTCACCACGGATTCTGCTGCAATGCCACTGGCCAAATCCAGCCCAGGTAAGATGCGGGTCCAAGCCACATTCAGAGGGCCAATTTGCAAAGTCGGAAGCTTCTGTTTTCGAAAAAGGGCCAGCTAAGCACAGCTTGGGAGCCGCAGTTTACTTGGGCTTGATTTAGTGGTGATTTACATATGATAGTATCCAGCTGCAGCTCAGAAGAAGATTCTAGCCGGAAGAGGTGAGTCACCTTTTTAACCCCATGTAATAAGCTCTATAGTCTTCTGATTTCTTGGCTGCAGTTTCTGTTCTGATCAATGTTTGATCCAAGGTACAGGAAATCATTTACTATTTCAATTCTCTTATTGTCTAGGTTGAATTTATATAACTCCTCTGTGAGCATTATTTTTGTTTCCTTCATGTTCAACAGTAAGCCTGCTTTTGCACTTTCTTCTTTAACCTTCCTTAGTAAGTTGTTCCAAGTCTATGATGTTTTCTGCTAGCAGTATTGTGTCATCTGCATTTCTTAGATTGTTCATATTCCTTCCTCCAAACTCCACTCTTCCTTCTGTGTCCAAGCCTACTCTTTGTATGATATTTTCTGGATACAAGTTGAACAAGTAGGGTAATACTTGTCTGATTGCCCCCTTCCCAATTGGGAACAATTTTGTTTCTCCATATTCTGTTCTCATGATTACCACCCCTGTATTAAAAGAAGACGACTGGGGCATTTTCCCCCAAAATTTGCATGGTTTCATGGATTCATTCTTTGATAGTGATGTAATTCTTCACTAATTTTGTCTCAAAGGAAGCAACTAATTTTAACAATTTTTTCCCACTGCAAGAACATCTTTAAAATGGATGTTGTTTTCAAGGATTATTTGATGTTTGGGATTTATTTTGTGCAAAATTTTCACATAGTTGTTTTGTGCAGAAAACCAGTTTTCTGTGTGGAAATATCTGCAGATTAAAATACTGTCTGTTGTGCAGAAAATGCTGTTTTCTCTGCAAAACCCTCATATGAAAATTTTACACAGAATAAGTCTAATCTCCTTTCCCAGTACTAGAAAAACATGCCTTTAAACCACATTTTGAATATTTACTCATATCTATAATAAAATTAACAAATGTGCAACTGTTGTCAAATCACCCAATAATTATGGGATGTCAATTATAAAATGCCATGCTTCTAATTTCAACTACCTCAGAGATTAAAGTTATCACACTGCATGGATTAGCTCTAGCCATTTCTCTAGTGCCACTTTAAAGAAGCCAAAATACTTCATTGCTGTCTTTTCAAAAAGTCTCTATTCTTATTTCCAGATATAATGACAAAACCTTTCAAGCAGTATTGTACCCAGATCCATGGTAACAAGCAAGCATTCTCTCACCTACTTTTTGGTCTGGTCTGGTTGGAAAGTGGAATACTATTGGTTAGCTAGAATTTAGAGGAAGAAAGCTAGCTCTTGGAATATAATAGAGGAGGGATTCTTTGGCTTGTAGACCTAACAAACCTGTCAAAGGTCTCAATCTAGCCTGTGAAGCCTTCCTGGGTCACTACACAGTGCTCTCTGACATTACGGGCCTGACCTATCGACTTGCCATTTCCTTCCCTTTTGTTTCCCCTCATGTGTTTGTTTATTAGTTACCACCTGCTCCCTCTTTTAAATCTGGTAAACCTTTTTGTAACAAGCTGGATTGTGAAGAATTGTCCCCTTAATTTTGTCTTCACGATTTCATGAGGGGTGTGTGTGTGTGTATGTTTTAGCTGCTTCCAAAAAAGCTTCAGTGGAAGCATGGCAGGGGAAGAAACCCAAAGGCTCATTCTCACTATGATTTACATCGATGTAAATGTGCTGACCACTTTAAATCTGCCTTGTCCCCAACTGAAACGGTTTCAGATGCAACTGCAATCATTTGGACTCACTTTGAAGTGAGACAAATGCAAAAAAAAAAAATCGCTTTATTCAGACACTAGTTTTTTGGTGGTTCTTTTTAAAAGAAGCGATTAGCAAGCATGTTCAGCAATTGGGAACAATGGACCTGAGTCACATCAAACTGAAGGGGAGGGATCACTGTGGCAGAGGGTTGGCACATCCCTCACCAGCGCTGCCTTTGTGCTTTGTGGTGTGACCTATGAGCTCCATTGTATTTGCAGTTATGTGCTCCATTGTATTTGCAATTACTTTCAATTACTTGTGGGCAGCAAGCTGGGAATGTAGACTGACTACGGCTCAGCGAGACAAGTAATTGCAAAAACAGTGGAGTGCATATACTGTCAATTAAAAAAAAATTGCACGCATCCCAGAGGAGAGTCCTCCATGACACCAGGGGAGAGTGCTCCATGACACACATGACTACATACATCCCACAGAAGAGTCCTCCATGACACCCATGGCTTCATGCATCCCAGGGGAGAGTCCTCCATAACACCCATGGATCCATGCATCCCAGGGGAGAATTCTGGCAGCTATGACTCCCTCCCATGTTTTCTTGAATGTGTTGCCAGTTGTGTCACCGATAATACATAGATGATTGACAGGCTTTTTGAAGCGGCACAAACTAGTGGGAACAACAATTGTGCCAAAAAAGAAGTGAATAAAGAAAAGACCCGCTTCCATTGTGGGAATGCAAACTGAGGGCCTCTACAGACGGGCGGCCTGAGAAGCCGTGGATTGCAACCAAGGCTGCCCCACGCCTCAGCCTCGATCCACCCTTATGGCGCCTCTGAAAAGGAGCGCTAAATTAGGGGCACTGGAAGAGGCTCAATGTGTCTGGATGCTGAGCCAGAAGGACGTCATCAGAGTGCTCGCCATGTGCAATGGCGAGTGCTCCGATGACATCCCTGAGAAGGGGTTGGGGCGCCCGGCGTCTGGCTGCCCCTCCCCTTCTCTGGCTCCAAGATGGTGCTTTGCGCTGTCTGCATCCCCCTCTGAGTTAAATGTAAGTGGGAATGAGCCCCAAGACTTTCCTGCAACCTCTGGTGAAACCAATCTGGCTACAATGTCTTCTGTTTTCTCCCCTTCTTTTTAAGCAGTTAAGAATGTTCAATGATGTATTTGCTATGAAAACCAGAGGAGGGAGGACTTCCTTATCCAAGTAGATATTCATAGAACTGAGCTGGGAATTTTCCTAATTCTGACTAGACATGCATTGAGCTGTATGGAAGGATGTGTTTTGCAATTTGTATTGCATATTTCTGAATAGTTACACCTACATGTTTTTGCATTATAGACATACTCAGAACTGTGTTGTTGTTTTTAAAAAAAATATCTCGCAGACTTCTGAGTAAACATATATATATGACTGGCCTGTGCTTGCATGTAAATAAGCAAGCAAGCAAGTCAAGTTGGCTCCCACATATTTCACACTTAGCCTCATTAATTCTCTAGAATGTAGCCTCTAAAGAGATTATCACACTACTTTTTTTCTGTTCTGGGCAGGGGCTGAGACCAGTCTGGGACCATGTGTTATTGCAGAGCTCTGTGCCCAGATCAGAGGCTTTCTCTTCCTGATGAGAATGGTTCCCGTTACTTTGCTAAGAATGGAAAAGACCTGTTCTTAGCTAAGTATCATAGATCCCAATCTGGTATGGGATGCATCTGATATGGGAACAGAGCTGTGTGATAAGACATAGTCCCAGCCCGGTCTCAGCCCATGCCCAGATTGGGAAAAGAAAGACTCTTCCAAAATTCGAACTCAGTCCTAGAATAATAATTTCAAAAGTTCTGCACATGAAGACACAAAATGTGGTAATGTTCTCCTAAATTACTAATCATTTGTCATATAAAGGCAAGCCTGTGTAATGATTATGCAGTAGCTGCTAGAGCAATATGGAAGTACAGTTGCCCCCACTTTTTTCACAGGGGATCTGTTCTGGACCACCACCACCCCCCGCGAAAATGGAAAATTCCCAATATTCAAGCCCCATTGGTTTGAATGGCGATGTGCACCTGGAGGAATGCACCCAATTTTGTCCCGCTCCATTTGCTGCTCACAAACGAGTGAGGGACGCGGATTCCAAGTGCACAAAAATGGAGGAGCGACTGTACTTTCTCTGAAAATGCCTTGCTCTGGTACTTTTGCTGTTGATTCCTGGCACACTGTGACTATGAACTGTGGCCCTCTATGCCTTCATTGGGAGCACTGGGTGGATGGGAGCTGTTATGTGGATCACCTTCTATTCAGCTAAAAATAAAGGATTGGATCTTTTTATTTAATTAATATTTATCCTGCCTTTCTCCTGCCAAAGAACCCAAGGCAGATTACAAAATTTAAAATAAAGGTTTAGCTATATAAAAAAATCCTATTACATTTTTTTAAAAAAATTAAATGTAAATGCTTTTAAAATGCATAGTTAAAAACTGTTTTAAAATATATTTAAAGCATGATTTAGAACACAAAATATGAATACAGAAGCATTCCCTTTTGAACACTAGTCTGCCATATGATTAAAATCAGTCAAAGGCCTGACAAAATAAAAATATCTTAATCTGCTGGTTGAAAGAGAGCAGAGAAGGAACTAACCAAATTGCCAATGGGAGGGAGTTCCACAGGCAAAAGCAGTCACTGAGAAGGCTCTCTCCCATATCCTCACTAATCATACCTGTGAAACTGGTAGAACCAAGAGGAATCCCTCCCCTTAAGATCTTAGAACTCAGGCTGCCTCATAGGGATCTAGATTCCATTACTTGCACTTAGAATTCACCAAAATTAAAGACACTTATATGATTATATCCTCCTAGTAATTTCTAAAATATCTATATTTAGCTAACTCAAAGTGGGTCTACACTGCTCACTTAATCCAGTGCCAGTCTGGAGTATTATGGCCAGGACTGGCTCTGGACTAACTGCGATGGTGACCACATGCACTGGGCTGAATCTGATGTGATACTATGTGTCTTGGCCTCACTGGCACTTCTGTTTTTGGAGCTGCCACTGCTGATTTCTCATGGACAGGAACTTCATGTAAAGCCTGCCCAGTGTGCTATTGCTTCTGCTGAGGCCAGAAACAGCTGCCCTGTCATATGATCAACAGGAAGTCTGGGTGTCTGTTTCTGACCTCAGCAGAAGTGGTGGCATACCAGGCAGGCTTTACATCAGAGATTCCCAGAATTTAGTTCTCCAGGTATTTTGGACTTCAAGTCCCAGAAGACCCAGCCACCATGGCCATTGTCCAAGAATCCTGGGAGCTGAAGTCCAAACACCTGGAGGATCAACATTTGGGAATCACTGCTTTACTTGGAGCTCCTGTTTATAAGGAAGTGATGGCAGTGGTTCCAAAAACAAACCATTCTCTTTCTCTGCACTGCTCAGTTGGGGGAAGGGAGACAACATGGCTCTGGGTGTGTGAACAACTGAATTGAGTGAATTGGACTGATCCAGCTGTCTATAAGCCAAAAGAACCCATTGTCTCTCCAGAGTCCAGGGTTTCCAGGAAACACCAGGATTTCCACCAACTTTACTTAATTCAGAGCAAAGTCAAGTTAAGGGCAGAAGGGTTAAGGGTGAGTATTGTATTGTTTCACTGGTGTACACAAGACTAGGAAAGGGAAGGGCAGCTATGAAAGAAATGGAAAAGATACTAAAGAGCAAAGA
>CM034706.1:205152110-205162190 GCA_020142125.1 Phrynosoma platyrhinos | reverse complement strand
CATCTGGGTAATCTAGAGGATCCGTTCTGACTCCTGATGAGCCCCAAAGTTGTCTGCTTCACTCCCATGAGGCAGATGCAGGGGGATCCTACCGTCCCCCTCTTCCCTGCCTGGTAATCCAGTGGAAAGCCTTCACACTGGACCGATCGCCATGCCGTCCCGCCGGAAGTCGAAATAAAAAAAATGTTCTGCAGGGCTACAGCTGTGCAAAGTTATCTAGGGATCAGAATTGGTGAAATCCTCTGTGCATCCATGGGATTCACAATAACTCTTCCTCCCTCATTGGCACAGGCAGCAAATTCTACTAAGGCATCCAGATCTGGTAGGATGATTCCCTACTGGAGGCAAAATTGACAACAAAGGTCTGGCTGGTTTTGAGCAGACCCCAGGTGAAGCAAGCTCTATGAGAAGACAGGTGACCATGCCTGCCCAGGTTAATCTAGTACTGTGGGCAGCAGAGTGCTATGCTATATTACAAAGAGCACTAAGCAACTAATCTCTGACATTAATTTTCCGCAATGGACTTCTAGCCAGGTTTGGCTGCTCCCTGCCTTCTGGGGATCTCAGGCTGTACATATAAAATCAATTTAAGCAGTTTAAAACCATGTGTTTTAGTCTATTTCAATTGTTATTACTCTTTTAAATTGTTTTAAACTGTTGTAATTGATTTCATTGTATGAGGCTCTGAGTTCCTTAGATATTGGGAGGGATATAAAAATCATTGTCATCATAATCTTAATAATAATAATAATAATAATAATAATAATAAAATTTATTTATACCCTGCCCCTCTGCATAGCAATCGGGGCGGCTTCAACATGAATGCAATAAAATAAAATCAATTCCAAATCCAACCATCCCACCCCTTAAAAAGTTATTATACAATCATTGATTAAAAACAATATTTAAATTTGGCAAAGCCAATGATTTACAATAAAAATTAATGACAAACAACAACAACAACAGAAACAGCTGTTATGGCAGCACTATGGAAGGAAGGGAAAGGGGAACAGTTAATTTGGCTCTTGTGACCGGGAAGACTAATCAAAAGGACTAATCAGGAAAGGCCTGCCAGAAGAGATCCATCTTGACAGCCCTTTTAAAGCTGTCTAAGGTTGTCAAATGACAGATCTCATCTGGCAGGCCATTCCATAATCTGGGAGCAGTCATCGAAAAGGCCCTCTGGGAGGTTGCTGATAGTCTGGATTTTTTCACCTGTAGCAAATTCATCCCAGAGGATCTAAGTGCTCAGGGAGGATTGTACGGGAGGAGGTGGTCTCGGAGATAAGTTGGACCCAAGCCATTTAGGGCTTTATAGGTAATGACCAACACCTTGTACCTATAATCTTCTTCTTCTTCATCAATTTTCTGCTTTTGTCAGTTTCTTTTACTGCATCTGACCTTCCAGTAGCTTCACAGCATTTTGTCCAACTTAAGTAGGAAAAGATACAGAGCATCATAGCCCATTTATTGTCTGCTGTCCATTACTGACATCTCACATGGTCTTGCTGAGCTCAGCCATGACTGATCCAGTATGTGATTTGTGGGCAGGGAGGGTGCACCATATTTAATGGTGGTTTTTAAGGGTGGGGGCATTTTTAGGCAAAAGCCTATCTGGTTTTGGAGACTTTGCCATTAACAATGTTACCATCAGCTTATATACCTGTCTTGGAATGAAAATAAGATTCTAAAATATTCAAAAAATGGTTGAAGAATGTGTTAAACAATTTCAGTGAAGAGAATCCTAGAATGATGAGACTCTTCGCAGTTCAGGATTGTTTTCTGCACACACAAAAACTATGAGAATTTTGGACAGAGTAAGTATCCAAATACAGCATTTTCTATGCAGGAAGTAATACTTCTGAGCAGAAATATTACTTCTGTGTAGAAAATGCTGTTTTCTTGACACAAAAAGAAATGCACAAAATTAAGTCCCAAACTGGGAATAGTTTTTAAAAACTGCACTTTGGGGAAGAAAATTCCTAAAATTATTCATTGCATACTATGAGAATGAAATTTAAAAAGGATTACATCTTTTCTCTTGTGTCATGGGAGCATGCAATCCCACCATCACAAAAAGACAGTGTAACATAAAACATACTACATCACCTGACAATATCTCATTAATTCTTAGATTTTTGAATAAAACCTGAGTCATTCATGGCCCAAAATTTCATTCATTAAATAACATCTGGAAGACTGTTAAACTGATGGTGGTAGTGGAAGACTGTTAAACTGATGGTGGTAGTGGTGGTGGTAATGATGATAATGATGATGATGATGATGATGATGATAATGATGATGATGAAAACAAAAAAATAATTTTAGTAGATGAAAAGCATCTGAAACAATGTGACAAGTTATAATGGGTTTAAAAAGTTAAAACACTTGCCCTATGTTATTTCATGCCATGCAGCAGAATGACATGACTTTCTTCAGGCATTATTATGACAAGAGAATATGTGAAGGCAGAGGCCATGTCTAAGTACCACAATAAGTCTTATTATAATGTCCTGAGAAAAACGTCCTGGGCTGACAGCATGGATAGGTGGTGAAACCTAGTTTAACCTATCAGACATTCAAACTGCCTTGCAAGAATTCTGTCCAATCTTGGGCACAAGACCCTAAATCCTCTATCAGCTTTCTCCCATCTGCTGACTCAGATCAGACTTGTTACTTTTAGATCTGCATTTTTAAATCTGTTTTAAGCACATCAGAAAAATTTCAGTAAAGAAACACCAGGTCAATGCATAATGGTAGAAGAGTATTGACTCACATGCCTTGAGAGATGAGTTTAGTTAGAAATCCCAGACAAAGCCTGGTTAAGTTACTTTTTTGCCCTCCCCCAAAAAAATCCCAGAATCCTCTAGCCAATATATAGGTAATTGTGGGACTTGTTCAGGAAAGTAATATTTCTAAGGTCTGGTACTGATGGGTTGAAGATTAACCAGAGTTCCAAGATTAACCAGAGTGGTGTACTGGTTTGAGTGTTGGACTAGAATCCTGAGAGAGCAGAGTTTGAGCTTCTGCTCAGCCACAGAAAGCCACTGGATGGCCTTGGACAAATCACACTGTTTAAATAAAATTTATGAAGAAAATCCTAGGATAGGGTCTTTGTACGTCAGACTCGACTTGAATGCACATTACAGCTAAGAGAAGGGAAGGGAGCCACCTAGTGGTACCATTCTAGAATGTAAGGCACTGGCCAAGCATTTCATTACTATCTGTAGGTGCCTTCAAATCACCTATCGATTTATACCAACTTCATGAATTTCACAGGTTTCTTAGGCAAAGAACATTTAGAAGTGGTTTTGCTGGTTCCTTCTTCCAAAATATAGTCTACAGCATCTGGCATACTTTGGTGATTTCCCATCCATGTACTAGCTGACCCTGCTTAGCTTCCATAATCAGACAAGATCTGGTGCCTTAAGGGTATTTAGGCCTATTTACCTTATTTTCCTGCATATAAGACTACTTTTTTACCTGCAAAATCTGTGGCTAAAGTGGGGGGGGGGTCGTCTTATATGCCGGATATAAGGATAATGAGGATAGAGGTGCTAAAACTCTATATTTTGACTGGAAAAATGGGGGGGTCATCTTATACGCCAGAAAATACGGTAATTACTTTTGTGTGTTGTTAACTGCCCTCGAGTTGATCTCAACTCAAGGCAACCCTATGGATGAGACATCTCCAAGACCCTCTGTCCTCCAGTGCTCTGCTTGATTCCTGCAACCCCTTAATACCCGTGACCTTAATATGAAGGTCCATCCATCTGGCATGTGGCTTTCCTCTGACATGGTCCTAGTTGACTGAAAAGTCAGCAAAGTTGTTTACTTTGTCATTCTGTTGTTTATACTGCCAAGGATGGGAAAAGTTCTTTGACAAACTTTCTTCTGTGCCAAAATAATTTGGCTAGCTTGAGGGAGACTGGACCTTGGGTTGTATGGATATGGGGTGTTTTTTAAACCTGCCCCAGGCAGTAAAACATCTTGAGACAGTTACCTGCTTGTACTTCAGACCATATGTAACCAGGATTTAGGAATGTCTGTGTATCTCTGATCTTCTCATTGATTTGTCATATTGTCATGAACAATTACATTGCCTTTCTACTCTTTGGTAATAACAGAAGGGAGGGCACCTTCACCACACCATCCTTTAACTAGAGGTGTTGTGATCTGTGTGTGTGTGTGTGTCTGTGTCTGTGTGTATGCATGAAGGAAACTAAGAACAGACCGCAGCTTGAATCTGAGCCAGAAACAATTAGAGAAAAACACAGAGAGCTGAATTTGGCTTCTGTGAACACCTTAACAGTCTGGCTGTCTTTCCTAGAGATTTAATATGGGAGCAGTGGCATTTGGATCTCTGTTGACATGTTAAAGAATGCCCTCATCTGTGAAGAATCTATACATTTATAAATGTAAAGGACAAATATCACAAAATACCCAGATGCTTCCAAGTGACCTCCTGGAATGCCTCATTGCTCAGGAAGCTGAATTAAACTTTGGTCATCCTACCTCCCCACTCCAAACTGGTGACCCAAAACAATTGTGGGGGGAGAGAAGGACCTAAAGCACACAGCACATCTCAAACAGAGCATATACAAACTAAAAATCTTCGGGTTTGACATGCATCCATTGCTTGAAGTCATTCACTAGATAAACTCCATAGACATTGTGCTTGTGCTGTTGTGCCTTAGGCCCTTTAACTGGGGTGGAGATTGTGCAGCCTTCCAGGCATTGTCAATTGTAATTCCCAGCAGCACTATAACCAGCAAAGTCAATAACAAGGAATGCTGGGAGGTGCATTCAACAACACCTGAAGGACTGCACAATTCCTACTGCTGTTTTAAATTGCTGCTATATAGTTTCCATTCAACAAAATACTCATACTTTAGTAAACATAAAAAAGGACCATTAGTAATCCTTTGCTTTGAAGAGGTGAATGTTTTGAGCAAAGCAGAAATCAAAAGGCAAAATGGAAAATCAGAATACCTTTATCAGGATGATACCACTAATTATAAAGGCCTGGAAAATGTAGGGTATAAACACTTTTTTAAAAAAAATGCATGCTGGATTTACAGGAATTTGGTGTTCTGGAACCAAAAATCACTTCAGATTCTCTCCATCTTGTATAGATTTTTCACAATGTGCTTTGACATTTCTATGTTGTAATATGTGTCTGAATGAAATAGTCCTGCAAAGAATGATCCTGCAAAGAGTAAGAAAGGGGTTAATGCCTAATAGACTTTCAAAGCACTTTAATTCCTTGCTATAAAACAAAAAAAAAAATCTATTGAAAAGCACTAAAAGAAACTGTACTGTAACATCAGCATCCACACTTAAAGCTGTGTAACAATTGGATTGATGAAAGTACAGAATTTTTGAGAGAACTGTGGTATGACATTTTATTGTGTTTTTCAAATTCAGCACCCCAAAACACATTAAAACAGCTACAGTATTGAAAAAAGTTTTCTCACTGCAGGTGTGTGTTATTAGTAACCAATTTCTTTATTGGCACACATACAAGGTCTGGTCTAAGACCAATGATACCAGCAAAAAACGTTATTTGGATTTAGTGTCATTTGAGCAAACACTTCTAGCAGAAAAGATCCTCACATAGGAAAATTTGATAGTAAGTTGGTTGATTGATGTTCATGTATCCCTACAGCATACATCTATGCGAGCATCCTCTGAGCTTTTGTCATTTTCTGTTCTATGACACTTGATAGTCTAATTACTGTTCTAATTGCTATACCACAAAAGTCAGATCTAGACAATAGAAGTGTTTATTTGCTTTTGAAAAGCACTAGCATTGCTGCTTAGCATGTTTAGTATTCTTTGTATATCCACAAGTTGGATTTTCAAGACTTTTTCTATAGGAAGCTTTAAAATAATATTTAATTGGGGCATTATTTTAGAGGGTAGGCAGATGCAACATGATTAGGCATGCCATAGCATCATCATTTATGCATTTATTTTATGTAATCGATTCCTATCCCATCTTTCTCCCAAGATGGCATTCAAGGCAGATCATAGAGTTGGAACAGACTCCAAGGGCTGTTCCAATGCCATGCCATGCAGCGGTAGATATCTAAGACACTCTTGAGAGATGGCTATCCAACCATTGCTTAAAGACCTCCAGTGATGAAGAGTCCACCATCTTCCAAGGTAGCCCATTCCAAACAGGTTTTCCTGTCCAGATGTTCTTCCTAATGTATAGATGGAATCTATTATGTGGTGATTTTCAAACTGTGTTCAGGGAAACCATGACAGTACCTAGGAAAATAAGTCACATTTCTCTGAAACACAGTCTGATCCTCATAAGTCTTCTCCTGAAATGTGCAGCTATAGTGTTGCTTCACAAGGGACACCATTGAGCCCCTAGATCACACATGCCCCACAGTCCTCTACAGGGTCCTGCAGCAAATCCACCATAAAGCTCCAGAGATCCTGCGGTGGAAAGTGTACTCTACTTGGGAACCTACTTTTATGGGTGAAAGCTACTTTTTTTACTACAGCTCCCAAAATGCCACAGCATTCTCAGGGTTGTCATCCAAAAGGGTTCAGCTCTTCCAAGCTGGAAAACATATTGTTTTAAGTAAATAAATAGATGTTTCTCCCATAGATAAGAGTACTGAGGAATATTGTAATAGGGTCAAGGCTTCTGAATCTTTGTTCAATGCAGTTGTTTTCCTTCATTACAATAGAATTTCATAGGCAGAGCATCTAAAGAAATTCCCTTTCTACACAACTGTTAAAGTACAGATGAATCTTCCCCTCTTTGTCTCTACTCACTTTACATGGAAATGCAATGGACTACATTTTCCTGTAGCATCTTAATATATAGGAAAGAGTTTCAGGATATTGACTTAAATTTATCACAGGTGAAAAAGTCATGCATCCTAATGATTTAACTGATTAATTCCAATACTGAGACTGACACTAGTGTATAAGATAGAGATGGCTAACCAGTACCTTGTCAGCTAGATCTGAGCCCCACAGTCTCTCTCAACTTGTAAACACAGTTTGATTAAAATCATCACCACCACAACCATCATCACAATTGTTGTAGCAGCTTTGATCCTAAGAGTCCTATCCAGAAACGTAAAAGCTTCTTCTGTTCTCAGAAGGGCTTTTGATCCAGTGGTCTTCTGTTGGCAGAAACTGGTGAAGGAGGTACATTTCATCCTTTCCTCTGTCCTCTGCCCTAGTCATTCTAGTAAACTCCCCCAGTCCTCTAGATTAGGGCTTCATGGTGTGAAAGGGCCAATTGAAAATGTCATTTTCCACTCATAGAAGCCCAGCACCCAAGCTGCTGTCCATAATATTATCTCTAACAATAAGAACATTCTTTGCAAAAGGTGAGATGAGCCTTTTCTCTCTCCTGCTTTCATGCGTAGTGATTCAGCCAGGCACTAACAGCTGGGTAATCACAACTTTCTATAGAACTAGATCTTTAAATGGTTCAGGATGTTCAGCAAAACACTGGCCCATAAAGTACACAGGGTACAACAGAGCAACCTCTGAGACTACAGACTCTGGCATGCCTGTTCTTAATGAACACACTGTGATAGAAGGAATACTTATAATACTGAGACAATTGGATAAAATATTTTGCCCCAGGCTCTTTTATACCAATGGGCAAGAAATGTTATGCTTAATATTTCTTCCTTTGCTTGAACAAGAACTCTCCAACCCTACAACTGAATAACTTCCAACCATTTTCAAATGAAATGCAAATTATGGAAAGCTTTGTAAAGCAAAGCAATCAGTAAACACTGACAGTAAGATCACTCACATCTAAGGAAAAGAAAGACTATTTTTAAATCCTGACAGACAGCTTTTCCTGAACTGCTGAAGTCCAGAAATATTTTAAGGTACCAAATCTAGAAAACTTAATAAACCCTTGGATTTCATTCCCTCTAAAGTTGCCTAAATACCCTAAAGACAGCAGATCCTGTTTGATCTTAGAAGCTAAGCTAGGTCAGCTCTGGATAATACTTGGATGGGAGACTGCCAATGAACGTCAGGTGCTTTGGGCTATATTTCAGAGGAAGGAACTAGCAAAACCACCTCTGAGTATTCCTTGCCTAAGAAAATGCTATGAAGTTCATGGGGTTGCCATTAAGTCGACAGGTGACTTGAAGGCACGTACAGACAATGTAATTATAAATTGATTGCTTTAGTACATCTGTTGTACATTGTCTCCTGTGATCTTTGTACATTTCTGCCACAATCTTTCCCCCACAAAGATGCTCATCTTTAAAATGTAAATACAATAGAAATATTCAATGGCTTACCTCAAGTACAACTCAGCTGCCTGTTGGAGGGACAGTAAAAAGCATAGGAAAAGCGATGAGATCTCCAATTGTCCCAAATGTGACAGGTGTCTGCTTGTTATCTTGGATACAAAGATAAGCATTAGAGTTTGCTTTGGCTAAGACTCAGATTCAGAAATACTATACATGGGTGAAATCTTATCCTCTTGTTGTCATAGGCTTTAAAAGGAATTGTTCTCAAAATGTAGCAGCCTCAAACAGAGACTGGGTGTTCTTGTGTGCTTAAGTGACACGCAATGTGATCCACAAATTACTTAAACCAGTATAATTGCACTGAAGAGAGGTGAATCCTATTGAAGTCAAGGGGGCTAAGCCAATATAAATATAATATGATACCAATCCCTTGTGGATTCAGCTCAGATCTAGAAATTAGCTGTGCACCTGCACAATAAAATCTCTATTTAAACTCAGGGCCTTTACAGACTGCCAGAAATAATCCAGTTTGAGACCACTTAAACTGCCATGGCTCAGTGCTGGGGAATCATAGGAACTGTAGTTTATGGTGACACCAGAGCTCTCTGACAGAGAAGGCTCAATATCTCGGAAAAAACAACAATTTCCATGATTCCCTAGCATTGAGCCAGGACAGTTAAAGCACTCTCAAGATGCATTATTTCTGGCAGTCCTCAGTCTCACCCAAGATACTCTTGGATTTAACTTTATGTTTTGCAATGTGCATATCACCCCAGATTCCTATTTGCGCCACAATGGATAAAAGGAGCCTCACCCTCACCATCTAATCTTATGTATATTTATTTACTCAGAAGTAAATCCCATCAATTTCTGGTGAGATGTACAGCTGGATCCTAAGTACATTTCACTGGAATTACACAAGACAGTTATAGCACTGTGATTCCATATCAACGTTCAATGGAATCCTGGGGTTTGTAGTTTGTTGTTAAGTCATTTCAGACTTATGGTGACCCATTTAGGGAGGGTGATTTAGAAATCTCAGCCAGAGAGCTCAAGTGCCTCCCCAAACTATAAACCTTAGTATTCCATAGGTGATTGCCATAGTTCTTAAAGCAGATTCACAGCATTATAATTGTGTAGTGTGCAAGGGTCTTGTCACTTTGAATTTAACTGAAATTACTTCCAAGAAAATATACATGCTATTGCAGTCTTGTTTCTCATAGTAAATGTGTCAAGATTATAGCTTTAAAATATGGTCTCCTTAAAAACAAAAAACAACCCCCCAACATCCCAAAGCATATCTGTTAAACATATTAGGGCAAAACATTAAGCCAGCTTAACGATAAGAAAATCACATGCAAGCATCTCAGTTCTTCCCAGCTTTTCATTTAACAAGATGACAAATCAGAAGAGGGAGAGAAAAGCAGTTGATGGATGGTCAAACCATGGACACTGCATTTAATGAGTCTTAAAATGGGATGTGAGGTGAGGCTTCAAACATTCAAATTAGACTTCATCAGATGCTAATATGACTTCAGGATTCATCCAGGATTCTCCTAAAGACTGCTGGAATAAAGAAACAAACAATTTGTCTCACAACGCATTGTTGAAAAATATATAATCTAGGTGTTACTTGGAACAATCTCCAACTTTAGGCAAACACACAGTTTCCTTGTTATGTGCCTTATTAATGCTGCCATTTCAGGGTTACCAAAAGACTTGACATTTCTAGACCAAAACCAGAGACCTAGAGATGGCCCCTGGTGATACCATTCTGGGGGGCCCTGGTAATAATAATAATAATAATAATAATAATAATAATAATAAT
>CM034706.1:205128501-205141284 GCA_020142125.1 Phrynosoma platyrhinos | reverse complement strand
CGGGAGACCGGCCCAGGTCTTAAAAAGGTTGCCTTCCCCTGATCTATGACAATAAAACTAACATTATTCAAGATCAAGAAGGAATAAAAAGACATTGGATGCAATACACAGAAGAATTATACAAGAGAGATTACAAAATGAAGGACACATGGAATGAAGATCCATATGAAGATGAACCTCAAATTCTAAAAAGTGAAATGGAAATTGCAATAAGTGAAATAGCGAAAAACAAACCACCAGGAACAGATGATATTCCACTTAAACCGCTGCAATCCACATTGACAGAGTCAACTCTAGTGTTAACCAATATATGTCAACAGATATGAAAAACAAAATGATGGCCAAGAGATTGGAAGTGATCAATATACATCCCCATCCACAAAAAGGGAGACACACAAGATGTAGCAACTATAGGACCATAGCAATGATCTCCCATGCAAGCAAAATTCTGCAGCATAGATTTCAACCATACATGGAAAGAGAGATCATACCTGCCTAGGACAGGTATGAAAATCATGTGACCTTGTAGGTGTTTTGGGACTGCAACTCTCATGAGCCCTAACCAGCACAGTTAATGGTGAGGAATAGTGGGGCATGCAGTCCAAGAATATCTGAAAGTCCACATGACCCTCACTCCTGATCTAGGAGCACTTACCACTCACATGCTACAAATCTGTCTATTTAGAAAGAATGAGTCCCTCGCAAATTATATTTTGAGTCCAAACTAGAGTAATGGAGGACTTTTCATGATTTATTAATTTGCAGTGTGCCCAAATATTCAGGTTAAATTCAGTTATTAATCCAGAGCAGAACTGCTTGAATCAATGGCTCTTGCAGAAACATTTATTGAACAAATTCCTGTAGATACAGCATAAGACTCTAGTTGAAACTAACAATTGGATTTAGTCATTTTTCAGAATTCTAGTTGTTTAGTGTTTAAAAAACTGTAGCCTTTACATGAGCTCATTCTTTTTATATGTTATATTTAAAAATGTCTGTATTCATGACTGCACTCCCTGCATCAGAAGGTCATCTAAAAAAAAAAAAAGATTTAATTGACTGCAATGCTGATACCTGTCTCACTGTAATCTGAGTATTTACTGTTACTAGTTCTCATATTCTTATTGGGGGTATTATATAATCATGTTCCTGCTACTGATCACCAGTGGCAATACTTGATTTTCTTTGTGTCTGTTTATACTGTGACATTATTGTTACAGTCTTTTGATGAATATGTGACAAATAACTGTTGTGGTAAAAAGTGGGATTCGTTATCTCACTAAGGCTTGTCTAAGTGACAGCATGCAGCTTTCCCATTAAGCCAATCATCTTCCTTTACAGAGGTGTAAAATTCAAACAGCAAACCAGAGGTGGATTTTTCCCCCTTTCGGACTTTGTTGTTGTTAGATATCCTTGAATCAACCTCAACTCATTGTGACCCAGAGGATGAGACATCTCCAAGGCCTCATTCACACTACATAATAAACTAGTTTTCAAACTGATTGAAATCGCTTTAAAAGGTCCTTGTTCACACTGGCCCCAAATTTCTCCAGTGCAGTGGGGGGGGGGGGCAAGGCTAAACTTGGATAAACCAGTTCTTCCAAATCCGAGGCATTTACTGTGTCTTTTTAAATGATTTGGTTCAAGACAATGCGAAAGCACTGTCAATTGGATTCGGTTCCCTGTGAAGCGATCATCCCTGTGATGTGAACATGAAGTGGGTTAAATTGAAATGGGAGGTTTGATCACAGGTTCAATAATGTGAACATCTATTGGGCGTTGAATCATTCCATTGATTCAAAATGATCCAAGGCAAAAATCAGTTTATTATATAGTGTGAATGAGGCAGAAGACTCCCAGTCTTCCACTGCTTTGCTCAAGTCTTGCAGACTCATGCCCATGACCTCCCTAACTGAGGGGCACTGCAGACTGGCCTAAAGGGCCGGCCTGGGGATGGTGTTGGGGAGGGGCAGCCGCATGCCAGCCACCCCAACTCCAGCCTGAAGCCATCAGGACACCTTCCCAGTGCAGCATGTAGACACACTGTGCTGAAAGGGTGCGGAAGAGCCGCAGCGCTGGCTCTTAGGGCAGCCTTTTGCCGCCCCTAAAAGGAGCAGCATTTTGCCATGCTTTTAGGGGTGGCATTTTGCCACTCTTTTAGCGGCAGCAAAAAAGAGGATTGGGGCCACAGTGTGTGGTTGCCGTGGCCCTGATCCGCCTCTAGCAGGGACAGCCCAGAGCTGCCCATCTGCATAGCCCGAGTCTAGCCATCTGGCATGTAGTCTTCCTCTCTTTCTGCTATCCTCAACCTTTCCCAGTATTATTGTCTTTTCTAATGAGTCATTCCTTCTCATGGTATGGCCAAAGTACAACAGCTTCAGTTTGATCATCTTGGCTTCTAGGGTATTTCAGGCTTGATCTTGTTTGCCTTTTTATTTGTTTGTCTTTTTGGTTGTCCACTGTATCTTCAGCACTCTTCTCCAGCACCACATCTCAAATGAATTGATTTTCTTACAGTGCCCCCAAATTTCTGCCATTCCCCCAATGGAAGAGCCTTCTTCAGACAAGGACCTCAAGCCCACAGCCAGTAGTTCTTTGTAGGAACTGATAATGTCTGTGACTCAGAAGGAGACATAGTTCGGGAAGGGAGGTTTCACCTCCTCACCTCAAGTGGGGACAGTGTGGTAGCAGAGTTTATCTCAAAGTCCCCAGGAACACTGGCACATCAAGAGACAAGAAAACACAGTAATGCGTACAAGTTCTGGCTGCAGCAAAGGACTTTTCAGGTTTAATAGACTCATCATAAAGGGGGATTATCCTGGAAATCTCTAACAGACTGCAGCTGGATTTGGCTGGCAGTTTCTGTACAAGAGCATCAATCTGAGGCTGTAGATTCTGCTGAGAGCAATGTGTTTCTATCTGCAGCTTATTGGCATTCTCAGAATTCTTGGATTCCCATTTTGGTTTGCCAGTGTTTGAGCCTGGGGTCTCAGCAGATATTGGTTTTGGGGTGCCCTGCATTGGGCTTTCCTGACTCTCCCAGAAGACTTTGTAGTGATTTTAGTTGTGAACCACGTTGGGTCCCTTTGCGGAGAAAGGCGGGATAGAAATTAAGTAAGTAAGTAAGTAAGTAAGTAAGTAAAATTTCCTGTAACTTAGGATTCTCCCTATTTCGCAGCTGCCTGCTGGATGTGTGAAGCTTTACTGGTGCTGACTTTGGACTGCTTGGCCTTGCAACTGGGACTTGCCCACCAGCCTTGATTAAATATTTCCAGAAACAGAAAGTCCACTGACTCCCAAGGTGGCCATCTGGGGAGTTCTCTTATCTGGGAAGTTTGTTTGCTGCCAGTCTGAACCATTCTCAGATGGCTGATATTAGATGAATACAATTGATATACCCATTTTTTAAAAGTAAGGAAGCTCCAATGCATCAGGACAGCTGGGGATGAAGAGAAAACTCCTGCTGTCGTCTGGGTTACCCCCATGCCAATGTCATTATTTGCATCAGGTTGTTTGCTAACCCAGAAATCATATGCAGGGATGATGTCTGTGGATCCTGGGAAATATAGTCAAAAAGGTGTCTTTTGCAAGTTATTTGAGTACACCTTGACCTAACTTTTCTGTCAGAGGATCACAGTGTTGCTGGTGGAACTAGCAATGTGTTGCAGCAGAGCATCAGACTTTGCTCTCTCCTCTTTTAAGGAGAAAAATAATAATCAAGTTAACTATTCATAGTAATTAGTGTGTAATTAATGAAGTCCTGACTGTTAGGTGCATGCTGGATACTATCACACCATGTCATACGTTTGGTAAATTAGATGGGTGTGTGGCGACCTCTAGTGGACAGAGAGAGAGATCAAGTATGCTCTTAATTTATACAAAAGCTGTTTTAAAACAAATTAAAGAGACTAGTTTGATCATTTTAAAACTACTCCTATGGCATACCATGTAAATTCCTGACAGTGAAACTGATCTAATGAAATATGAATCCTCCTGTGTTCTAAGATGCCTCCAGGTTTTTAATATGTAGTGTAATTGGGTAGTATTACTTGCTTTGCTCTCCCCAAATGTGTTACACTTCAACTCACATCATCCTCAAACATCATGAATTAGGGTAAGCAACTTGTTGATCCATGTTTGAACATATCACAGAGCCTCTTGCCACAAAATGTCATGAAGTGAACTGTGAGCCTTACCTGTGGCTCCATTTGTGGTCCTGGGTCAGTGTGGAACATCCATGGCTCCCACCATGTAGGGCACCTTTTATGGCAGCATTCACACTGCCCAAATAAACTGGTTTAACTGCAACATCTCAGTGTTACAGAATTCTGGGAAATGTCATTTGTTGTGGCACTGGAGCAGAGCTCTGGGAACTACATTTCCCAGAATTCTATAGCATTGAGTCATGGCAGTTAAAGTGGTGTCAAACCAGATTATTTCAGCAGGTGCAGGTGCAGACCATGCTGTGCAGCAGCAGCATGGAAAACAGCAGCCAATAGGAGAAAGATCTCAGGTTGAACCTCTTGGCTGGGGGCTTCTGGCTGGAGTAAGCAAGTAGGTCTCACTCCAATCAAGCAAGGAGGTTTATAAGAAGCTGCCTGCCTGCCTGCCAGTTCCTTTTAGACTAGCATCAACCCACCCTCCCATCCTTTTTTTCTTATTTGTATGGGAAGTACTTAGTGTTATCATGCTCATGTGGTTTGTTTCTATTTATGTATCTGTAAGATTTATGTTAGGGGATGCAGTGGCTCAAGTGGCTAAGACGCTGACTCTGTTGATTGCAAGATTGGCAGATTGGCAGTTTGAGGCACAGATGCCGCATGATGAGCTGAGCTCCTGTCACTAGTCCCAGCTTCTGTCAACCTAGCAGTTCAAAAGCATGCAAATGCAAGTAGATCAATAGGTACCACTTCTCAATAGGAAGGTAAACAGTGTTCTGTGCAATCATGCTGGCCACAGGATCACAGAGTAGTCCTTGAACAATGCTGGCTCTTTGGCTTAGTAATGGAGATGAACATCACCTCCTACGGTTGGACATGACAGCCTTGTCAACAGGGAATACCTTTGCCTTACCTTTAAGATTTATGTTACAATTTTGTGTAAGGTAGTCAGCATGGGTCCTGGATCTGGGATATGTTTTGCTAGTGTCCCCATGGCAATGGTAATTGAAGAAGGTTCCTGGGAGGACTCAGTGTGTGTGTGGCAGAAATGGTAGTGCCCAGGCAGAGGCAGACATATTTCATGCACCTCCCAGTGGCAGGGGGATTATGATGGGCTACCAAACAGTGAATTCCACCTCCTGTCATCCCAGAGGCCCTGCTGCTGGCCAGAGTGAAAGGGTCATCAATCAGTACTGGCTTGGTCAATGCCAGAATCTGGACCTGTGCATAGGCAACCCCTATGCAGTTGTAATCAATACAATTTGTGACCATTTTTTTCCAAGTATCTGCATTTGTGGCTGTATTTCATATGGAGCAAACCTCACCCCTGGACACACATACTATCATATGTTTTTACAAAGAAGATGATATCAGGTTTATTTCTCTGCCTGAACCTGGGTGGGTGTGGGCGGGTGGGATGGGACTGGCTGCTGTTCATCTTCTGCTTGTGCATATTCCTTTCTCTGCCTAAAAGATACATTATGATCTCATATTACGAACACTCTAGAAGTAATTGGAGGGCAACAAATTTCCTATATATGCAAAGATGTTCCTTCAATAACCAGAAAATAGCTAAAAGGTTCTGTTACAAACTAGAGTAGTGTATCCCAAGCTGTCTGATGAAGGGAACCAACAATCCCCCCCACACCCACACACACATATGCAAAGGTATCATATTTGTGACTATTGTTTCTTTCTTTCCTGGAAACTTGCCAGAGACAAGCAGCTGATGGCTCATGGATCAGCACTGGTCAACACTTTGAATAACATTAAACTACAGCATACTCTTTTTTTCTCTGTCTTAGTAATGATTATATAATTTAGGGGTGGTTTCAGTTAGCGGTATTTTTAGGTTTCTGTGTGAGAAAAGAGAGATGAAACTGGAGTCTAAGAATTCAGAGACAAAGCAAAAGTAAAGCATAGGCTTACTTTTTGGGGAGGAGGGAATCTAAAAGTACCTGGAGATATAAAGATGCTGTTTGCTGGAAATCAGATTTTAGAGCAGTGGTTAAGCTGTGCCTTTACCTATTATCAGACTACTTGTAAATATTTTTTTTACAGTAATGGAAACTAAACATTATGAGGAATTACCCCGGGATCTGGATATGTTTATTTTGGAGAAGAGAAGACAGAGAGGTAACATGATAGCTGTCTTTAAATATCTAAAGAGATGTTATGTAGAAGATGGAGTGAACTTGTTTTTTTCTGCTTCTACTTACAAAATGAATTAATGGATTCAAATTATAACAGAGATTCTATCTAAACATTAGGAAGAACTTTTTTAATTGTAAGAGCTATTCAACAGCAGAATAGATTGCCTCAGAGGGTGGTAGATTCTCCATCTTTGGAGGTCTTCAAACAGTGGCTGGTTGGGCATTTTTCAGGAGTGCTTTGGTTGTATATTTCTGTATGGTAGGGAGTTGGACTAGATGCCCCTTATTTATTTATCACATTTGTGTGGTCCCTGCCATCTCTAAGATTCTGTCATTCTAATATCCGTAAGTCCTCAGTGTTGTGGTTTTTTCCCCCTCTGAAGATCAGATCTGGGGTAAGTATTGTACCCTTAACTTCAGCACCTCTCAAGGATGTGGGGTGCACACAAAACATTAAAATACACACACACATGCTCACACACACTAGAGACTAGACTTACATCAAATGCTGTCAAAAGTACCTGCATCTGAGTTATGCACAAATTGGGGGAGAAGAGAACAGGAAGGTCATCAGGTTGTGTGTGACCTTACTCCAGGCATCTGTGCCTGAAACCTGGTTGTCACATTCAGACAGGAATGACTTCATATAAATTTGACTCTGTTTCCCCAGTAACTTGTATCACCTGCATGAATAAGCACCATACTCTCAGGCAATCCCCAAGAGGTAAAATCTCAAAGAATGGTGTTAAATAATATTTCTTCACTAAATTTGGTGTTCAAAATAAAGCCAGCTCTCCCGTGAATTCTCTTACTGTGGTGATTCATTGTTATGACCCATCACATCTTGATTTGTCAGTGATGTTCTGGTTTGTTACATAGCAGCATGACTAATGATGACAATTGGGAACAATGGGACCTTAGCCCGGGATGCAAGAAGGCAGTGGGATTTTAATTGATCTAATTTCATTTGGTTTTATTCTTTTATCCTTAGCTTTAATTGGGAAAAGTGTAAAATAAATATATAGATGTAAAGTAAAGCGGTATAGCATAGTGCTTTGAGTGTAGGACTACAGCTCTGGAGACTAGGGTCCCTGCTCAGCCATGAAACCCATTGGGTGACTTTGGGTAGGTCACATGCTCTCAGCCTCAGGTAATGGCAAACTTCCTCTGTTCAACTCTTGCCAAGAACCTGCAGTAGTTGAGTTGCCTTAGGAAACAACTTGAAGGCACACAACAACAACAACAAGAATAAAATAAACATATGTAAAACAAAATGGCCAATGAATATTCATCAGAGACATCAATGGCTACCAATGTTAGTAAAGCAAATTATTTTGGAGATAATGTTTAGCAATGAATTGTTGAGAGTATTTTTACTGTATGATTTATGGAGACTGAGAACAATGCTTCCAATAAGATATTGAAACATCCCTTCAAGCAATGTTATGTCATGTTTTAACAGCACTATCATGACAAGATACATGAGTGATGTTTTTCAACAAGATATAGACTACTGGTATTTTAGAGTACTGAAAAACAAAGAACAGTTAACAAATCAAAATTTTCTCTAACATAACCACTTGGAGGAAGTTTGGTTGATGTATATTTTAACCTCTTGCATCAGTGTGGTATGATCAGGACTGAAAAGATGTGAGTTGTTTACTATCCACTGGATGCATGTGTGCCTCTATTTCATGTATTTCATTTTGAATAGATTGATACTTCAGGATTTTCACT
Source organism: Phrynosoma platyrhinos (assembly GCA_020142125.1). Classification (NCBI taxonomy): domain Eukaryota; kingdom Metazoa; phylum Chordata; class Lepidosauria; order Squamata; family Phrynosomatidae; genus Phrynosoma; species Phrynosoma platyrhinos. Next base: position 205,133,234 of record CM034706.1, on the reverse strand, counting down.
TTTTTAGTAATAATATTTCTAGTATTCAGGTTTTTTAATAATAATAATAATAATAATAATAATAATAATAATAATAATAATAATAATAATTTATTTATAGCCCACCCCTCTGTGAGGCAATCGGGGCGGGTAACAACATTTAAAACTGACAAAGTTAAAAAACATTCCTTGGACCCACAGTCCAACCCTCTCATCCCCTTAAAACAGAATTAAACTAAGGAAGAGTTAAAATTAGCAGTACAATAAAATGATAAAACAACAAAACAGGAATCAGTGATATGATGATTTTTCCAGTCTAGTGATTCTTGCTTCAGTATTAATGTCTCAGAAATGTAAGCATTTTAATTCTTACCCTAATAGCTGTTCTATGGATATGTCTGTTCTGTACTTTATGGTCATTTCATGAAGTTAGACTTCCTCATTGCAAACACACTGTTTCTTAATTATACCTCTGATGAGTCTCAAATAATTTTGCATAAAATATACTTAATTTCAGCTTTGATATGTGGATTGACATCTCATTTTTAATCTGAACACAGCACAATTTTTTAAATTATATTTTGCAGTCTCTGCTTTAAGACAGTCTAAAAGTTTTTTATTCCGTGCCTGTGAAAAATGGATGTTGAATGTGGAGAGATGGAGATGCACAGATTTACTGAACATTTGTGGACGTTAAATTTCTTTCCCAGATTGTGCTAACAGAGGATGTAGTCATATTTTGATCGCAGTGAAAAATATGTGTCACTGGATTCCAAAGCTTCTGAGAAATAAACTGGTTATTATTTGTGATAGGCAGCAGATGTGTGAATTCTGTAGATGTATATAAAAGTGATGCCCTGTATGTTAATACTTTCTTTTTATATCAGGACATCAAGATATTTCTGTCCTTGGGTGATTTTTGTTTATATTACACTGCTTTTTATATTTTTGGCAGGCAAAATGAATGGCAGAAAAGTGGCTGTTGTGATTGATGAATGCTGAATGACAGAGACAGGTATTTCCAACACATACATACATACATACATACATATACTTACCATGTGTACATTCATTCATAAATACACACACAGTTATAATTTCGCAACTGTCTCTTTATGTCTTCATTCACTACAATGTATAAGTCAGAAAGCAGTGAAAAGTCACAAATGTCCATATTTAGAGGGGATAGCAGGGTGCTCTGCTATTACTAGGAAGAACCATCTGCTGTGGAGGCCCATGAGACACTTACAGGAAATTCCATGAGGAAAGGAATGATGGTAGATATGAGATTATGTTAGAGGCAGCCTTAAATCTGTTGGATCTAAAGCCTCTTTTCTCCTCAGCATCACGCCCTTCAATTGTGCCAGTCTGGAGTTGAAAAGGATGGGGAGGAAAGGGGGGAAAATAAAGAACCACTAATGAAGTCACAGGAAGAACCCACACACACCTCCCACCTGAGTTGCTACAAGCTGGCAGGGGTTTTCACTACATCACTCTTTCTTCCCACTTAGAATTGCTCCCTTAGCTTTCAAAACAAGGACAGCAGTGCTATAATTGTACATGTCTCCAGAAGGGCTGCTCTCTTAAAGCAGATATTAGTGGGGACCTATATCAACTTTGTTTAGCCAAGCCAACATCCTGATGCAAGTCCCATCTTGAACTTTGCTTTCCACTGCATCCTTGTGTTTTGCTGCTTTTCTTATCAAAAATAAAACCATGGGAAAATCAAGTGACTGGTGGATCACAATTGGAACACTGTGTTAAAAAAGCTGATATAATTTATCTGGAATTCATTATTTTCAGAACCACCTGAAAATGAGGAGTGTGGAAGAAGGTAATGAAAGGCATTGTGCTTCTGCTCTGTTGTGGCAGAAGACTGCTTCCTCTTCATTCACTTAACAGACTGTGCATCCATGCCTTAGCACAGAACTAATCATGCCTTAGCACAGAACTATTAAAATATTTACAGCAGGGCTGGATAAAAAAGACTTTGGTGTGAATTATTCATGTCTTTCCTTTTATCTTGGCAATGGCGACTTTATTTAGCATGGAGGATTCCTGCACAAGAATCCTGGGTAATCTTGCACAACAGGACCACTAGATAAACTAACTGGTTGTGTATGACTAGCACTGCCTGTCAGGAGGAAGCATGGGACAGATTGTAACTTCCCACTGGCAACAAGATGGATACTGTTTAGATAATCTGCAAGGAGGGCTGTGGTGATGTATCTGATGACACATGTGGCAGAATAAGAACAGTTGGAATGGCACATTACGCTCACTTTAAATAAGAGAATGAAATGGGTGAGTGGGCAGACAGCTCCTGAGCTTTCTCTAGAAGATGGACATCATGTGTCGATTCTGAGTTATGAGCATAAGGTCACCTAAATGGACTGTACTCTCCTTAAGGAGCAGGTTCATAACTCGGGGTGCTCCTTGATTCATCTTTATCATTGGAGAGGAAGGTGGCCTCAGTGGCTAGGAGCATCTGTTTCTGGATAGAGAGATTGGCCACAGTGACTCACACATTAGTGATCTCTGGACTGAAAAACTAGAAAGCATTTAGTGCGAGGCTACCCTTAAGGCTGATTCGGAAGCTGTAGCTAGTGCAAAATTCAATAGTCATGAAGCTTCACAGAATCATAGAGTTGGAAGAGACCACAAGGGCCATCCAGTCCAACCCCATTCTGCTATGCAGGAACCCACAATCAAAGGACTCCCAACAGATGGCCATCAAGCCTCTGTTTAAAGACCTCCAAAAATGGAGACTCCATCATTCTCTGAGATGGCCATCCAACTGCACATATATTGCACCTATGGTGACATAATGGTACTGGGTGCCTATTTGCTGCTGACCAAGGTTTAGGATTGTGTCATTGATTTAAGATCCAAGACAGTTTGGGACTTTCTGGATCTTTTCCTCCATATATACCAGCACATTGAGCATGGTTGCTGTTAGAGGCCTGTCTACATGCAGCACATTTAACAGAAAGATATATTGTGACTTGAAGGGCAGCATCTTTATCATCATTTTTACTGAACGTTGGATTTTCTGCTGTATGCTTTATTTTTTAAAACTTTTTGTATTGAGTTTATCTTGCAAGCCACCTTGCTATCATTTATTATTAAAAGCAACATACAGGTTAATCTAGTAAAGAACAAGAGAGAAGCTGAACCAGGAAACATTTTATTTCCCTTATGTTACAGGGTTAATAATAATAATAATAATAATAATAATAATAATTTTTATTTCTATCCCGCCCCTCTGCAACACAATCAGGGTGACGTACAACAAATTAAAAACATCAGAGAAAGTTAAAATCAATCCGAATCCCAAACCATATTCCTACACCTGCCCACCCCTTAAAAATAAATTAAACTAGTACAGATTAAAATACCAATAGTTAAAATATACAATGCAAGAAAAAATTACAGTCAAATTTGCAGCACTAGTAAGCGCAGTGGTGTTAAACAAGGTGGTAGAAGGATGATGGTCAGATCTTATGTCTTCTGGGTTGTCAGTTGTTGCTGCAGCTCTTTCTGTTAAGAAATCCCAGGCAAATGCCCCTAAATGTTTTGAATGCAGAAGAGGTAGAAGAAGCATTAAGAGACACAGAAGAGATAGGAAAACTGAACTTCAGTTCCCTGACACTGGAACACAGTTGTTGAGGACTAGACTGAAAATGCCATCATAGCCTATGCCACTTCTGATTTATTCCATCAAACTCAAATGGTAAGTATCTATAACAGCCTTTCCCAACATGGTTTCCTCCATCTAGATTGTTGGATTACAAGACACTTCATCCTTATTCAGTATGGTTAATGACACATCCGAAGAGTACCAGATTAGGAAAAGCTGCTCTGTAGGACAAGTCAAATGATTGAGCCTCCCCCATGGGGAGATGCTGGAGACCACATTATTTGAATGCAGTCTGTCCCGGGATCCATCTTTCCTATGTCCACCTAAAATGCTGCCGTCCTGAAGCTGATGGACTGCATGTAGCATTATTCTTCAGTGGTTATGCTAACTAGACCTCGTGGAACCTGTGGCCACCAATGTCTGGAGGGGCACACTTTACCTGTCTCTCACCTAAAGATCTTAAAGAACCGAAAAAGAGCCATGCTGGATCATACCATAATCCTACTGAGACCATCATTCTATTCTCACAATGGCTAGCTAGGTCCCCTAGTATGGGACAGCCACATGCAGAACATGAGTACAATGGCACCATTCCATTCGTGAATCCCACTAATCCGGCTATGGAGACATACTGCCCCTGTTCCTGAAGGGTATCTATATATAGAAGCAGCAAGGCAGGCAAGGAAAGAGAAAGACATTATGACTAGTAGCTACTAATAGCACTGATATGACTAGTAGCCCCCATGAATTTGTCCAGCCTTCAAAGACCCTTTAAAACCCAGCCAGATTAGTGGCTTTTATATAACTATATCTTGCTGCAGTGAATTCCACAGTTTAAATATGCACTATGAACAAGTAATCCTTTCATTTATCCTGTATATCCTGTATATCTTTCAATTAAAAATTCCTTTCTTGTTCCAGTATTGTTAGAGGGAAGAAAACCTCTCTCTATCTATTTTCTCTACACCACTCATAATTTTAACATTTAAAAAAAAATCATAGCTCTATTTGCCTTTTTAAAAGTCTGAGTTCTGATTGTGTGAGAAAGGTGGGACAAAAATAGATGATAGTGGCAGTAGCAGTAGTGGTTGTGGCCACCACCACCACCACCACC
>CM034706.1:205110716-205128401 GCA_020142125.1 Phrynosoma platyrhinos | reverse complement strand
GCTAACCCTGTGCTGTCAGGAACAGTGCTATGGAAGGTACCACTTGTCTCTATACATGTGCACATGGAGTGAGCCAGCAAGATCCAAACAGAACATGCCCTAATGCACCTCTGCATAACCACAGCAGACATGCAAAACTTCACTCTGCCTGCCCCAGTGGTGCCATCAGCAGCAGATCTGCTCCTGGATGTCTCCAAGCATCCTCCAGAGGCAAGGGCTCAAAATGCTCCTTATGCCATTCAAAGCACTGTTTTGCAGCAGAACACACAAACAATGTATGTAGTGTGGGAGGAAGAAACACCCAGAACACAGCACCCATATAGTCCCATGTGGAACAGAGAACACACACATCTCTCCTGACTTAAATTCAATGATGTGTCTGAACTACAGCAGGCCCACTGAATTGATTGTTGAATGGCAAGTCAATAAATCCTATTACTTATATAGGTCTACTTTAATAGGGACCAGCAGTGGGTTTAGTCCACAGTGGACAAAGTATGGTCCTTCAGATGGTTTTGAACTTTGCCTTCTGTCAACCCTAGCCAGCATAACAGTGGTGACGAATAATGTCCAGCAATAACTGGAGGGTCACTTTTTCCTATCATCTGATTTAGGCCCATGAAACCATATGTACAGAATGTAAGCTGCAAGAGGCACTCTTCATTTATTACAAGGTGTGACAGCTTTGCTTCCTACCTCCATATTTCATTTATTTACACACAGGCCTTCTTACTGTTTTGACTGAGTAGCTTAGGAAGCACTGCTTCTTCCTCAGTGTCTGTTCATCTTTCTATATTTTTCCATATTTGTGGGAATTTCTGTTTTATTGTATTCATAACCTCTTTTAAAGGATGCAATAGTTCATCCTGCAATTTTTTTTGTAGCATATAGATGTGAAACTGTCCTTTCCTGGGGTTTTACCAAGCTTGGTGTTTTGTATAGCTTTTTTAGTTTCTAACGTTGATATGGGTTGATTCAATAATCCTTTCTGTTCTTTGCTTACTTTAATCATGTTTGTCTTCTCCAAATAACTTTGTATTTTTCCAATTTGAATGTCTTCTTTCCTATAAAGTTTAGTATAAAAATCTTGAAATGCCCTTACAATTTGTTTTGGTCCGTCAAAATATTGTTGCCCTGCCGAATTTTTGTTATCAATTTCCCCCTTTTCTTTTTTCTTAGTTTATATGCCAACCTCTTTCCAGTTTTGTTTGCATACTGAAAGGATTGAGCTTTAATGTATTTCAGTTTTCTTTCTATTTCTTCATTTAGAATGATAGATAATTGTCTTTGTAAGAGTTTAATCTCTTTCTGAAGCTTAGAATTTGATGGTTCTTTTTGCAGTTCTTCTTTTTCTCTTATCTCATCTAAAATTTTCTGCGTTTTTTCCTTCTGTTTCCTTTTAAATTCACAGTTTCACTGAATAAAGAACCCCCTCATGACTGCTTTTGAAGCTTCCCATACCATAATATTGTCAGTTTCCTTATCGGAGTTTTCCTGAAAAAGCAACTTCAAAGTTTGCTTAGCTTTTTCTAATATTTTTGGATTTTGCAGTAATTTGTCATTTAATCGCCAACTCCAGTCCATCTTATAAGTTTTTTTACATTTTAAAACAATAGGATTATGATCAGAGAGAGTCTTAGGTAAAATATCCATTTTAGTAATTTCAGTAACTAATTTTTTACTTGCCAGAAAGAAATTTATTCTCAAGAATAGATTTCCCTTGCCTTTCCATAGAGATGTCTCCAAACTTGTGTTAATGAAAATTTTTCCATTAAATTTAAAAAAAAGTCTGAGGAAGTTTCCCTTGATTCTTTTTCTTTTTTACTGTTGTTTTCCTATCAAGATTTCAGCTTTCATACTGTCCTTCATATATGCCAGCCTCACAGCGTTAGTCTGGAGACACAGACATTGCAGTACCTTTAAGATGTTCTTTGCCTCTACTGGACCCAGAGACTGTATGTGGAAAGGGAAGAAGAAAATATCATACAGTTTTGTGAAATGGAATATTTAAGGCTTATTTAGCAATGCAATGTAGAGACAAAAGAAAAGAAAATATGGGAAATATTAGGGTCAGATACAGAGGCAGCATGGAGAAAGCAAGATCAGTTCTAAGGGGTTTTACTCATTTCTGGGAGATGGACTGTTCTTGTAGGAAAAGATCAGTATGAAGTTAGCTTTCACACTTCACCTAAGATGAGGAGGAAATATCTCAGAGTCCAAGCAATAGAATAAACTGGAAAACTCCTCCAGAATATGCACAGTTGTCCAAAGGGAGAGTGAAGGCAAGTGTAGGATAGTACTTCATCTCCTCACTCACTTAAGCTTAGAAGCAGTAACATCCAGGAAGAGTAGCAACAAACTCTCAAGTCCCCAAGGGTCAGTAGTGAGTTTCCTCCAGCCATTTAGGCATCAACACATGCTCTGTTGTGCTGATTGCTAAACTTATACTAAATGCACGTATTAATTACTCCTGATTTTGCAGGGATAGTCCTGATTAATCATCTGACATCCCACTTTTTCCAGCTGCTTTTAAAATGTCTGTTTCTTTCTCCTCCTTCCACTTCCCCCTTTTGTTCACAACATCCTTCATATGATGCAAACTGAGTACAAAGTGTAAATGTATGGTGGAATCCTGTATGGCCATTACTATGTATCACCATCACTACTGCCAGTGCTATGTAGTGGATTCTGGCCAGCCAGGCTCCCAAACCCATCTTATCAATAAGCCGACACTGGCATCAATGGGGCCTGTGACCTTGTTAACCAGGAAGTGGCTGCCTGAAGATCCAGGAAGATTTGGAGCAACTGGGCATTTTAAAATGGTTTGGGTGCTGAATGGGCTGGCCATCATTTGGTCTGTTTGCACCAGAACTGGGGGTTGGGCCATCCGTTTTCCAGTCTGTCCACTGAAAGGACAGGGGAGGCTATTTTATTTGGCTCATGTAGACAGGGCCATAGACACCATCAGGTACTGGAGAAAGCAACCTGCAACTAAGATGGATATTTGGCACAGCTTTGGAGGGAATTTGAACTGCTGGGATTTGTGTCTGTTAACTATGAACCTATATATTGTATTCCAATAATACTTTAGGGTGGTAGTCCCAAAACTAAAGGCCATAGCCCATAACTAGTATGGACATTTGGCACAGGTATTGGAATGGTATGAGATAATTAACAAAGACAATGCCGTTCCCTGATATTAGTCTGCAGGAAGGATTCCAGGTGCCCATTGCTACTTACATTTCTGCCAATAACTTTACTGAGGCAAATCAAATATACACAGAGTATAGGTAAGTTCTGGAAATCCCTAAAGACAAACAAAAGAAGAAGCAAGGGGTAGGATTTGTATTGGAGGGGGGACTGGCTTGATATTGAGATCATTAAATCTGTCACTGAAATTTTGAAGATGATGTAGAGGGACCGTGGCAGATTTAAATGGATGACATTCTACTAGGTATCATGTAGGTTTCAGGTATCAGTTGGAAAAATTTTGATTAATTACTGAATCCCTCACTTTGAAAACAGAACATTTAGAATTCATAAGTGTTTGTTCCCAACTTTAGAGAAAGCACACAGGTTTCTTGATAGGCAAAGGCATGACAATTATATTTGTCTGTGTATATATCCAGAGACACGCATCCACAGCCATGCAAATTTGATGGGAAAGCTGCATGATAAAGATCCTTTCTTTTCCAAAAACTAAACAAGAGGGTTCCATGATCTTTTCCCACTCTGCAATTCTATTATTTGATTAATCTAATTCATATATTGCACACCATGGACTTAGTTTTATGATTTCCCTCCCCTCTATAAATGCAAATAAAGCAAATGATGTTAAGGTTTTTCTTAAATGTTTCAACTACCAACATTATGCAAGGCTTGAGTTGTGTATAAATATATATGTTTGCATTTACTTAGTTCCACAACCATGAATAATCAGTAATAATAATTAAAATTTTAAAACACAATTGTAAACCATACACAATCTTTTAGCAGTGAAATTATCCTGCATGCAGATGTAGTAGTGTTGGGGGAAGATAGCTGCAGAATCATAAAATGATCCCACTAGTCTTTTAAAACAAACAACAGAACGATGAATATTAAGTCCATTAAATTGCCTAGCTTCTCCAAGCACTTAAAGCTGTTCTAGAATTCTGTTTCGTTTTATCCTTACATTAGCTGTTCTTCATCTAGATAAGATGTAGCCTCTTGCAGATCATCAAGATGATATCAAAAAGAGAAAACAAACAGAGGAAGAAGGAAACATACTCAATTTTCTGCAGGCAGCTTTCCTAAAGGCCATTTTCATTATTTTTTTAAAAAAAAAATCACTGGAAAATCACTGCAAATTTCTCTGAAGATGCCAGCCACAGATGCAGGTGAAATTTCAGGAATACATTCTTCTAGAACACGGCCTTACAGCCCAAAAAACCCACAAAAACTTATCACTGCAAGGGCTTTGTAGCTTTCTGTTCACAAATGGCCAATACTGGTGTGGAATTTTTTGGGAATCAGGTTCATTGATTTAAAGCTGTAGGGGTGGAGAAGGTGGGTAGAATCCATTAGTTGCCAGTCTCCCACATAGGTACATCAGCTCAGGTGCCTAAATTTCATTCAGAACATTAGCAATATCTCCCTCCGCCCAAACATAGCCACATGCACAGTATTCTCCCAGTTAACTCTCTCAGTCTTTCAGTCACTCAATCATTCAGACCATACATTCGCTCCCACACACATTATTCCCATTCTGTCCTTCATTCATGCACACACAAAACACATTCACTCACACAAATTATACACTCTCCTTGACACATGCAAATTATACTCATGCACATTATTTTCTCTCACACATACATATATATATATATATATATATATATATATATATATATATACACAAAGAGGTTATACTTTTGCTCTCTCTCAGATGCATACTTACACAAACACATTGTACTCACACATATTCTCTCTCTCTCTCTCTCACTCACACACACACACACACATTATACACACATACATTATTCTGTCTTTCTCACCCAAACCCATTCACAGAGATTATATTCTCTAAGGGGGGTTGCAGACTGCCAGAAATAGTGCAAATTGAGTCCACTTTTAGGGTTAGGGTTAGGGCTAGGGAATCATGGGAATTGTTTTTTTTTTTCTGAGACATTGAGCCTTCTCTGTCAGAGAGCTCTGGTGCAACAATAAAATACAATTCCCATGATTCCCTGACCCTAACCCTAACCCTAAAAGTGGACTCAATTTGCACTATTTCTGGCAGTCTGCAACCCCCCTAAGACGCACACACACACACAATTCTTATTGTGTGCCTTCAATTCATTTTTGAGTTATGGTTACTATATGGCAACAAAAAGGAGCATAAGGGAAAGACAAGGTTCACTTTGCCAAAAAGCTTACAATCTAACTTTACACATGGGCTGGGGATGGGGAGGCAAGACCACAAAGGCTGAAAGAATGAAACAAAGGTAATGATATAAATGCCTCTTAATATTTCAACTTTATTTCTGTTTGGCACAAAGTCATAGAGTTGGGTTTTGAGGAGGGAAAGTTGTGGCACCACTTTAAGGTTTGAGGACAGATTTCAGGCATAAGAACAAAGTTTGGAAAAAGTTTTATTTTGCACTGTAATTCCCAGAATTTTGCAGCCAGTGTGATCATTGACTATACTGGCAGGGAGACTGCAGGATGTGCAATCCAAACAGAGTAAAGTTTCCAGGTTCTAAGAAGGGGCAGCAAGGGGAATGTTAATAGCATCAAACCAGGGGAATCAGAATTATATTTTAAGTCAGTACGTACCATGCTGCTTCCTGTTCTCTCTCAACCTGAAGCCCCAGTACATAATGCAAATGAAAAATTATTTATTTATTTTACAGCATCTATTGAAAAAATAAAACATATATACAAGATAATAACCATGTTCTTATTGATGTATAAAATAAGTATGAATTATATTTAAAAGTCAGGAAATACACCTATATTAGGAAGGTTCATAGAAAGAACATGACCATATACAACTTCCTGCATGGCTGCAGCCATGCCGAAGCCCAAATAGAAGAGATTGCCATGCCTATTAACAATCTGCACTTGAGCTGCAGACTAAGAAAGCACATAGGTCACCTAGTCTTTGTTTTCTGCTATTATAGTGAGATATGTTGTGTTTCTATTTAAATGATAATGTTAGGGGGCATTCATAGTTACTTTTTTGTACCAAGGAGGTGTGGATCTCCACAGTGATGCAATACCAAATCAATGTTCCTACTACGTTTACCGTGATCGAATCTCTCCAAGGCATTTTAACCCAGTCTGCCATTCACACTGGTACCACTTCATATCAGTATGGTATCAGCACCTCGTGGCCAGGAACAATCCCAGCAATCTGGATTGATTTGGTAGTGCATTCACACTACTGAAGATCTGGATACAGTTAGGTAGTAGGTTTTTCACTGCCCTCCCTCAAACCGCATCGGGTGCATTCAGGGACAGTGTGAACTTCACAGAAATAACCCAGTTCCACACCAGGTTATTTCTGTAGTGGGCCCTTAGTGTTGTTGTGTGCCTTCAGGTTTTCTGACTTATGGAGATACTAAAGGGAACCTATCATGTTTTCTGGGCAAGATTTGCTCAGAGGAAGTTTGCCACTGCCTTCCCCTGAAGTTGAGAGCATGGGACATACCCAATGTCACCCAGTGGGTTTCATGGCTGGGTTGAGAATTGAACCCTGGTCTCCAGAGTCATAGTCCAACACTCAAACCACTATTTGCAAGCCTACTTAGTAGTAAATCTGGGTCTGCTTTCATCCTCTTTGTTGATGATACTTTTCCTCCTCTTTGGCCCTCCATAATTGACCATCCTACTATACATAGCCATGCAGCAGAAACTGTCACATCCCCACTCCACCCACTCCACTCAAAACACAGTGTGCCCATGTATGTACATGCATGCACAAGGACACATGTATGTGCATGCATGTGCATGCATGCTTGCTTCCTTAATATCTTCCTGTGAAATGCCCTCTGGGTGTCTGAGAGAGAAGAAAACCTGCAGCTGTGCCTTCTGCTTTCATTCGCAGAGCAGCATTTTGAGTCAGGACGGCTGAGCTCAGCTGTCATCTATCTCTCTTTCCTTTAGGAAGCTGCTGCTGCTGCTGCTTGTCCTTCCATGGTTGCATTCCCTTTCTATCTCTTTCCCACAGGCTCACATGGCAAGTCGTGACACACTCAGAGCCAAGAGAGGGCAGCCAGCCTTTGTCTCATTTGCCCACGTGATAGGAGATTCTCAGCTGCTATTTGCACGGTGTGTGCCCTCAGCAGAGTTTTTTCATCCTTCTGAATAGGATGGGTTGCAACTTCATGAATCTTCAGTCAGCAATACTTTCAGAAATAGGACAATTCTTATTTAAGTAGGCCTCTTGAGATTCTTCTCCCTTGACAATTACGGTGGGCATGGCACACACATACACACACACACCAATCTTTAGCCTTTGGCAAATGAAAATGGCTATGCTTGCCCCCTTCCCAAGCAGTGGGGAGTTAACATCTTTTGTGGGACAGTTGCCTACAGAGGAGAGCAAGAGAGGTATTTATAGACTTACCATTTATATGAAAGGCAGCTGCAATACATGCGTGTTTTTGATACACAACCATCTTTCCATCACTTTATTTATATCAGGCGTAGGCAACCTAAGGCCCCCCGCCACCGCTACCCACCATGATGATATTGATTATTGTTGTTATTACTTGTTCTTGGGGTTTTCTTGGCAAAAATCTCCACAACTTTTGAATAAGCATATTAATGGTTTTATAACAGCTTTGTCTGGAGTTACAGCACCTGAAAAATCCTTTCCAGAACATGAAAAACTTGAGCTGTTTTGTGCAAGACTTCCAAAATATTACTCTCTGATAATTACTGCTTTACAAGTCAAAGGAGATGTTTCTTTGCAAGATGCTATTGCTCGGGTTGTTGAATTTCAAAATAGGTAGAACGTGATGGAAGGCAACTATAATACAAAAACAATAGACAGAGAATTAACTCAGTTTGCTGCAGAGGATTTGCAAAAGTCCTCCTTTTCTTCCAGGTCAAATAGAAACCATGTTATTAGTAAGTAAAGCCAAAAGCTGAGCTGCAAAAGCTGCAAAGCCATGAGCTAAACACCAAAAGGAATAGCAACTTTAAGAAAACAACTTTTAATCCTAAACAGAAATCTTCCAGCCATGTTGATATTGGTTTGATTCATGAACAATTATTTCAAATTGCTGGAAATAAATATAAAAACCAAGTTTTCATAGATAGTGAAGCGAATGCACATTACTTCAACAGCAAAAAATGACTTGTTGATTTTGATGCAAATGTGACTTTTCGTGTCTATCTTGCTAATAGTCAAGAAGTTTTTGCACAAGGAAAGGGGACTGCTATTTTACAACAAAACCTGGTCCTGACATGATAGGAACCTTACAAATCCCTAATGCTTACTGTATACCAGATTTGCAAGCCTCCTTTTACAATGTGCAAACCACAACATCAAGAGGCAACTATGTTAGTTTCAGAAAGCAATCCTGCTTTGGTTTTCATGGCAAAAACATTATTTTAGAGTAGACTTAGGGTCTCATGGCTATTATCAGATGCAGATTTTGCATTCATCTGCAAACAGTGTGACCCAATGCAATCACAAAGACTGTTCAACTTTATGGTATCACAGATTTGCTCATTAAAGTGTGGAAAATATTAAAAGACTGGCCAATTAAGAGCTTGCAAGAGACTTTAAAGTGAAAGCATGCTCCAATAATGAAAAATTTGTAGAATGCTTAAAAGCAAAGGCCACTAGAGCTCCACACCCTCCAGTTACTGAGAGGCAATCCAACAAGGCATTGGATCTTTTATATGCTGATCTTTCTGGACCAATGAATCAAACATCAGCAGGTGGCAACTCTTACTTTATGATTATTATTGATTATTTCAGCAGGTACACATACACTTACCTTTTCAGAGAGAAGAGTCAAGCTTTTTAAAAATTAAAAAAATACTTTGTGTCTCTAACAAAATTTGGCTATAAACCCAAGAGCCTGCACACAGACAATGGCACCAAATTTGTCAATGCTGAATTTGATACATTTTTAAAGGAACATGACATTGATCATCAGATCACACAGGCTTATTCTCTGGAAAAAATGGTGTGGCAGAGAGAATGAAAAGAACTCTCAAGGAAATGGCAGTCACCATGCTTTTGGAGGCTAATATGCCTAAATGCTTTTGGTTTGAAGCTACATACCTGTGTAACCAGCTGCCTACTAAATCCAAAAATGTAACCTTATTCCAGTTATGGCATGGAGTTAAGCCTAAATTAAAACATCTGAAGATTTTTGGAAGTAAAGCATTGACCTATATTCCCAAACAGAAAAGAGGCAAAGTTGACTGCAGAAGTGAAGAGGGATTTTTTTTTTGTTATGCTAGAAATGGTTACAGAGTTCTAAATCCAGATGGATGCATAATAAAATTAACAAGTGTTGTTTATGTTGATGAAAGACCACAGCCTAAATCTAATCCAAACCAAGATGTCTATCCAGATTTATTTGCAGTGAAAGAAGACTCCCATCAGTGACCAGAGAACATGGAGTTCTTTCATCCTCCAGAGGTCTTACATCAAGAAGGGGCTGCACCTGCAGTGGACCAGTCTAATGATGAGGAACTGGATGGCATGCAAGAAGCAGAGCCAGGTTTTCAAGTCCAGGTAAGAAGGTCAGACCACTCCAATAAAGGTATGCCACCTGATAGATTCTCTTATCAAACCACAGGGGAAAGAGTTCTGAAACCCTCTGATTGGAAATAGATCAAGGGACTGCCAAAGACAGATTCTGAGAAGTGGGTGCAAGCTGCTAGTGAAGAGATGCAATCTTTATATCAAAACTAGACATGGACTTTGGCAGAATTACCAAAAGGAAAAAGGGCAGTTGGCTGCAGATGGATCTTTACCACAAAGCAAGATGCAGAAAGGGGGATTCAGAGATACAAAGCAAGACTTGTGGCTAAAGGCTACAGTCAAAAGTATGGTGAGGACTACAATGAAACCTTTGCTGGAGTTGTCACACTCGCAACCATCAGAACTCTCCTAGATGCCACAGCCTACAAGAAAATGAATGTTCAACATCTGGACATCCAGACAGCTTTTCTTTATGGTGATCTGTCTGAACAACTATATATGGAACAGCCTCCAGGATTCCAAGTTCCTGGAAAAGAACATCTTGTACGCAAATTACAAAAGAGCATTTATGATTTAAAACAGGCCACCAGAGCATGTAGTGAGAAACTGAACCAGCTTCTTATCAAAGAGGGGTTTACTCCAGGTACTGTTGACAAATGTGTGTAGAAGAGATTCAGGAATAATAAATGGATTTATATCATGAGTTATGTTGATGATCTGATCCTGTGCAGTGAAAACAGAGCCTATAGTGAAGAGATAATCCAGAATCTCAAGAAAGAGATTGATATCAAGAATTTGGGAGACATCTCACACTATCTTGGAGTGCAAATACAAAAAAAAGTGGTGGAAATTTCTTTTTTAATCAAAAGCAGAAGATAATGGATCTTTTGGACTTTCTTGGCCTGAAAGATGCAAATGCTATGCCAACTCCAATGGAAGTAGAATTCTTAAAGGACACTTTAAGAAATCCGAACCTTTGAAAAATGGAGACAAGTATAGGATTGCTATTGGAAAATGCTATACATAGCCAATTTCACCAGACCTGATATTGCAAATGTTGTTGGTATCTTATGCAAAATGGTCAACTCTCCTACTGAAAGAAATTTCATTGCAGTGAAGAGTGTTGCCAGATACTTAAAAGGAACTGCAAATCACAGACTGATGCTGCCATCCTTTAACCAACCACAACTCATTGCCTACATGGATGCAGGCTGGACTGCAGACCTGGCAGACAGAAAATCAACCAGTGGACACCTGAACTTCTATGGTGGAGGAGCTGTAAATTGGACAAGTAAGAAGCAATCCACAATTACAGATTCTTCTACTGTGCTGAGTGTGTTTCAGGAAAGGCAGCATGTGATGAAATAAAATGGCTACAAACTTACTTCTGGACTTTGGGATATCAGCACCCAAACCAACCATTTTGATGCAAGATAATCAAGGCTGCATCAAGATTTCTGAGAGAGAAAAGACACTCAAGAAGAATATTGACATTGCTTTCCACAAGGTGCAAGAGATGTGTCAAAATGGATTTGTCCAGTGATGATTGCAGACATCCTTGCCAAGCCTCTACCAAGAAATCAGTTCCAGAGACTATGAAAAGGAATGAACATCCTTGACATCGGTCCAAGAGAAAGAGCAGGGGATTGTTGGAAGATTTTTGCATTCTCTTCCCCCCCTTCTTAGATAGATAGGGATTTCCTATATGCAGACTCCTCTCCCTCTCTCTCTCATTTAAAACTAACCATGTAACGTAGGTCATTTCCCCTTTGGACTAACTGATTTTCTCTCTCAAGATTTTCAACTGAATTGTTCCCATCTTCTTGATCTCACAACTTTGTTTTGGAAGATGGTGAGATAAAGATTTCTTTTGCACTTGAACAATTCACTAGCTAGATTAGGATATAGCCTTTATGTAAATATAGATTAAAGCCATTGTTTTAAACTAAAAGCCATGTGTTTGTTGTTTTTGAGACAGTCTCAGTTCTTAGAGAAACTGCTACTCCTCTAATTTAAAACCAGACTCTAACAGGCTTGGCTTTTATATTTTGATATTTAAATATTTTTATTTCCTTAAAAAAGGCTGAAGCCTTAGGAAACTTAAATTACTCCACAGTTAGTCTGCCTCCAATCCAATTGCATTTCAAGCAACAGTTAAAGACTTCCACAAAATTTCTGTTTTTCTGATAAAGACACAGCTGAGTAACATTATCATAGTGACATGACCCAATCCCAAAATTTCAGATGGCCTCTATTACTTGATATAGATATTCAAAAACAAAGGGGATAGAGCAGACAAAAGCCAACAAGTTGAATAATAATCCCTCAGTATCTCCATTCACAATGCTTGGTGAAATAGAATCAGAACCAGTGCAAAAATGTCCTCCAAGTGCAATACAGCCAAACATCCCAGGACACTATTAGTAATGTTACAGAAAGCTGCTGAGTGGTCCACAAGGACCACATGGG
This sequence comes from Phrynosoma platyrhinos, assembly GCA_020142125.1. Lineage (NCBI taxonomy): Eukaryota > Metazoa > Chordata > Lepidosauria > Squamata > Phrynosomatidae > Phrynosoma > Phrynosoma platyrhinos. Next base: position 205,116,217 of record CM034706.1, on the reverse strand, counting down.
ACAAAGGACATGTTCCCTCTGTCTAGCTCCTGATTTAGTTAATCCACCAGAGTAGACAAGGCTATTTCATGTATAAATCCTGTTGTTAGTCCCATCTGGAGCAGATTCATTGACTCAGTTGAATATACCTATTTTTGACTCACCAACAATTTAGTCAACTCTACTCTAGTTGGGTATAAGAGGATTCCAGCTTTAGCCTGATTAGAAAGTATCCAAATAATCAGATTCATGAAAGAAAGCTTGGAGATATCACATACTTATTCAAAAACAGGAGATTGAGGACTGGTTGATAATTATGCAGGATGTTGGCAGTTAATGACAGTTTCTTCAAGAATGGTCTTACAATTGTTTCCTTTAAAAGTATAAAGCCTTCCTTCAAATAAGTATTTACAAACTCCACCATTCATCTCCCAATCACTTCCTGGGAGCTTTTGCCAGGGAGGGTGGATATGGAGCCATCAAGTGATTGGTCTCACATGACCTCAAGCAGTTTCTCCACATTCTCAGGCCAAACAAGATGAAACTTATTTATTAATGTTGGAAAAGAAATGCCTTAGTCATCACCACAGAGCCAGCTCCAAAAGTGGAGTCCAAGCAAATGCAAATAAATTTAACATCAAAAGTCATCTGAAAAGTCATCACAGCATGTCTTCAGGAGTTCCTCTTCAGTACTTTGAAGTTTAAGATGTGGCAATAAGCTGTTTACCATCTAGAACATACCACTGGACAACACTATGCTGACACTCTGGAGGCAGAGAAGTACAATTTCTTTCTTGTCATCACCGCCATAGGATAGGCTTTAAAATGAATAACCCAAGTTCAATTAAATTTGTCTTCATTGCAGAATGAATGTTCTTTGACTATTCAGAGTCATGATTCTAGATAATTCTTTTTCTTTATTCATCTATTTGCAGTAACTTCCAAACCATATTTTAGTGTTCAGTTATGAAAAAGCATTGTTTTATACCAGCTACATTAAATATGAGAGCCAACATGGTGTAATAATTTGCATGTTGGACTATGATGCTGGAGACCAGGGTTTTTATCACCACTCAGCCATTGAAATCAACTGGGTGACCTTGGTCAAGTCACCGCCTCTTAGCCTCAGAAGAAGGTAAAGGCACACACACCCCAAACAAAGTTGGCCAAGAAAATCCTTATAGCCATCTTAGGATCACCATAAGTTGGAAAGGACTTGAAGTCGTTGGCCAGAAACTCACTACAGAAGAGTAATTGTTAATACAGTCCATTTGAATAAATGTGCTGCAACTTTGGAGCTTCCTGCATGGTGGAACTTTGATGGGTACACATCATCTTTAAAATATCTAGTTCACAATGGTCTTGCTTGGAAAGGACTTGGGAGCACTGATTTATAATGGCTTTGTTCCTTCCTGGAAGAGTGAGCCCAGAAGTGGTGCTGGAGGACACCTGTTTGACCCATTGGCCAATGGCTTGTGTTACCCTTCTCTCTGTTCCATCACCCTCATAGGTACATCTGGTGGGAACACAGGAGAGGGCCTTCTCAGAGGGTGCCCTCAGGCTCTGGAATTTTCTTCCTAGAGAAATTAGACCGGCACCCTTCCCACTTTCTTTTTTGCAGACTAACAAACACTTTTATGTTCTGACAGGCATTATTTGATGAATGATGAGGTTAATCTTACACAATGTGCTGGGTATTGCTAGTTGCTGTGCTGGTATGTGTGTATGTGTTTTAATTACATATGTTTTAACTTTTAATTTTTTCTGATTGTTTAAGTATGTTTTAACTTTTGTATTTTGTCAATTTTTAATGATGTTTTTTAATCACTGTAAGCTGCTTGAGTCTCAGTCTGAGAAAATGATGAGATAGAAAAAAATCCTCCTCCTCCTCCTCATCATCATCAATTCACTAGACAAGTCAGCATTTAGGTGGTGAAGTTTTTAATATTATTAAAAAGGTACTGGCCAACAGAGCAGGTGGAATCTTATTCTTTGTTATCTTTCAAAATGTATATTTTTAAACTACAAGTCCTAGAATCTCACAGCCAATGTGGCCACTGGCCACATTGGCTGGGGAAATTCTAGAGGCTATGGTCCAAAATAGTAAAATGTTGCTATGACCTTAATATACCCTCACAGAAACACAAACTAAAATGCAGTTAAAATAAGTAGCAAAAGAAGAGAAAGAAACATCTCGATGTATTCCAGTTCATTGTCAGGAGAAAGAATGCAGCCAAGCAAAAGGTTATTGATGGGGATGGAAGGAAGGAAACATGTTGATTCATATCTGATAATGTCTTTTTCTAAGAACAATGGTTGAAACATGATCTAAATTGCCAATGGCAACTGTCAATGTTCATTACATAGGAAAGTGTGGATTACTCTAGACTGATGTAACAGTTGGCTCCTGCGTGTGTGTGTTTGCTTATTTGTTTTGAAGGGGAAAACAGCTGTAGAAAGCTACAGATTGGTTCCAGGAGTAGCAGGTTGCCTCTGGCCACTTTTTCCCACTCTGCACAGAATTCTTTTCTCCAGCTACTTTTCCATCTATGAGGGAAAAGATAGTGTTAACTGTATCTATTACCCTTTAGACAGGAAAACAGCCAGGGGAGGGTGATTTTGATTAGCATTTAGAATAAAAGAGCAGTAGTTCTCCTTCTTCCACACACTAGGCCCCACTCCATCTCTAGATCAGATTTTCCACCTTTTTGTGATTGTTCATTTGAACCTCAACAGCTCCTGAAGAAGCTTACATGCAATGAAAGAAAGACAATCTCAAATAGGCTCATGGACTCAGAGTCCAAAAAGACATAAACCAAAAGGTAAAATGTTTTTGTTGTTGTTAGCTGCCCTTGAGTCAGTTCTGACTCATGGCAACCCTGTGGATGAGACATCTCCAAGAATCCTTATCTTCCACTACCTTACCTAGATCCTGAAAGACCTTCCCCATAATCCCCCTGATTGAGTCTTTCCATCTGGTTTGCGGTCTTCCTCTCTTTCTTCTACCCTCTACCTTTCCTAACAGTATTGTTTTTTTCTAGTGATCCATGCCTTCTCATTATGTGGCCATTCTCAGCTTGATCATCTTTGCTTCCAAGGAGGGCCCTGGTCTGATCTGTTCAAGAATCTGCTTGTTTGTCTTCTTGGCTGTCCATGGTATCCTAAGTACTCTTCTCTGGCACTACATTTCAAATGAGTTGATTTTCTTTCTGTCTGCTTCCTTCACTGTCCAGCTCTCATATCTAAACATGGTAATTAGGAAGACAATGGCCTGAACAGTTCTGACTTTAGTACTCAGTTGTATGTCTTTGCTCTTCAGTATCTTTTCTAGTTCTTTCATAGCTGCCCTTCCCATTCCTAGTCTTCTTCTTATTTCTTGACGGCAGTCTCCATTCTAGTCAATGTTTGATCCTAGATATGGGAATTCTTTAACTATTTCAATTTCCTTGTTGTTTAGATTGAATTTGTATATTTCTTCTGTGGTCATTATTTTTGTTTTCTTTATGTTTGGCATCAGACCTGCCTTTGCACTTTCATCTTTGACCTTGCTTATTATAACTGTTCCAATTCCCGAATGTCTTCTGCTAATATTACGGTATCATCCGCATGTCTTAGGTTGTTAATGTTGCTTCCTCCTGTCTTAACTCCTCCTTTTTCTGATTCTAATTCTGTTTTTCTTATGAAGTTTTTAGCATATAAGTTAAACCAGCAGGGTGATAGGATGCAGCCTTGCCTGATCCCCTTTGCCTATTGGGAACCACTCTGTTTCCCCGAATTCTGTTCTGATGGTGGCCTCTTGTCCTTGGTACAGATTCCTCATTAGGACTATCAGATGTAGTGGCACCCCCATGTCTTTGAGTGCATTCCATAGTTTTTCGTGATCTATACAATCAAATGCTTTGCTGTAGTCTATGAAACAAATGCTGATTCTTTTTTGGAATTCTTTGGTGCACTCCATTAGCCATCATATGTTTTCAGTGTGGTCCCTAGTGCCTCTTCCTTTTCTGAATCCTGCTTGCACCTTTGGAATTTCTCTCCCCATGTATAGTTGGAGTCTATGCTGCAGAATTTTGAGCATTATTTTGCTTGCATGTAAGATTAGTGCTATAAAAAAGCAGGAAAGCAAAACCAAGAAATTCCAAACTGTCTGGCAACTGCAACTCATCTGCCAGGTAACATCTAGTTTGGCTTCTACATTCCTACATAATGAACACTGTAAGTTTCCATTGGCATGCTGGATCATATATCAATCAACCACTTTTCATATAGTCATATATTTGAATTGATTGCAGAAGCAATCCCTTCCTTCCATTCCAATAAATGGCCTCCTGGTTGGTTGCTTTATTGCTCATAACTGTGGATTGGCATAAACAGAGATGTTTCTTGCTTATGCTTGTAGTATTGTAATTGGATTTTTGTTTCTTCTCACATCTATTTTGTTTGTGTAATGTCTACTTTGGCCATAAAATGGACAGATTCAAAGGGACAGCTGGGGAGTGGAGGTAGAGAAAGACAGCAATAGCTTTTGGATGATGTTGCACTTCACAGATTATGTGCTCTCCCTTGGATCAATGAAAAAATGGCTCTGGAGGGTTCTAACATATCCTATGATATATCAGAATATTTCTCTTTTTATGTGTTAAAGGAGAATGTTTACAAAAGATACATTTTGCATAAACCAAATAGTTTATTCAGAGTCATTAGTGATTTGAATGGAGATGAGATGACAGAATGAATGGGGTTTAGGCAAAAGCTTAGCCTAAAAAGAGCCATAAAGTACACTCAGCTCTGTTCTGCATTATAGTCTACTTTCAGTTGCTTAAACTACACTTTGTAAGTCCTGTATGCTTTTGGGGAGGCCTTGTAAATGATGATGAAAAACTGGAACACCAAAAAAGGTTTGCTTACAAGCAAGACTAGATTTGATATAAAATGTATAGTCCTTTACACTCTAGGAAGGAAGGAAGGAAGGAAGGAAGGAAGGATGAATTCCACTGAAATTAGTAAGAAATATTTCCAGACCTAAGCATGGGTAGAATGGCAGGTTCATCTTTGCATTAAATGTGTACTTTGAAAAATGCAAATAGCAACTGAATTAGAGGGAGGAATTAGAATTATTAGGATTATAGCAGCCAAGGAGGAACTATAGCTAGATTAATTTTTGCTGCCATAGAGCTTCTGTTTGCAATGGGAGGAAAGTTACCATCAGTGACTCTTTGGAATATAAGATTGTTTATGATACTGTGGTGTGATGATGATGATGATGATGATGATGATGATGGAGCAAAAGCTCTGACTAACAATAACAATGGCAGAGAACCTGCCTGAAACATGGATTGAGACAAGCGTAATGGCTGAACCACTGTTGGACTTTCTAGCATGTGTCAATTGTAAAACTTGGAGAAAAATAGCATTACTCTGCAATTGATGGATTTGCTAGCCTTAGAGTCTTCTTTTTAGAATGTGCATAAGTGGTTAAAAATTCTCAAGTTAAACAGTCAAGTTCAAGCTGCTACAAACAA
>CM034706.1:205088211-205098744 GCA_020142125.1 Phrynosoma platyrhinos | reverse complement strand
TTAGCATTTCTTGGCTCAGAAAGAAAAGTCTTGGGGGTTCATAATACTTTGCTCAAATATGATGTGAGCATTGAAAACCCAAATTCAACTCCTTCCCAGATGTCAGAAGCCCTTTGGAAAGCTACATTTCCCAGGTATACTTGTGTACATAGTGCATATTAGCTGCCAGAGGCAAGACAGGAGGAGTCTTCCCTACCACTTGTTGCTGCTAGAGTAGGATTAGCTACACACTCTATGGTTTCATTGTAAACCATCCCAGAAACCCTTTGTTATTCAGTAATATAGAAATATTATTAAGGAGACAAGGGTGAGAATTAAAGGTAGGATTGGTCAAGAGCAGGGGTAGGCAACCTGTCCCCTTTAAGGGCTGAGGGACTTCAGCTCCCAGAATCCCAGGAGCTATTGGCCAACATGGGACTATTGGCCAACATGGCTGAGGCTTCTGGGAGCTGAAGTCCCTCAGCCCTTAAAGGGGACAGGTTGCCTACCCCTGGTCAAGAGTAAGCAGGGTGGCTTGGAGTGAGGGACAGAGTTGGCAAGAACTAGACCAGGGGTAGGCAACCTTTCCCCTTTAAGGACCAAGGGACTTCAGCTCCCAGAAGCCTCAGCCATGTTGGCCAATAGTCCCATGTTGGCCAATAGCTCCTGGGATTCTGGGAGCTGAAGTCCCTCGGCCCTTAAAGGGGAAAGGTTGCCTACCCCTGAACTAGACTCTGCCACATCCCTAATTAGGGTCACAGTGGAATTAGAACAGAACAAGACTGGCTTGGTTAAACTATGTCATTTTCTTGTTAGGGGGAAATTAGGTTGATCTGAGTCTGAGCCTGGGCATCATTAGGTGGGTGTGGGGAAGGAGATACTGGATGTATCAGATGACACCCTAAGGATGGATGGCACCACCGCTCCCCAAACATACTTTCTCTTGCTGGCTGGAGAAGAAGATCAGAGAAGAGGCAAGCCTAGGCTCCCTGCACATGCCCAGAATCTGATCTAACATTCAAGTCAACCAAGAATTTCTTAGGGGGATGATGTTCAGCCTATAATATTGCTGAATACTTTCAGCCAGGGAAATTTGTTTACTGAAACAAGAATATATCATTTATGGATGTACATGTTATCATTTACTTTAATTTTCTGCAGGAAAGCTCTTGGTCCTTGTTTGTAATGATAAACTTATAAATGTATTTCTTTCAGATTTCTCTATTAATCAGAATGTCCTCCAGCTGGCCTAGAAATATCTTAGCCATTTAGAGAAACACCTCTCTATTTTGAGGAAGAAGTATTCAAATATTTATTTTTCAGATTTTCCTGGCAATTGTGGTGTGTCTTGGCCTAGAGATGCACTGCATTTCTTGGGTCTATATGGGAAGGTATGCTAACCATTTTTATAATTTCTAACAGTACAGAAGAGCCATATCTTATTTCTCTATCTTATTTGTACTATATTTTTAGATATGAATCCTGGTCATGCAATTATTGACAATAGACAATTTGCTTCTTAGTAAAGAGTTACTGTATATAATCATATATAAGCCTAGAAATTTTAGTAAAAAAATTGGATCCAAAAAGCTGGGTTGACTTATCCATGAGTCAATGTAAGTACTGTATTTTAACTCTTTCCCATCTCTGAGTAGAGTGGCAAAAGGTAAGAGCTTAGTCCATCCTGGGAATACCCAAAAGAAACACCAACCTCCTCTACTCTTTCCACCATGATGCTGCTTCTGGCCTTTTTGAATGCTTAGGTGGGAAAATGGCAGTGGTGGCACCTCTTTGGTGCTTCCCATCAAAGGAGTGCTGAAAGGAATCAGGATTAGAAGGATTTGAATAAGACATGTATGTATGAAGACAATACACTTCATCCTTTGCTGCATGCCACTAAGTTTTACTGTCAACTTATCCATGAATCATATCAAAATCCATAATTTTGACCCCAAAACTTGCCCTTGATTTGTACATGAGGTCCACTTATAGTTTATAGTATTTGCAGTTAGGATACAGAGTGATTTGCAGTTCTTATCTTTATATCCTTCATGGGGTCATTATAATGACCACTAAGGGTATAATTCTATATGCTGCCTTTCTATATACTCAGATGTTCAGAAGTAGGCAACCAAGATTATAAAAAGGCTAGGAACCAAGCCCTATGAGGAATGGTTTGTGGGCTGTGCATGTTTAGTCTGAAGAAGAGAAGACTGAGAGGTGATAATATAGCCATCTTTTATATATCTGAACGGATGTCATGTAGAGGATGAAGCTTGTTTTCTCCTGCTCCAGACAGTGGCATGTTGCTACCTCCAGGACACGGAAAAAGAGGAGGATGCTGTTGCCACTGCCACTGCCGTTGCAGCAGTTCCATCCTGCCTGAAGCCCCAAACCACCACCCCAGTAGGCAGAATCAGGTGGGGAGAGAGTAGGAGGGTAGGAGAGGGGTGGTGAAATGGCTGGGAGGGATTCTTGCCATCTGCCCTCACTCTCCTGACTGCCTCATCACTCTCCTCATCCTAGCCAAGCTTCCTTTACACACCCCAACCCCTCTCCTCTGCCAGCCAGGGTGCCTCCGTTCACCCATTGCATCCGCTGGTGGGAGTGGGGTACTGCTGCCACCTGGCAGCCCCTTCAGGGTCTGGCAGGGCTACTGCTCAAGCCAGAAAATAGAAATGGCAGTGGGGGCAGTAGCAGTTGCAGCCATGGACTCATCCCCTTCCACTGCCACCATTGTCTTCCTTTCCAACCCAGCTGGCAGTCCCAACAGACCCAGAAGGAGCCATCGAGTGGCAGCAGCACCTCTCCTAGATGCCTGGCATGCTGCTTCCCACCTTACCCTCCCTTTCTTTCTGTTACCCTGAACTACTCTTCCTTTTGAGTAAGAATGGAGGGCAAGCTGTTCTGCTGTGGCCACTGGTGGAGGTGGGATGATGGGGGTGGGAAGGTAACCCCTTCCAGATTTGGAACAGCTGCTGGCCAGGCCAGGAAAGGGAGGAGAAGGGGAGGATCCATGGTCACCACTGCTGTTGCCACCACTGCCTGCACCTCTTTCCTGCCTCAACCAGCAATGGGCTGACATGTGTCAGGGGCACCCCACCCCCACCAATGGCCACAGTGGATGGATGGTAGAGGCACCCTTGCTGGCAGAGAGGTGTGGCAGAGTTGTCTTGGGACAGATGGTGGGTAATGACCCATTTGGGTGTTCACCCCCTTCTGAGGTTTCACCTGGTGCGGTCCACACTCCCCACACCCTCGTTGTGACACCCCTGGCTCCAGAGACTATGAAAAGAACTAATGGATTCAAATAGACCTAAGTGACTTGGGACCACAAGTATATACACCTCACACACTTCCATGCCACCACCATCTGTGGAAGATGCCAGCCACATCTGAAAAACCACCTCCTCCTATATAAGCCTGCCAGAAACATGAGATCTTCAGAGGAAACCCCATTGCATGTCCCAAGACCTTGTAAATTTATGTTGGTATGTACAGATGACAGGGTGGTGGAATCTCCTTCATATCTCTTCCAGCAGACCTATCCAGTCAATTTTAAATCATGACATTTGACTGTTATATTTTAAAGAATGCATTATATAAGTGTATTTTAATGGTTTTATAGTATTATATTTTAACTATTGGTTTTATGTGTTTCCTTTTTTAATTGTGTTTTGTATTTTAATATGTTGTACCATGCCTCGAGCCTTAAGGAGAGGCAGTAAAGGAATAAAAGTTGTTGTTGTTATTTTTACAGAGTCCCTACCCAAGGAAGTTAGGCTGGCCCCATCTCTTTGAAGCTTCCAGCTAGCAGCCAAAGCAGTGCTCTTCTATTGTGCATTCAATGTGCATTCAATGTTTGAAATTGCTGTAGTTTTCTGTGGGTTTTCCAGGCTATGTGGCCATGTTCTGGAAGAATTTATTCCTAACGTTTCACCTGCATCTGTGGCTGGCATCTTCCATAGATGGTGGTGGTATGGAAGTGTGTGAGGTATATATACTTGTGTGACCCTTGTTTGGGAGGAAGTGATTTGCATGTTAATCTGGGTGTTGATCTGTTGTTGAATGGCAAGGCCTCGACACCAGCTATGAAAGCTTTTGACTTCACTTTGAAATTGCTGTTTAAACTGTTTCAAAACTGGATTCTTGGATTGTTTCTGGACTGTTTTAGGAGTTTTTTTAAATGTGTTTTTAAAAATGTTTTTATCTTCATATTGATTTAATTGGTTTTTATTTGTTCATCACCTCGAGAGCCCTTGTGGGCTAGAAGGTGATACAGAAATATTTAAAATGAATAAATAAATTACAAGAAAAGGGATTCTATCTAAATATTATGAATACGTTTTTGTGCATAAGAGCTGTTTGACAATGGAATAGGAGGATGGTGGAATCGCCTTCATTTGAGATCTTAAAACAGAGTTTGGATGGCCGTCTTTCAGGAGTGATTTAATTGTGCATTTCTGTGTAGCAGGGGGTTGAACTAAATGGCTCTTGAAACCCCTTCCAATGCTATGATTCTATTCTGATAGGCTTTCAGCTATTAACTGGTTGTTGCAGAAGGATCTTGTAGTGGGGAAGGATGTTGTAGTTTTATTTCTGTTGTTGTGCTTTAAATGATTCTGAACTGTTATGAAATAGGACTGTTTTTAATAGGCAGCAGTGTAGCTGCCAAAATTCTGCTCCCTCAAAATGAAATTTCCTTCACTCCCCACAGTTCTAGCATTGCAAAGAGTTAGACGTTGAAAATCATTCATACCTAGACCTTCTCCACGTATTGGTTTCATCTTAATAATAAACAAAATAAGTTACCTTAATAACTTTGCTTGCATTTTTACTTTGGATGCCTCTGTTTCTCAGTTCTCATCTGAAGTTTTAAGTTAATGCAATGCTAGAAATTTGGGGACTGAGGAAAAATTTCATGGGGGCAGAATTCTTATTTGGAAGCATCCTCCTCCTTATCTTCCCACTCTCCCCCATAATTATTATTTATTATTCGAACTGCCTTCAAATTGGCCTTAACTCATAGCAGACCTGTGGATCAGACATCGCCAATCCTCCCTATCCTCAACTACTCTGCTTAGGTCCCACAGTCTCAGGCCTATGGCCTCCCTGACTGAGTCTACTCATCTGGCATGTGGCTGTCCTCTCTTTCTGCTTCCCTTTACCTTTCCCATTATTACTGTCTTTTCTAATGAGTCATCTTCTCATGATGTGGCCAAAGTACAAGAGTCTCAGTTTCATAATCTTCCAGGGAGAGTTCAGGTTTGATCTGTTCCAGGACCCACCTGTTTGTCCTTTTTGGCCATCCATGGTATCCTCAGCACTCTTCTCCAGTGCTACATCTCAAATGAGTTTATTTTCTTCACTATCCAGCTCTCACATCTGTACATAGTGATGGGAAATACACACCCTGTCAATACAATAACTGAATTCTTTTTAGAGTTCTCTTTATTATAAAGACTGTAGTTTTATTTTGTTTTCATCTATATTGTGAGCCATCTTGGGTATATACTACCAGAAGGGTGGTATATAAATTAATGCATAAATACATGTGTGGTCCCTGGCCAGTGTTCAACAGATTATGTGTCCAATGTCAGCTGCTTAGAAGAAGCATAAGAAGCATGCACAAAAGTCCTTCAATGCCAGGTCTATACTCTTAATAAAAAATTGGCTGATACTTCTCATTGTGTCTAAGCAGCTGCAGCAAGCAATTTTTCGTTTCATCCTTAAGTGCTTTTTGACTTCTACCTCAATATAAAACATTCCCTTAGTTCCTCAGTGTTTTTGTTTAGAGTGGGGAGTGGATTGAATTTTCAAGCACCATGGCTGGTGCAATGGAATACATATAGAAGGGAGGAAACAGGATTACATTTCCAAGAGCAATCCAATATTGCACAGTCATGCATCACTATCAGTAGTTCACATTTGTTAACATTAGAAGATGGGTGAAAGCTTTTGGAAAATGCACAAGCTTTTTAGGAACATAGGACACTCATTTAAAACAATTTTTCCAAGTCCAATATAGTATTTTCTGATTGGCAGTAGTTGAAAATTCATAGGATTTGCATCTGGACCTAGCAACTGTGGTTTAATCTTGGTTTCATAGCATGGTTTATGATCTGACAGTCAGCTACAGTGTCATGGTTTGTGTATAATAGAAAACTTTGGTTTAATTTATACCAGAGTTTTTCAGATCAGGTGCATGGGAAAAGAAGGGATTGTATTACCTGGTCACAATGCTCATTCATTATATCTGAAATGGAATACAGTGTACACTCCAATATAGAACACATCCATATTCTTTTATTCACTGTGTTCCCATTTCTGTAAAACACCTCAGAGAATCACCCTTTTTCTGTAGCCCACAATCATACCTGCAATATACTCATCATCTAGGTTCAATATACTCACTATCTAGGTTCCATAAAGGTTGTACTTTCATGGTCCAGAATTAAACAGGAATTCACACATGAATTCTTAGAAAAGAACAAACTTTATTGTTTGTAACAAAACTATAATATGAGAAGAAAGGAAGGTGGTTCATAAAGTTAATATGTTAAAGAATCAAGGTGGAGACAGGAAGGAGATTCCTACAGCAGTTTCTCAAATATAGATAAAAACCAGAGCTCTGAAATATATTTTAAGAATGGTATTGGCCTTGGATTCCTCCCTTAACACATTCCATTTGTAAACATTTTCTATATGTGTGGCACCTTTACCTCAACAAGGTGATGATAAAAAAGACAATCACTAGTAGGACTGACAAAATCCACCATGTCTACCATTCCAGAATTTTAATATATCCAGAGATAAAGCTTTGTTTCCCAGTTCTTCCCATGGTCCTGTTGTTTGACCCCTTCCCTGCATGCAATATGACATCCTTCAAGGGTGGGCAAGTGAGTTGATTAAAAACGGAGCTGGTGGGAAAGGACTGGTCTCTCAAAGTCCCAGTTCACCAAGGATTTAACAATACATAACTAGTCTGACCTGATAGCCTTTGCTTCCATTTTCTTTGACAGAGCCAGTGTGTTAAGATAATCAGACTGAGGAAAACCCAAGTTCAAATCCCAGCTCAGCAATGAAGCTTCACTGAGTAGCCTCTGGGCACCTACACTGTCAGACTAAGCCACTTGGAGAAAAACTAGGATGTAAACATAGTATGTAAATTGAAGTTTTGCTTACATTCTTATTACAATTACTTCCAATGTTCCTCTCTTCACCGCCGATGTGTTTGTTACAAAGGCCAATTCAACTCATACAGAGGTCTTCAGGTGATTTCTGTAGTTCATATTGAGTTTAATCAGAAATTAGTTTCCCTCTGGTGGCACAATAGCAACTGTGTATATTAAGAACAAAATAAACCAGGAATGTCTACTGTAGTACTTGAACCAAGGAAAGGGCTCCAGTGAACAAGTTGGGCATTTATAGATTACAGTGCAACATAGTACTGAAAGCCAATCTATTTTGAGCTGCCTTTATTCATTATGGGCATCCAAAGACATACCTTAGGTAACATTTTAAAATGTGAAGGACAACATGTAGAAATTGGTTGACAAACAGAAGAGACACAAACTTTGGACAACAGAATATGAAATGGAAGAGCTCTAGAACATGGAGTTTTTCTCATTAGATTGTACAGGAATTATTCTTGTTTATCAGTTCAGCACTTGGAGAAAAATATCAACAATGTTTATTTGCAAAAGCAATTACTAGAAAGAGGTTTTCTTTTCTTTCTATCAAGAGAAGATTAAAAATGGAATAAAATGATGCATTCCTGCAATACCATTGCCTCTGAAGCTTTGATCTTCAAGGAATTCCATTAGGCAAATGCTGAGCTCATTGCAACAGAGCAGGGGTCACAAGCCATAAATCTGCAAACAGACTGGATTTTTAAAAAGCTTTGGTATCAAACATTCCTCTTCCTCTTCATATACATATATAAATCCTCACACATGCAATTTACTGTGATATTGGTTTCAAGCAGGACTCTTATTCAGTATAAATAAAAATCATACTGCAGCAAAGAATCCCCTAGCCAGTATGAGCAGTGTCTATGCCAACTGGGAAATTCTGGGAATTGGAATCCATAAAAAGTAATATTTCCAAGTTTTCCGTTAATCATAAATATAACACAATAGAGGAGCCTCTTTCCATGAAACTAGGCCTGGGATCAGGTATCTACACTAATATAGCAGAATATATTGTATTGACTTTGTTCTAAAAGTGGATATGAGATCTATGTACCACTTATTGATGTGATGCCTTACTAGTGCTACAGCTCATGGATGAGCATTAAAGTTTAAAAAATCCAGGGAATGCAAAATTAACATTATTGTAACTGCTATCTTTTCACTATTGTTACCTTTGCCTTTACTTTTTCACTATTAGTACTTCACCTTTAATGGTTATATTCAGTTGATGGCTCTTATCCTGTCCAAACATTGGAGAGGATAAACATAGCTACAGTGGAATAACTACATTTGTACAAATTCCCTCTTATACATTGTTGTGTGCATTCAAGTCATTTCTGATGTATGTGACCCCCCAAGGTGAACCTATTACAGGTTTTTCTTGGCAAGATTTGTTCAGAAGGGATTTGTCTTTGCCTTCCTCTGAGGCTGATAGTGTGACTTGCCCCCAAGATTGTGGTTGTAAAGTGATCAGTGAGTTTCCATGACGGAGTAGAGATACAAACCCTGATCTCAAGAGCTATACCACACTGGCTCTCTCTCTCTTATACTCTCAACTATAAAACCACTGAGAAGTTAGTTCCTTATGTTGAATGTTTGATCAGCTCTCACATATAGTATCACCAACTTAACTGTGCTATATTTTAGAAACATTTGAGATGGCATCTAACCCTTAGTAATTCTTTACTGCTCTGTGTAGTAGGTTATAGTAATCATCATTACACCCACTGAGCAATTCTAAGCAGGTTTACTTAGAAGTAAATCCCACAGAGTTAATGGGCCTATTTGCTGACAAGCGTATTTACAACTGCAACCTGAAGTCAAAAGAGGCTTCTTGAGGTTGTAAAGTGATCAGCAATTTTTGGATTTATCCAAAATGAACCATATAAGAGTCTACCACCAGGCTTGAAATTTCTCAGTATTCTCACATTGGGGGTGGTGGTGGTGGGATTGACATTTGCTGCTCAGCCAGCCTTTCTCAAGTTGGTACCCTCCAGATGTGTTTGATTACAACTCCCACAATCCCATAGCTATTATAGGATTATGGGAATTTTGGTCAAACACATACCTTTCTGTAGATTATAGGAGTTTTCATCCAAAATATTTGGAGAGCAGCATAAGGAAGTTGAGCTATGTTCCCTCTCCTGCTTTGACATTTCAGCCCTGCTTTGCTAAAAAGCTGAGAAGACTACTACAGAGACACCCTTTCACACCACAAAATCACAGTATAGCACTATTATTCTACTTTAACTGCCATACTTCCATCCTATAGAAAGAGGGGATTTGAAGTTTAGAGGGGAGTATTAAAAATTCTAAGCAAAAATGCTCCAGTGACCCACCAAACTACAGAGCCCAGGATTCTATAGGATGCAGCTCTGGAAAGCTGATGGATCCGAAAGGACCCAAAGCGTCCTTTTTGATCCAACAATTATTTGATGATTCTTTGCGTTTCCAGATGATGCAAATACAAGACTTTGGACACTATCCCTCCCTCTCCTCCCACCCTGGTTACTTTATTTGTTACTCTATGTGGGCTTTTTATTTTTTTAAGTCCCTGAAAAGTGATTTCTGAAGAATTACTTCATACAATCTGATCCTTTTCTAATAAGAATGAAATAACTATAACCAAACTCTTTGAACTTTGCCAGCATCACATATTTTTTCAAGTAGAATCCTTTGAACCATTCTGCTTGTTCTACTCTTGTGTAGGTTGCTAAGTAGGCAAAATCCATGTGATCAAGATTCCCAGAAGGTATTTTGTGCTCCTACCAGTTCTGTTCTGAAGAAAGCAGTAGTGTATCTCCATATATTTACAAGAGACTCTGAAAACAACAGGAGGCAATTTTGTTCAGAAAGACATAATAGCTCATCATAGCTCTGATATTGATTTGTTTGTACAGCAACAAGAACAATACATCATTTATTCAATAAACAGTTATTATTCTTTCAGGAAACCTCTTTTGAAAATAGCCCCCCAATGCATTTCTCCCTGCCCCCATATTTTGTTTTGATACATTATTATTATTATTTTTCATTTCTAGACCACTGTATCATATAAGTATATTTCAAGGGTAATGCAAAGTGAATGCAAACTACAGTGCAATCTAGACTTGGAACCTATGGCCAGGTATGTGATATAGGACTCCAGGCTGAAACACAATAAACAGGCTAAGCAAATTAAGCAATAAATCAGATTAGCAGCAGCAAAAAATAATAACTCAAAAATTAAGCACATGGGGAAATTAAAAGGTTTTTACCTGTTGCATCATCAGCGATTGGAACAAAAGCAAAATAGGCATGAAGTAAATCTCTGTGAAGAAAGAATTTCATAAGTGGGCACCATAGAATCATAGAATCATAG